>CAUYUJ010019311.1:159601-182513 GCA_963575745.1 Prorocentrum cordatum | reverse complement strand
TCCATTTCGGCACGCTCCTCACACGTTTCGTGGCCCCCATAGGGAGCTCCAACGAAGGCCCCAGCGGCAGCGTCCCTATGACACCGCCGACCCATTCTGGCGCACCCCTCACACGGTTCGTGGTGGCCCCATAGGGAGCTCCACCGAAAGCCCCAGCGGGAGCGTCCCCATGGCACCGCCGCCTCATTTTGGCAAACTCCTCACACTGTTCGTGGCCCCATGGGGAGCTCCACCGAAGGCCCCAGCGGGAGCGTCCGCATGGCACCGCCGCACCACTGGGCACACCCCTCATACGGCTCGTGGCCTCATAGGGAGCTCCACCGAAGGCCCCAGCGAGAGCGTCCGCATGGCACCGCCGCCCCATGTCGGCACGCCCCTCACACGGTTCGTGGCCCCATGGGGAGCTCCACCGAAGGCCGCAGCGGGAGCGTCCGCATGGCACCGCCGCCCCATTTTGGCATAGCCTTCACACGTAGGGAGCTCCACTGGAGGCCCCAGCGGGAGCGTTCGCATGGCACTCCGCCCCATTTCGGCACACCTCTCACACGGTTCGTGGCCCCCATAGGGAGCTCCACCGAAGGCTCCCAGCAGCCAGCGTCCGTATGACACTCCGCCCCATCTTGGCACACCCCTCACATGGCTCGTGGCCCCATAGGGAGCTCCACCGAAGGCCCCAGCGGGAACGTCCGCATGGCACTCCGCCCCATTTCGGCACACCTCTCACACGGTTCGTGGCCCCATAGGGAGCTCCACCGAAGGCCCCAGCGGCAGCGTCCGTATGACACCGCCGCCCCTTTTTGGCACACCCCTCACACGGTTCGTGGCCCCATAGGGAGCTCCACCGAAGGCCCCAGCGGGAGCGTCCGCATGGCACCGCCGCCACATTTTGCACACCCCTCACACGGTTCGTGGCCCCATAGGGAGCTCCGCCGAAGGCCCCAGCGGGAGCGTCCGCATGGCACCGCCGCTCTATTTCGGCACGCTCCTCACACGTTTCGTGGCCCCCATAGGGAGCTCCACCGAAGGCCCCAGCGGGAGCGTCCGCACGGCACGGGCCGCGCACGGGGCTCGGGCGAAACCAAGAAGACGCCCCGTTCGCCCGCGTCAGCTTTTCTCCCGCTCATGCACGCCGGCCGCCCCTCCTTCGTCTCCTTTCCCTCGCTGTATCCGCAGCAGCATATGGTTGGGTCCTTCGTCAGGTTAATTTTTGCCCAAATCCGCCTGTGGGAGGACATGCCGACTTGATTGTAGCGCCGCAAGGCGGCCTCGAGGCGCTTCTTCGCCAGCTTTGGCTTGCCGGGGCCGCTACGCCCAAGGGGCCTTTGCCAGCCGGGGGATGCGCCCAGTGTTGTGGACGACGACCAATGGAGAGGAATCATGTTGCCAAATCATGAGTTGATTTGGTCATCCCCCCGGGCCCATTTCCGACCCATAGCGTCGTCGCAGCTGCTGTGGGTTGGCTCAAGTAATTACTCACTGTGTGGAGCTCCCCATATGTGCATCTATTCGCATGGACCTGTCCGCCGTGAATGTCTAGGCGCAAGAGCTTTCGAATATAAACGGGCTTCAGTTGTGACGGTCTGGACATAAATCTAACTGCGAATGAATTGGAGTGTGAATGAGCCTCAGTAGTACGAGCGCGTCTGTGTGCATGAGCCTGGGGCCTCCTGGGGCCTCCTGAAACCTACTGGGGCTTCCTGGGGTCTCCAGGAGCCTCTTGGGGCCTCCTGGGACCTCCTAGGGAGGTTTCGTGCCCCAGGAGAGGCGCAATATATAGCAACAGACGTACATAAAACATTGCGGATTAGAGCCACAGGAGAAGGGCAATCTATAGGAACACGCGTAAAACCCCAAGGACTCGTGCCCCAGGAGTCTATAGGAACATAAGCAAAACATGTAGGATTGTGTACACAGGAGAAGGGCAATCTATAGAAACATACGTATAGCATCAAAGAATCGTGCTCCAGGTGAGGCCCAATCGATAGGAGCATACGTAAAACACATGGGATTGGAACCACTCCTGTTGCCTTCTGAGGCCTCCTGCTCCTGGGGCCTCTCGGGGCCTCCTGTTGCCTTCCGAGGCCTCCTGGCGCTTCCTGTTGCCTCCTGGGGCCTCCTGTGGTTTCCTGAGGCCTTCTGGAGCTTCCTGGGGCCTCCTGGAGCCTCTTGGGACATCCTGTGGCCTCTTGAGTCTTTCTGTGGCCTCCTGATGCCTCCTGGGACCTCATGTGGTCTCCTGGGGCCTCCTGGAGCCTGTTGGAGCCTCCTGTGGCATCCTGAGAAGAATCTGCGCCCACGAGCCTGGCCACCAAAACAAGCAAACCGATCGAGACATCCTCAAAATCTGGCCCACCTGGGAGGTGAAAATGAGCGCCTCGCTCGAGACATCCTCCAAATCTGCTCCGAAAGCGAAGGATGTTGGCATTGGCACTGAAAACAGGCAAACCGCTCGAGACATCCCCACAAAGTCCTGCGAAAGGGGCCGAGTGAAACACCCCCCCGCCGCTCCCCTTAGGAGTGCTGAAGCCACAGAATCGCCTGAGACATCCTCAACATCAGTGTGTGTGAGTCATCCGATGAGTGGACCTGAGTGAGTGTAGTGAATGTATGAGTACAAGTACGAGTGAGTCTGAGTGACTAGTGAGTCTGAGTGATGAGTGAGTCTGAGTGATGAGTGAGTCTGAGTGATGAGTGATGAGTCCGAGTGATGGGTGAGTCAGAGTGATGAGTGAGTCTGAGTGATGAGTGTGTGGGTCTGAGTGAGAGGAGTGGTGTTCTGTTCTCTCTCTGTTCTTCCGGCGCGGTCCGCCAATAACAAGAACCCCATACTTAGGATATGGGGAAAAAGAGTCTCGACCCGCCCGCCCGGCGCGCGCGCGCCCTCCAGGGTGCCCTCCCCGGGCCGGCCGGCCCCTCTCCTATCTTGCTGCTAGCTCGAAACTTAACGAACACCCTACCACATTCATTTCGCCATGGCACGGACGGATACATCACCTACGGTGAGGATACACCTGAGCAAAAGACTACTACAGGAAGAAGAAGAATATCATGATGATGATCAAAAAGAAGAAGGAACACAACACGAACGTGATCACATTTTTGTTCATCAAAATGGTCAAAGATAAGCCCATCTCAACAAATAATTGGCAAACTACTTGTTTTCAACCGAAAGTTCTGTCTTCGACCAACAAGGTCTCACCATACGGGGAAACGATGTTCCTCCCATCTAGAGATGATGTACGCCCCGAGGAAAGATCACGCCATGAGACGAGTATGGCTGTTCCTGAACACGGTTCCGCTGACGAAGTCGGGCAATCAAGCCAGCGTCCTCCACCAAAATAGCCTGGAACTTCTCGTGCGCTGATGAGCCTCGTCCTGGTACTCCGAGGATCAAGGGCACCATTCGACACGGCCGAGACGGAGATGCTGCAGTGGACCTCTTGCCGCTCGACGATCAAGCGGACGTTTCCGATCACCTTTCGGGCGACGACCACGACGTGGAGACAGTTTCATCGGAGGAAAATTTCGCACGCAGATCAGCGCCCAAGCCGACGGGCTTCCATGATGATGGGGAGTCGTACGATGAGGGGTGCGAGGTCTGTGGCCGCACGTCTCCTGTTCCGCTGGGTGACATACGACAACCCCGCGTGCAGGCACCGCCCATGCGCGGCGAGGATACCGCGATCCATCTGATGATTCTCTGGAACGGCACTTGGAGGATTTCATAGATGAAGAGTTCGTGGACGGTCCCGTGCGGATGACGAGCAAACAGAGACGCGAGCCTATGAGCCTTTCGATTACCTCGCTTCTCGGGAAGCGAAGTAGGTCCGGCGATATCCCAGAGCACCACCCAATGTCCTGTCCCGGGGGTCCCCAATGCGGATTTCAACGTTTGGATCGCCTGATTTACGTACCCGCTCTCCCCGCAAGAGAAGCGCCGAGAGAGGCAAACCCAGGGCCCCAAGACCTCGATCCGAGGTATCTGACTTGTCCAACTTATCCGGAAGATCGAGTACCTTCAGCGTGCGGATACATGCCGAGTGTGCCAGCTATGGACCAATGCGTGCTGTGGTGCCAGAATCGCGGTGCCCCGGCCTATTGGGTCCGCGACAGAGGACTTGTTGGGGCTCGCCAGTAGGCTCGAGTATACTGTCGCCTCCGAGCGTCAATCACATCCTCAGGAGAAGCATCTCGCAGACGAGGCGAGGTGCGTCGTCCGGGGGGCCGGTGGAGCTCAATGGGCGACAATGATACAGGCTGCCAAGGAGTTGCAGGCAGCAGAGAATTGGAATGCGCAACTGGCAGCAGAGGCTGCGGCTGCAATGCGCCAGGCCGAGACGATTCGACTCGTCGAGAATGAGAGCTATGCTCGCTCCGAGGCCGAGATGCTTTGCGGACGCGAGGAAGTGAGACGAGTTGAGGTGGTTGCTGAGGAGAGATTCGCGGCGCAGACTCGCGCGGCGGAGACGGGGGCTGCCCGGGTGATGATGAAACGGGAAGCGGAGTGAGACAGTCTGCATCGCAAGCTTACCAGCACCAGATCCAGTGGCATCCGAAAGGAGCGTCTCCAGTAATATCTTTGGGCACTGGGTCTGCTTCCCAGGCGAGTGCAGCGGCTGCATCTACTGCGCAGTCGTCGGCGCCGACCGCGGTTGGGCGACCGGCCGCGCATGGGAACTCATGTCGGAATCCCCATGCGGATGCTCCGTGGTGTCATCTGCGTTCCGAAGTGGCTACTCACGCCTGCCCACTCTGCAATGAAAGCGTGCGTGGCGACCGCTGCGTACAGGATGGCAAGGTGCGCGCGCGTTGTTATGGACGGGGCTCATCTGCTAAGAAGAACGAATCCGAGGAAATATTTCAGAATAAAGAACGCGAGGGACGTCAGGCGAGAAAGAAATTCGAGACGCTTCGCGTGACCCCACCTCTTTTTTTTTAGGTGGTGGGGTGGTGCGGTGGCGCGGGGCTGGGTGATGCGGTGCCTGCTGGCTGCCTGAGGCCGACCCCCCCCCCCCTCCTGATGGCCGAAAGGGTTCAGTGGGCTCCGATGCTCGTATCTCCTGCTTCCTGTGGCCGCAGCGGTTAGCTGCCACAACGGGTTGCCTACCGTGCCTGGCGTGCACTTCCCCTCCTCTCCCTCGTTTCACTGGGCTTATCCCGCGCGGTTGGGGTTGCCGCCAATGCCGCTGTCTGATGGTGCTCTGACAGCTTGAATTCCATGCAATGTTCACACCGGGAACGGGCGGCCAGGTGGCCCCTGACCTGCTCCTGGCTGGTGTCGGCCCCCACTGGTGACCGGGAGGGTCCCGCGAGGTCTCGCGTCGAATTCCATGAAAGGACCACGCTGGGGATGGGTGGTCAGGTGGCCCCTGGCTTGCTCCTGCTTGGTGTCAGCCTCCGCTGGTGACCGTTTGGGTTCCGTGGGGTCTCGCTGCGCTGTCGTCCCCTTCGGTGCATGGACTTCGGCATCTGCGGCTCTGGGCGCCCTTCGGCTGCTTTCTCCCACATGGACTTCGCTTTCGACCTGTGCCGCCGGGTGTGCATACAAGAGGATCTGCCGTTTGCAGTCCTGTCTGTGACGAGGCTGCCCCGTCTTCACTCCGGCGCTGACACGATGCTGTTGTGTCACCCACGGCACGGATGTCGCCCTGGAGTGCCTGTCGGACCTGCTCGCTTTTGTCGGGCCTTATGCCGGCTCACACCGGGTGATCGACCTCTGCGTGTTCATGGTCGCGCCGTTGCGCCATTTTGGCTGCGCCTACTTGATGGTCGCCGCCGGGATTTCCACGCCACCGGTTTGGGGGTGCCGTGCCTGGTCATCTTTCTGAGTGGCTGCCCGCGCGCTCGCTTCGCTTGCCTTTTCTTTTCTTGTTGCCTAGTCGCGGCCCGGCTAGTGTTCGGACGGCTTTCGACTTGCTTCGTGAGCCCGCATACCGAAAAGTAACCCCGCCACCCACCCTCGGCGCTGGTCCCCAGCCTCGGCGGTTGCAGCACGGCCCCAGCGCAGCTTCGGTAGGTCCTGCTCTCTCCTGCGCGCGCGCCGGCAATGAGGTTCGCTCGTAGCCCGAGCCGACTCGACCCGCTGCCGGCGCCTTCGCCTGCGGCTGCGACAAAAAGTAACCCCGCCAGCCCATCCAGAAACGATGCCCAGAGGAAGCGCCTCGATCAGGGAAGTAGGCAGCACGCAGAGGAAGGTTCCCCCAGTGGAGGCCTCTAGAAGCGTCTTGGGGGGCCTCTTGGCGGTCCCGGACGCTTCTTAGAGCGTTTTAGGTGTCTCGGAGAGCTTCTTGGGGCCTCCTGGGGGTTTCTTGGGGGGCTTGGAGGCCTCTGGGGCGCTTGTTGGGGCCTCCCGGGGCCTCCTGGGCCATTTTTGGGGCCCTCTTGATGCGCCATTGGGAGCCTTGGGGGCGCTCTAGGAGCCCTCTTGGGCCATCTTGGAGTCGTCTTGAAGCCTCGGGTGGCCGTCGGAAGCGAAAAGGCGAGAAAGCCCAGCGCATTGACTTCCCTGAGGTTTTGGAAGGATTTTGACCTCTTCGGGGCTTCCTGGGGGAGCTCGTGGGCCACTTGGAGCCGTCTTGGGGCGGTCTTGGGGCCTCCTGGGGCATCGTGGGGTCCATCTTGAGGCGTCTCGGGATATCTCTAGCTATCTTGGAGGTCATCTTGGGCTCTCGCAGGCGCTGTTGGAGTCATCTCAAGCAGTGTCCCCCCCCAGGAGGCCCAAATGTGGCCGACGCCTTCGAGAAATCAATGATTTTGGCATTCTCGCCGAAGGCCTCTTGGGGCGTCTTGGGTGCTTCTGGGGGGCCTCTGGGGGGCCTCCTGGGGGTCTCTTGGGAGCCTCTTGGGGGCGCCCCGGGGGCTTCTGGGAGGCCTCTCGGGGCCGCGTGGGGCCATGTTAGGGCCATCTAGGGGCCCCCCGCGGCCTTGCTGGTGCCCCTTGGGACCATCTTGGAGGAGATCGATCAGAGAAGGGGGGTCCCTCATTTAGGACCCCCCCCTCGGAGAGGCCAAAAGGGGGCCCGAGCCCTAGTGTGGCCTGTGATTTTGGCTTCCTCGCCGCGGCCATCTTGGACGTTCCATCCCCTCCCGAAGCCTTCGGTCGAGGTCCAGGGGGGGCGTGCGTGGGGGTGTCAACCTCCACCCAATGGGGATGGATGGGGGTGGGTGAGAAAACGCCTTAGACCACCTGCGCCCAGAGGGCTGGTGGGACATGAGGAACACAGCGCCGCTGCGTCAATGCCGAGGGCGCCCTCCCGTGATCGCTCGCTTCGGCGCATTCGCGACCGGGGATGTGCCTCAGGAAGTGATGGGACTGAGAGCGTCGAGTCGAAGGGGCTATTTGAGCATGAAGACGCCGTGGGGGCCAAAAATGAGAAACTCATGGAAAAACTCGATCAGGCGATGCAGCGCGAAGAGGGGAATGCTGGGATGCGTGCTGAACGCAGGGTGGGGATCCAGGAGATGCGCGAGGAAAGGGCTGAAGCGGCTGCCGCCGCAGGAATTTCACAATGGGGGGCGGCTCGCGCCAGCGCGGCCACTTCTTTCACGGGGTGCGTGCCTCCAGCGCGACTGTGCCATGCGCCTTCAACAAGAAAGATGAGGATAATGAGGGCCCGCCCCCGCGGAAGGCACCGGTGCCCGGACGCCCGGGGTCAGGGTCTCCATGTGATGGCGGCGGAGATGACGGTGATGGCGATGACGACGGTGCTGGCGACTTCTTCCTCGGAGACGACGGATATTCAACGCCCGACGGATGCGGGGAAGACTATCCAGATCGCCGGCGCCGGCGTGGCAGAGGACCGCCTGGAGGTAGCTCGCCAGGCGGCGGCCGCGGTGGTGATGTCCCCCCGTTCCCGTCGATGGATGTTGTCCCAGCCTCTATCCCATGCTGGAACGATGCAGGTCAGACGGAGAAGATCGTCTTGGGGGCGATTCCTGATGCTGCCAAGATGCAGCGGTGGAGTTGTAATGTTGCCAGGGCAGTGGCTTCGGCCTCGCCGAGTTGTGAGGAGGGCGTTAGTTGGATGGCGAACGCTTTTGACATGGACGACGTGGACGCGAAGGAGTTGAGTGACTCGGGCGTTTTCATGTGGCTTGACCTGATGATCGCAGTTGACATCGTGCCGAAGGTTAATGAGATCGTCAATGGCCGACAGTCATCATCACACTTACGCCATCTTGCGAGCGAGATCGAACGGTTAGATGGTTAGATATCGCTTCGCAGACCGCCAGAAGCATGATGGAAGGTCGTGAATTATTGCGCATCGTTGCCGTGCGTGTAACTACCCGGCAGGATCATGGTCAGGTGTGTACGTGCACGGATCTCATGGAGATCAAGATGCGTGGCGCGGGCAAGGAGGCGGATGCCGACCTGTTCCATTTCTACGACGAAAGGGTGAGGACGCTCAACGAAATTGAGGAATTGGACGCCTCCTTCCGCCCCGCCAGGCAGGAACATCTATCGCCAAATGCAGATATGCCCTTGCATGCAGTTCACCATTGTGCTCTATGACCATTGCAGCGATGTGTATGGCACTGGTATGAAGACCTACGAACGGCTGTTATCGAGGGTCAGTGACTTTACGCGCACAGAAAGAGGACATATTAACTGAGAAAGGCAGCGGGGGATGTTGAGTTACCGAGGTCTTGCTGCGGGGGGCGACAAGGGCGAAGGGAGAGGGGAACGCGCCGGCAAAGACGGCCAAAATCGGTGCACGAAAGGCGGCCGCGTCGAGGAGTTGGTGCCATGCAACGAGTTCCTCTATGGCAAATGCCCGTGCGCCCGAGCGCGGTATCAGTGCCGGCATCTGAAGGGAAGTGGGGGCTCCGCCGCTCCAGCTCAAGCCGCGCCTGCCCAGTCGGGCAAAGACGGCGGAAAGAGCGGTGGGGGGAAGAAGAAGGGCGAAGAGGAAGGGGGCGGGGGAAGGATAGGAACGGCGCCGCGGCAGGAGCCATGAGCGTCAGTCCGATCGCCCTAAAGGTGGCGGCAGGGGCCGTGATCGTTCGCAGAGTCGCGCCTTCAGCGTCGCTCCAGGAAAAATGGATTATGCTATGCGTTAAGCCGTGGATATTGCCCCGTGTCTTCTGACGAATGCCCTCGTGGTGGCCGTCGGGCTGCGCCGGGGGAGAAGTTCGCTCGCGACGAGTGCGAGGCGCGCGTAGAAAAGATCGGCAAATCCTTCCCCCGCAAACGCAGCAAGGAACATATGTCAGCAGCGGCTCGGGGCGCGAAGAAGAATGCCGCGCCCGCGCAGGGCAGCGGTGAAGACGGGGCGAGGGGGAAGGGCAAGACCCTGGAGAAGCGACAATGCTAGCCAGACAGACTTGCCAGTTTGGCCGGGACTGCTGGGGCAGGGCGCCCCGCCCCTGGGCGCCCATGACCGGAGAGGCCGGCGTGCGGTGACTATGTCACCGGCGTCGGCATGGGCTTGGCCGTAGTCGACCACTGCTGCTTTTCCTTGAGGATGGGAGTGCTCATATTTGCCACTCCCGCTGTTTTCCGCGCTGCATCGGGATTCCAAGCGCCGCCATTAGGCAGGATGCCGGCAGCCGGGCGACATTCTCATGAGGGTGGGCAGAGTTCGGGCGTTCGTGCAAGTGGACGTGACCACATTAGCCTGGCTGTGCCGGCAAATGCGCAGCACGGGGCCAAATATTACCTGCATGTGGGTCACCAGGCGGGCGGAATTGTGTCGCTCCCGAAGCAGGTCGTTGAACTATTCAGGAGTGGGAAACCTGTGAGGAGCGCCTTATCAACGCAAGTGCTCGAGCAAAAGAGCGCCCCGGTCAGTGGACAACGGAAGGTGTGCATAGACCCGAGCGCACCGCATCCAGCCGCTTGGGCTCTCCGACCGAAGGGAAAGGTAACCGGGCCGATCCCAAGTACACGGGGGGGACTTTTTGAGTTTCATTTTCAGTGGGCTGAGAAACGCGCGCGAAGGGTGAAGGGCCAGGTGCAGCGGGCGTTCGATGAAGCTGTGGCCCTGGAGCAAGAAGTCAGGCACATGTGGGCTGGCTGGGGGCAATAGTCCGATGGCGAGCTGAGTGATGCCGGCAGCGTGCATGACGGCGACCCGGTTGCTGCCGTGTCTGCTAGAAAGCAACGGCAGGTCATGGGGGATGCGAAGTCGGACGCCGTTCGTCTTGCATCCATGAGGTTCATCGTCGATGCGGGCTGCGGTTCGAACCTGATCTCCGTCAAGTACTTGCACGAACCAGGGATGGTTGACAGGGTCTTTCCGCTGGCCGCCCCCGTCGCCCTGAATGCCGCGGGTGGTCAGTCGAGAGCCTTCGGTGCCGTCTGAACGCCGTGGTGATGGAAGCGGTTGTCATGCCGGGAACTCCGAGCGTGATTTCAGAGGGCGAGCTCTGTGTGGGCCACGGTTGCAGTTTCCATTTGGCAACCGGCAGAGCGCCGTACCTAGTGCTACCGCAGGGGAGAAGGTTGGAATATTCAGTCGAGGGCAGAATTCCCTACCTTACCCTGAACGCCTGAACGGAAGAAAGGGGCCTTGGGTCAAGTAGACGAGGCAGCTCCCGCCGGCTCATCCGGGCCTGAGCGGTGGGCGCGTGCGGAGGTCGGCGCGATGTCTAGCTTGGATGACCCTGGCACGCTGGGTGGCCCCCCGCTCCAGTGTGGTGGCGGAAGACTCCTACTCGAATGGCAAGAAAGAGGCCCAGTCGGACGACGACTTAGGACTTCTGGCAACGGACAGCGCATTGGCGCCGCAGTCTGATATGCTCACCTACTTCTACTATGAGCCCCATGAAGCAGCAGAGCTAGGGTGGACAAGCGGCAAGATCACGAAGGCGGGCCAGAATGCGGGCGAGGCTGTGCCCTGTCGCGCGATGGCTATGTCTGCACCAGGTGAAGAAGAAGTCGCTGATTCTCCGCCTGAGGGGCCGGGGGCCGTGGAGGTAGTCGACGATCCTGGCGATGACCTAATAGAAGATGCAGGACCTGAAGGGACGACGAAGTACGAATGTCCTCAACGGGAGGCGGCCTCACGCCATCACCTGCTCACTCATATGCCGAAGAACCCATTCTGCTCGACGTGCCAGTGGGCAAAGACGTTGAGGACGCAACAGCGGCAGAATAAGAACAAGGCTTACAAGCAGATGCGACCATATTCGGAGCCGAAGAAGTTTGGTGGCCTTTGCACCATGGACCACTGGTTCGCAGCTGATGAGCTTTCCAGGGGACTACGGGGAAACCTCGTTCGTGACGCTGCGTGACCGGTGCGCTGGGTTCCTGGCGACCCACGATAAGTCGGCTGAGCACGTGGTCGATTTTCTCGTGAACTTGAGGGGGCCCGCCGAGCAGCTTGAATGCATCTGCGCGGACGCGGTCCCTGAGTTGACGAAGGCATGCAAGTCGCTGAACGCGCATCCTCCGAGCGAGTCCATGGTCGCTCACGACTCCGCACAGCCCGCGAACAATAAGCATAACTCAGTAGCCGAGAGGGCCAGCGCCGTCGTGCAGGACGGGTCGCGAACCCGTCTCGTGACGGCATAACAACGGGCCCCATGCTGGGTGTACGCTGTACCTTATTTTTGCTTGCGTTACAACGTGGGACAGTGATGCGGAAGGTTCTGCGTGGAAGACTTGATCTGGTACTTCATTTGACGGGTCCGTAGTGCCGCTCGGCTCTGCCGAGAGGTACCCGCCACCCTTGGAGTCTCGCATCGAGCAGCCCGAGACGGGCCTTCGGACTAGAGTGGGTATTTACTTTGGCTACGTCCACCATGCAGGGGGGCGACCATTGCTGCGTGCCCTTGGAACTTGAAGACGGGCGAAGGCCTGTTGTAGAAAGGTCGGGTCATATTTGGGCCGACGTCGGCGTCGACGCGGCTGTCGAGACGGGCCGCGTCGGCGTGGCGGATAACATGCTTCCGGTAGCCGTTGCTTATTTTCCGTCGCGACAGGCCTACGACATTGCGTCTATGGCGATGCCGACGGTCGACTTGGGGGACCTGTTGTCTGGAGAGGGTGTTCCTGAGGGCAAGCAAAAGAAGCCCCGGGGCGGCGGTGGGTCGTCGGGGAGGGGGGTCCGCGTCGTCGAGCGGATCAGCTGGAACCAGGGCTGCGGTTGAGGTGCCGCCGCCCCCTGCCCATGACGAGGGAGCGGGAGAGGCGGCCGTGGCGGCAGCGGGGGAGGATGCGACAGACGATGAAGGACCCCCTGGACCCCCTGCAGCTCCACCGCTGCCTGCGCGGGAGCTGTGCATTGCGCTGGTACTGCGGGGGGCTTAGTGGCTGAGAGAGGTCAGAAGTGCAAGACGGTCAAATTATCCTGCGGCCCCAGACAGGGACGAACCAAAGTTTGAGCCTATCATGGCACGAACTACCCAGAATCTTCAGACGGGCGAAAACTTTGAGCGTGACGTCGTCACTGTTGGCAAGACTCGTGAAGAGCTGAGCCAACCTCTACCGTTAACGGGCAGGGCTAGGGGGGCGCAGATGCGCGTGGTGTTCTGTGGTGACCCGAGGCATTGGGCCCCAGATACCATGGGGGCAGACCCGGAGTTCGGAATGGCTTGGCAGAAGAGAACGCGTAAATTTTCGACGAACCCTGGTTGTCACCCTGCTCGGTGGTGGAAGATCGGAGGCCCAGCTATGACAGAGGCGATTGCCGAGTTCAGGGCAGAGGGAAAGGGGTTCTATGGACTTGAAGATCCAGGCCCGAACACCGATTTGCCTCAGGAGATCGGCATTGTCATTCCACGACCCCCCGGTCAAGTGCGTTATGTCAGCCGTGGGCGAGGAGCTCCCATCCCCCGCTGCGTCGCGCGGCTATGGCAATTGCGTCGCGGAAGAAGATCGGACACATATTGGCCGTGACGGGGTGAGTGGCGTGGGTGTTACCTTCGAGGCCGACTCTAGTGTTAGGAATGCTGGGGCACCGCAGGCTTGACCTGTGCGGCAGCTGCTGGAAGGCGCTGCGTTCCACGCATGCCTTTGTGGTTACATGATGCGAGCAGCTACCGGCGCCGGGAGAACGAGCTGGGGGTGCGGTCATGATATCATCCATTCACGGACAATTGCGATCGATGTGATGAGTCGGATCCATTCGTTGTCCCATCTATGTGGGTTGCGGATGCTTCTAGCGCTGCCTGCGTTGCTCGCCTGTTGACGGAGGCCGAGGCAGCGGACAGTGATGGGGGTTGCCGCAGCTTTGAGGAAGGAGTGGGGCCGATTACGCGAGATGAACACGTGGGGCGAGAGCAAGTTGATGGGGCAGAGCCAAGTGCGAAAGCAGATGGGAGGCAAGACAAGGCCTTCTATATCGGCAGGCTCTTTGCTATCCTCGTCGAGAAGAACGCCGAATTGCCTGGGGCGCACAGAGACAGGAAGTTCAAGGGGCGCGCTGTATTTAACGGATCCGACGTCATCGATCAAGACAGGAACGCAGCACTGTTTCAAGAGCTCTCATCTTGCCCTGAAGCCATGCAGGCAAGCTCGTTCGCCGATGCATTCGGTCTCTTCCCGGGGCATGATATGCAACGGACTGGTGCACGCTGGGCGCATGCTCAGTCACTGCTGGGAGGAACGCCGACTTGGGTCAGAATACCTGGGGAGGCATGGCCCGAGAATTGGGCCCAGTGTTCCCTCTGCGACCCAGTGTGCCCTCTGCGACTAACGTTTTATGGTCATCCTGACGCTGGAGGGTACTGGGAGAAGCACTGCAAGGCTCGCGTCATGTCAAGGGGGTTTGAACGAATCCCGTCGTGGCGCAGTTGCAACTACCACCTGGAGCTGATGCTCTTCTTGATAGTGTGCGTCGCGGATTTTGAATTGGTTGGGTTGGCAACCAACTTACCAAAAGGATGGGGCCTCATACTGAGTCGTTCCGTGACCGCACTGAAGGGTATTGATACGGACCCGCCTACACCAGTTGGACGGTAGTTGGGTTGCGAGCATTGACTCTCGGAAATATAGATGGCCCAGCAAGGTGGCGATCCTGCGGTGCTGGATCTTGCGCCCCCTAAGGCCAAGAAGTCAAAGCGCGCGGCAGCCGCGAACGCCCGCTTCCATGATCCTGCTTCGGCTATGGCTTCAGGGGTGATCCCGGTATACATTGAGCTTTTTTATCCTGTTTCGCCTGGGCACAACGCGTGGGTGCGATGCGACGCCAGCGCGAAACGCTTCAGGTCGTCCTTCCCGTCGTGGCCAGATTGGAGGTCGGTAGTGCGGCGGGCTACAATGGATTATAACAAATGGTAAGTAGTAGAGGATCTAACGAATCCACGGGAAATCAGCCGGGGCAGGATTTCTGCCGAGCTTCCGGGGGGTACTATGTACACCAGGAACATAGCAACGCTGTTGTTTTCCCGTTCCACCGGCGATGATGTTCTTCACCGGGGGGGGGGGGGGGCGGCGGCCCGAGATCGGCTGCTCCATGTCGACCTGCTGTTCAGAGCCCGAGGAACGAGGACCTCATTTGTTCCTTTGCACCTGCCTGGCCGGCTGAGATGACCGGTGGCCATGGCATTGAAACGGGGGTGAGGAACGCAGGAAGCCCAACGTACCTGGGCCGAAAAGGAAGGTACAGGTGATGGAATATGATATGGAAGACTTCTTTACGTATGGAGATCCTGAGACCCATCCACTGGCTGGCACTCCCTACAACCCTGGGTTGACTACCTTGGAGGACGGGCAGGGTGGTCCTCGTGGAGAGGGGGTTCATCCGGCCGAGGAGGCCATAGTGGAGTGCTTAGGGGTCGATGCTATGTACCAGAGGACACGGTGCCAGCAGTGGGTGGGCTACCTATGGTCGATGACGGGTCTCCGAACACTCGACCCCCTGCCCCGTCGGGAGTACCACGACCGATAGCCGCGAAGGTACTCAGGAACATTCTACGGCGCGAGGACTGCCATATACGATTTGCTTAGGGCAACGTGCACACGGGCATCGTGCGTTACCAAATTGACCGAACAGTAAGATATAGAGCTCTTCCGCCTCATATGCTACATCCAGGTCGTTATGCTTCTGGAGTGATTCGCAGGGGAGCGACATGAGGACGGATAGTGACGGGGCCGCGAGGTTTTGGGAGACGAGGTGAGGATAGTGGAACGAGCACGTGGTCAAATGGTACAAGGTGCCTTGCCTGTATCATATCCTCGGCCTCGGACGCGGATGTAGCGCGGAAGAGGTTGTCGCTGTCGCGAGGCAGTTGTACAAACTTAGACAGCCGAAGCTCACTGACCCAGGCGGCGATTGCTTCAGACCCCATATCGCCGGCTTGCTCGCAATGTCTTTGTTCAAGCCTGACTACACCTTCAGGCGGGGAGCTGTGTTCTCCGACGACATATGGAGGGCTTCCTGGGTCAAGGTGGCGTCCGGGTACGTTCCTCGCATTCGCGGCCTTCACTACGACGGCGGGATAGGTTATGCCTATCTGGTGATTCGTGACCAAGTGTGGGACCTCCCAGTAGGCAAGAATGTGAGCACTGTGGAATTCTCAGCAATCGTGACGGTCGAGTGTGATGACTCAAATGTTAAGGCCACTTTTCGGATGCCGAGGCCACATGCGACCATTGATCAGCATGATACGCTTGCTAGTCAGTGGGCCCAAAAGGCGACGGACACACTTTGGAGTAAGTTCTCCACGGTTACGATTGAGGACGTCTTCGCCTTCCTAGCAGATCCAAGGCATAGACCGCGCACGCGCCGCGATGGTGAGTGGCAACTTCGCAGGAAGCTCGACATGAGGATGAGGGCGCTGGTGCCGACCTTTGATCAGGGCCGCTATGTCGCTCCCGACCATGTTCTTGGCTCCGGGGTTCTGGAGATTGCCGCGGCGAATATCGCGCAGGAGAAGGGCTCTTGCCTGTTGGCGGGTCGGATGCTGTATTATGCTTACGGGCAGATGCCCCCTTGCCGAGGGTAGGCGTATATGGAGCTAGTGGAGCGCCTCCGCACCTACCCATCGCTATGGAATCTCGGGGGGCGCGATGTGGATGATGGCGCGTGCAGATCCGAGTGGACATTTGATGCGTCCCCGCGCATCATTGAGGGTGAAGTTGCAAAGAACCTTGGTGCTCTTCTAAACCTGAAAGTGGTGGATAGCTGTGCGCATGTAAGGTGGCTGTGGACGAAGGATTATACCCCGTCCGACCCGGCGTGGAGGGCCAAATTGGGGCTCGACCCGCGCCCGGAGAAAGGTTTTCCTGACATTTCGAAGCCACCTAGCTACAGCGGGTCCATGGGGAATATATTCCAATGGGGCGCTGCAGGTGGCTGTTCTCCGAGCGGCGCGGCGAAGGGGGCGCCGATGCCACGGCCTGCCGCGGGATCGGCGCTGGCCTCATCCTCGGGCAGCGGCTATAACCCCAAGGCCCTGTCGGGGCCGAAGGGAGGCAGTCGATGGGCGCGCGCAGCGCCTCCTCCTCCCAAGGCGCAGGCCGAGCCCAAGGCGTTCGAGCAGAAGGCCAAGCCACCGCCGCCGGCGACGCCACCGAGAGAAGCGGAGAAGAAGAAGCCACCACCTCCTCCGCCAGGAGGGCAGCCGCCGCGCAGGGCTGCTCCAAAGTCTGCGTTCCGTGCGCAGGCAAACGCCAAGGAGCTGTCGAAAGTGCCCCGGGGCAGCGCGACGGGGCCGACGGACGCGGCTGGGTCATCGTCGCAATCGCCCAGGCCATCGCAAACCCCGCTACCGAAGACTCCGCCCCCGACTATGCCGGGCGGTGGATCGCAACCACCGCTGCCGAAGGATCCGCCCCGGACTATGCCGGGCTGGGGGCCCTCTAGGCGTGGGGCACCGCCTCCGCCTCCGACTTGGCCGCCGGCGCAACCGATGGCGCCGCCTCCAGCGGCCAGGTCGCCAGCGCCGCCAGCGGGCCCGCCGCCTCCGGCAGGCCAGCCGCGTGCGCCCAAGGATCCACCGTCTCTGGGTGGACAGCCGCAGGCGCCGAAGGAAACGCCTCTTCCAGCCGGGCCGCCGCCGAAGGTGCCGACGCGGACAGAGAAGGTGGGTTTTGCTGCGTCGGCCTCACCTACTTCATCGGAAGGGCCACTGGTGACAGCAGCGCCTCCCCTGGAACGCAGACGCCGCTGGGCCCCGTCGGAGCTAACTCTGGCCATGGCCTTGATGACGGGCGCTTGCGCGGCATGGCGCCGGGGGCAGACGTGCAGCAGTTCTTTGACCTGGGGGCGGAACTGCTGGAGCAAATGAAGCTGCTGGTGGACATGCAGGCCGGATATGCCCAGGGGGATCATGCCTACATGGTCGTCCTGAGGCTGGGCGATGCCCAGGTCTGGGGGATCCCTCCTACCAGCGGGGAGTTTGTCGCCTGGAGTGCACGTGCTAGCCGAGCCGCTGCCAACAACAGGATCATATTTTGGGAAGAAGCTGGAATTCTTGCAGAATGCCATGGGTTCGCGGGTCGGAGCTATACATAAAGGGCGAACGTCCCGTCGGCGACTCATGGCATTTCACAGTGGGCTCTGGTCAGTCGTGCGCGAGGGAAATGGCCTGGTGCATCGCCAACGCCTGCAAGGCTTGCGTTGACACAATGCAGCATTGAGGTGAATACTGGCGCAGCGGGATGTCCTAGGGGAGGCTATGCTTGCACGAACGACGAGAATCAGCAACGCACAAAGCCTGCCCGCCCGAAGCGGGTCGAGTGCTTCGTCGACCGCGTGCCTTGCAGCGAGGACGGACTCCAACATTTGGCAAATTTGGAATTTGAATCTTTCCCCCCGCTTAGCCTCGCGGACGCTCCCTTGTTGCCCATGCTGACGTGCGTGAACGTGGACGCTGCGAGGTTCGCGGACTGGATAAGAGAAAAGGGCGCAGCTGCTAGGTTGCCGTGGAAAGATGCGCCGGCGTTTACTCTTCCCCACGACGGTCGTATGTCTAACCCAGCAATGTTACCCGATGGCGCCCCTGTGTTTCGCGAATTTATACGCGACGACAGGGCGAATCGGTGCGTATAAGCATTGCTGGAAAGGGGCGGGGTTACTACGCTGGACCCAGTGATAGGACACACTGGCGGGGCGGGATCTGGCTATGCCAGTGACGCCATGAAGGCATGTAATAAGAGTCTGGTGGAGAACAGGAAAAATATTCAATATTATTTGCTTGTGAAGTCTGGCTTTCGCATTGTGGATGGACACCCCGGGTTCAACCCGATGCGTGAGATTGATGGGGGGGCCATCCTTTGCACTCGTGCCTTTGAGTCGAGCCAGTCACACCAGAAACCGATCATCATCGGGCCTGATACGATCGAGACGGACAAGAACCCAGGTATGCTAATCGGTAGGGAGGTCTCTCTTGATAGCACGGTCGGTCACCAGGTGCTGCTGTCTAACGTCCCATCCGTGCCCAAGGGGCTAGACCGGGAGCTGATGCCGGACGATGCCTTGTATCAGCGCCGTGGCACATCAACTGGGTCGAAGGCCTGGCTTGCATTTGCGATTCGGCGCGCATGCTTTCCAAAACCTACCGAGCAGTGCCTTGCTCGAACAGTAATTGAGTGGTGGAGTGCGCGGCGTCTGTGCACGGGTGAAGACGGCATATCAGGGTCGCTATGCGACCTTGTCGACGTTGCCGAGCTTTCGGTTGATGTTCAGCCAGAACACACCATCGTCACCCTGCCGTTTGATCTTCCGCCCAGTTTCGTACGCACGAAAGCAAACGAGGGGTGGCAGTTCTACTCGCGCGCAGTCAACATCAACAGGCTCGGTGCAGTCCTCGACACGGGCGCTTTCGTTTTTTTTCCAAATTGAAAGACGGAGGACGAGCGAAGCTTTGCAATGCCTCCCACGCGCCTGCAGAGGGTGTGTACGCTTTTGAGGATTCTATGCGCATCCCGTGGCAGCGCACCCACTATTCCTGTGCGGCTGATGTTTTCAATGACGGACTGGCATTGGCGTGCGATTTCCAGATGCTGGCTCCGCCCTGGGAGTCTGGGGGATTCAAAGCCGTGGATTCGGAAAAGAACAAGCAGTACTGCTGCTCGCATCCCCGGAATGTAGTGCGCACTGCTCCCCGCTTGTATTTCGCTGCGCCTCCGCAAACGCGCGCCAAGGGGCTTTGGTTGCACCTCGCCGGGGTGTCGAACGGGGACGGGTTCGAGCTGGACTTTGCCGCTATCGTTGGCCCGTGGAGGAGGCGGGGTTCGGATCGAGAGATGCGGCCCCCGAGCCTCCCTGGCGGATGCGGGGGGCGACGCAGCGTATAGAGGGCTATGACCTTACGAGGATTGGGAACAACGTGAGATGCGGGAGGCTCGTCGGGCACTATGCATTCCTCGGCAGCGAACGCAGATTCAGGATATTCGTGACAGCCGGAAAATGCTCATCGAACGTCTTCGTGCCTTTGCCGCCGAGAGCGGACTGCCATGGGTTACTGCTGTATACTGGGGAACAGAGCTGGAGACAAACCAATTTCGATAAGGAGTGCTGTGACCCCCCCGACGTCAACTCCCTGGTCCGCTGTGACAGAGTGCTGAAGCTCGAATCGAATAACATCATCCCTGCGAAGGTGGACGTGGATGGGCGCTGGATGCAATATTCGATCGGAGACGTCGCGAACTGTAAGCTGACGAGCCCGCTGCCCCCTGGTGGAGGGGGCGGCGACATGGGCCAGGGAGACGTCGCACCCGTTCCAGACGCTGCCGACCGTGCAGGAGCAGAGGATGCTGATGATGACTGGATTGAAGCCGAATGTTGCCGATTTTCCAGGATGGACCTCCATTTGCGCATTAAAGATTTCGTTCGGTATGATAGCGACAACATCGACGCACAGACAGCGGCGCATCGCAAGACCATCCCACCTGGCAAGAAGCGCCGGCGCTCAAACTGGGGAAACCTGGGAGCGGCGGGGTTCAAGAAGATTTGCTCTGCGAGCCCGTCTTCTCCTCGAGCCACGCGGGCGCCTGATCCGCGGGAAGGGGCGCCGTTTCATTGGCCGCCCCCGATGGATGATGCGAGGCTGATTACCAAGGATCGCCCAGTGGTGCTCAAGTAGACTGTCTCGCTTGGAGCAGATCTATATATGACCTCAGCGAGGATGTTACTGTACATCTTACAGGGAAATGCAGATGCTTACGAAGAAGAAGCTAACGTACCTGCAGCCAGTGGTTTCATAAGGTTATTGAGAAAGGCCAGATACTTGGCTGCGCGTCGATCTGTGTGCACCGCATCAGCGCGCAGATTCGCTCTTGGCTGACGCATGCAAGCGCGACGCTCCTGTTGAGATCTTGGCTCACGAGAAAGAATATTTGAATGGTGATGCCATGCTGAGATCAACGAGGGTGTGGCGGATTTGCCCGAGGAGACTGACAGCCCGCCGCAAATGTCTGTGGACTCAGATCGCCTCCGGGACGACGGAGGTAAGTCCTCTGCAGCGGAAATGTGGGTCGACTTCGACCGCCCTGAAAACGAGCCGGGGCAGTCCTCCGCCGCAGGGGCGGAAGGGGGCGGGGGCAAAGCCATGCCGCTACCTCCCCGCCGGTTCCTTTACCTTCGGACGCTGTCGCGCATGCTCAGGGTCAGGGGCCCATTCAGGGTGCGAGACCCAAGCAAGGGCAGTCAGCTGGCAAGAAGGAGCCAGAGATGGTCGACTTGGACGCGTCTGATGGAGAAGACCCTCCGCCGCCTAGTGGCCCCGCGGGGCATTGGGTCCAGGCCGCGTTTCAAGGTCTTGCGGATGAAGAAGAAGAGGAAGAGGACGAGTCCAGCGAATCAGAAGATAAGGTCGAGTCAAGTGAATCAGAATATAAGCAGGACACAGATGCGGAAAAGCTGGTCGAGGTTATACCTCGCCGCAAAAGCCCGCCTGAACTGATTTCCTTGGGCGTGCTCTCTGACGAGCTCCCTCGCGCTTTCATGTCGAAGTACTTCTGTCTCACTGGGGTTCCTGTGCCTCCCAAGAGTGAAGAGATCTCAATCGGCGCGTACAAGCAGAGAGAGAGGGTTTGAGGAGAGACAGCTCATATTGGGCTTGAACACGCGGAAAAGGGCGAGATCAGCGCATCGCTCATCGAGGGTGGGGACGACGGGGCACTATGTGTCCCCCCATCGAGCTGGCGCGGAGGCTTGGATAATACCGCGACACTGGCCCACAATCTTTCGGATAACGTGAAAAGAGAGGCAAGGGATAGGAGAAAAGGAACCTCGAGTGGGCGCGTGGCCTAGTCGTTGACCCATTATTTGAGTTCCTTTGACTGCTGAAGATGGCACAACATCTCGACGTTTTCTGCGTGCCCGCTTCGACGCAGTCGAAACCCGCTGTCTCCCGTCCCCCGAGCCCCGCCTAATCCCGATGGTATTATTCAGTGAGCGACTCTCACTTGCGTGGTGCTCGGGAATGGACGTGGAGGAAGCTGGGCGCCTAGGCTCGCTCATTGTCAACTTGGCGATGCATAGCGCGGCCCACGTCCGCAGCGCAGGGGGGTGGATTGAAGCGCGCGTCGTCGTCGAGATGCTGAACAATGAGGGATGCGACGGGGTGTGAGCGCGCTTCATGCCTGCCCTCGCACAACTGCCTCCGAACGCGGTTCAGGTCCTCGCCGTGAATATGGCGAACGCGGACACGGGTCCGACCGCCGAGCCTGACGACTGGGAGGACAGCTTTGGGTGCGCTCCAATCGAGGAGGACGTCGCCGACACGGGGGCCCCTATCTTGCCGCCTATGGCTAGAGTGCCGTTGTTGTTTCGGGCCTGTAAGGGCCATTCCGTTCGGGTTATAGATCCGAAACGCATGTGCGCCAGGTGCGAAGCGGCTGCGAGATACTCCCATCAGGCTGTTGTCATTCCTCTGGGTGGCGCTGCCATGAAGCGGTCTATGACCGGCACCTCGAGGCACCGAAGAACGACCTCCAGGGCATCCGACAGTATCGGTCCATTATTTGTCTTCCGACTAACAGTGGGCCGTATGCCGCACTCGACGAACCAGTTGTAAAGAGCGGCGAGTGGGGAGCTTACGGAGCACGGACGGTGGTCGAGAATATTCAGATTGGCGGGAACGGCGAAACAAACGGAGAGGTGCCAAGGTGGCGTAGACTGGGTCGATGGGCGAGAGCAGTGGCTGGCCAGGATTTGGATGCCAGAGTCTTCGGACCCGATGACCCGCATCCGTTGTCCGACATGTATGTGGTTACGTTCCAGCCTCGTCTCTGTGAGAACCAGGATGCCTGGATGCAGCATGACGGCACTCAGGCGACCCTTTTCCGCCCTGAGTGGAATGCTATCCACCAAGTAATGCGGCTTACTGTGTGTGGTACACAACATGCGCGGGCATCGTGGACGTTGGGCTGCGACCGACGGTTCACAGCCCTGCTGGTCTACCCCGAGCTAGGTTCGGCTTGCGTTGATTCCGTGATGCACAATTGCGAGATGCGCCGCCTGCCCACTGGGGATGTTGGCGATGAGCTCGCCTCCGCGGACAAGAAGGACGCGCTTTTCGCGCCTCGCTTGTGGGGTGGGGGGGGGGGGGGGGCGGACATTGTCTGTGCTGCAGCGATTGCCGTGATCGGATCGGGGCGCTGATGTGCTTCGCGTGTCGGGCTACTGTCCAGTGCGGGACCCGCGTTGTCGATGCCGAGCAAATCATGCCGAAGCTCGTCTACAATGGTTTTGGCTTAGAGAAGAGGATTCGTCCGGACTGTCCACGACCTCGGGCCGAAGAGATGGACTGGGGCAGACGTTGATCGTGTGCAACGGAGGCTGCATGAGAAATAGGTGGGGACCCATGCGGAGGCGATTGCCCAACGTAGGGGAGATGCTTTTCATGGTAAGGCTGCGTTCCATAGTAGCATCATGACTGTCTCCGCTTGTTTGCCCACGCGTCCAGAAGACAAATTACCTCCGCCGCAGAGCCCCATACAAGGTCGAGAAGACGAGGGAGTTGGCTCGGAGGTTTATCAAGTTCCATAATGAACACCTCGGCGCGCCAGCGACAGGGA
>CAUYUJ010019311.1:97101-154601 GCA_963575745.1 Prorocentrum cordatum | reverse complement strand
TTGAAGCTGCCTACGGCGAGTCACCGCCGCCCCCTGCCTTCTAAAATCGTCCATGTGGCCGAGCGTTGTGGCAAGAACTCCGCCAAGCTATCGGACTATCTGTTCCCCCAACCGTTGTGGAAACCCTTCGGGGAACACTTGGGGGAGGATGGCGGGGAAGATCAGGAGGAGGCGGAGGAGGTGGAGGAGGAGGAGGAGAAGGAGAAGGGGGAGGAGGAAGGGGCATCTTGGGAGCCTCCGGGGACACTCTTGGGGCCTCCTGGGAGCTTCCAGGGAGCCTCTTGGAGGCCTCCTTGGGCCTCCTTGGTGGGCTCCTGGCCGGTCTGACGCCGTCGGAAGCCGTCTTGGGGGCCTCTCTGGGCCAACTTGGGGCCCTCTTGGGGTGCTCCAAGGCCGTCTTGGAGGCCATCTTGGGCGTCTTGGAGGCCTCTTGGGCCGTCTTGGTGCCCTTGGGCCCGTCTTGGGGGCCTCTTGGGCCGTTCTGGGGCCATCCTGTAGGCCTCGTGGGCGATGTTGGGGCGATCTTTGGGGGCTCTTGGGCCGTCTCGGGCCGTCGGCAGGCTGAACAGAAGCAAATGCCAACATCCTTCGAAAACCGATGGGAAATCAATGATTTTGGCTTCTTCGGGCGTTCCTGGAGGCCCTCTTGGCGGCCTCTTGGACCGTCTTGGGCCATCTTAGGGCAATCTTCGGCCGTCTTGGTGGGCTCCTGGCCCGTCTGACGCCGTCGGACGCCGTCTTGGGGGTCTCTATGGGCCAACTTGGGGCGGCCCTCTTGGGGCGCTCCAGGGCCGTTTTGGAGGCTTCCTTGGGCCTCTTGGGGCCGTCTTGGGGGCCTCTTGGGCAGTCCTGAGGCCACTTGGGAGGCCTCTTGGGCGCTTTGGGGACGATCTTGGGGGCCTCTTGGGCCGTCTCGGGCCGTCGAAGGCCGAAAAGGAGCAAGTACGAAAATCCTTCAAAAACAAATGGAAATTCAATGATTTTGGCCTCTTCGGGCCCTCCTGGAGGACCTCTCGGAGACCTCTTGGGCCATCTTGGAGGCCTCTTGGGAGCCTTATGGGCAGTCTTGGGTCGTCTTGGTGGCTTCTTGGGCGGACTTGGAGGCATCTTGGACCCTCTTGGGCCGTCTTAGAGGCCATCTTGGTCCATCTTAGGCGGACTTGGAGGCCATCTTGGGCCATCTTGGCCGTCTTGGAGGCATCTTCGAGTCCATTGCGGGCCATCTTGGGCGTGACGGGCATTGACATGTGCAGTTTCCGGTCCCTTCTGGGTGGCCGGCAGGACGGGCCGGAGCCCCAGGGGAGAGTTCTTATGGAAAAAAACCAGAACCAAAACCGAAAGGGTCTAGCACGCCGGGCACCCCTGTGACAAGCACAGGGGTCGGCGGATCTAGTGATCTGCGGCCCAGCCCGCCACCGTGCTTGGGTACTGGACCAAAGGAAGGCGTCTCATATTCTCGGGGTCTCTTGGGAGGCCCTTTGGAGGAATCTTGGAGGTTTATTTGGCCCCCCCCTTTTTAGGCGCTTCTTGGGGCCGTCTTGCGGGCTTTTTGGGGCCCTCTTAGGGGCTTGGAGGCCGTCTTGGGCGATCTTGAGGGCCTTGTGGGTCTTCTTGGATGCTCTTAAGACCGAGAAGTCGATCGAAGACGCCTACGGCGAATCACTGCCGCCCCCTCCCTGTTGGAATCGCTCATGTGGCCGAGCATTGTGGCAAGAGCGATGCCAAGCTATCGGGCCATGTGTTCCCTGAGTCCTTGTAGAAACCCTTCGGGGAACACTTGGGGGAGGATGGCGGGGCAGAAAAAAAATGAGGAGGAGGAGGAAGAGGATGAGGATGAGGATGAGGATGAGGATGAGGATGAGGATGATAATGAGGATGATGATGATGATGCTGATGATGATGATGATGATGATGATGATGATGATGATGATGCTGCTGCTGCTGCTGCTGATGATGATGATGATGATGATCATGATGATGCTGCTGCTGCTGATGATGATGATGATGATGATGATGATGAGGAGGAGGAGGAGGAGAGGAGGAGGAGGAGGAGGAGGAGGAGGAGGGGGCATCTTGGGAGCCTCTGGGGGCACTCCTGGGGCCTCCTGGGAGCTTTCTGGGAGCCTTTTGGATGCATCTTGGGGCCTCCTTGGGCCTCTTAGGGGCCTTTGGGGGGTTCTCGGGGGCTTCTTTGATCGTCTTAGGGTGTTCCTGGCCCGTCTGACGCCGTCGGAACACGTCTTGGGGACCTCTCTGGGCTGACTTAGGGTGCTCCAGGGCCGTCTTGGAAGCCATCTTGGGTGTCTTCGAGGCCTCTTGGGCCGTCTTGGGGCCCTCCTGGGGCCGTCGTGGGGGCCTCTTGGGCCGTTTTAGGGTCATCTTGGAGGCCTCGTGGGCGATCTTGGGGCGATCTTTGGGGGCTCTTGGGCCGTCTCGGGCCGTCGGTAGGCCGAAAAGAAGCAAATGCCACAATCCTTCAAAACCTACAATGATCATGGCCCATTTGGGCCCTCCTGGAGGACGCCGCCTTGGAGGCCTCTTGGGCACCTCTTGAGCAGTCTTGGGCCGTCTTGATGGCTTCTTGGGCGGACTTGGAGGCATCTTGGACTCTCTTGGGCTGTCTTGGAGGCCATCTTGGACCATCTTGGGCGGATTTGGAGGCTCTATTCGCCATCCTGGAGGCCATATCTTGGGCCGTCTTGGAGGATTCTTGCTGGTTTTGTGGTCCTTTCGGATGGCTGGCGGGACAGGCCAAAGCCCCAGGGGGAGTTCTTTTGGACAAGAACCAAACTCATATGGTAAGAAATCCAGCGCACGGGGTACCCCTGTGATGAATCAACAGGGGGCGGCGGAACTAGTCGCCTTCAGCCCGTCCCGCCATCGTGTCTGGGCCGTAGATCAGGGGCCTCCAGGGTGTCAGTGGGAACCTCTTGGGCTCTTGGAAGCCTCTCGGATGGTTTTGGAGTGTCTTGGGGCCTTTGAGGGGCCTCTTGAGTTCCTCTTGGGGCCTCCTTTGGGTCTGTTGGGGGCCTCTTGGGCCTACTGGCGGTTTCGGGGGTCATCTTGGGGCGGAGGGCTAGACATGTCCCACTAGATTTGTTACATCCTCGGCACAGAGAGCGCGAAGGGACCGGGGGACCTTCCACTCAGTGCCTACGGCGTGGTGCCAGCTAGTTCCACAAGGTTTTCATCGTATTTTTTGGGCGGGGGGGGAGGGTCAGCAGGGTTATGGGGATTTTTGGCGAGCTCTACGAAGGAGTGGGAGCAGGCTTCTTGCTGCCTGCTCCTCCTCCTGCCCCTGTGCGTGATCTTGCCGCTGCGCCCGCTGCTCCCGCTCCCGCTCTCCCGCTGCTCCCGCGCCTCCCCCTGCCCCTGCCCCTGCCACTCCAGCTCCGCCTCCCGCAGGACATGTGACTCGAGCACTCGTGCTCGGGCGTGTCTCTCGATCCGTGAAGCCCTGCTTCCAGCACAGCCACACACTGCCACACACTATATATATCTCCCCCCAGTGGAGCTTCTCATCTCGACCCGGACGCTCAGACGCCATGTCTGGCATCGTGGTGGCCCGCCGCGCTCTGGCCGCAGCCCTGCTGCTGCGCACTGGCGCGGCCATCAAGGTCGTGGATGACCCGGAGGGACGCCGCGACCAGGGGCGACCGCAGACTACTGCTGCGCCGACGGGGGCTCCGACGCCGGCGCCGACGCCCGAGCCGACGCCCGAGCCGACATACGTCAAAGATCTTCCAGGAGTTCCCTGCCAGTGTAACAACCCGTCCTGCTGGGCCAGGTGCTCAGAGGAGGAAGAGATGCCCATACCTCTACCCCTTGCCCGTTTTCCTCCTTTTGGGCCTTTTGGGAGGCCCTTGTCGCCACCGCTGGCTTCGCCCCGAAATGCTGGTCAGAACGCACCCCAGGAGAGGTCCGGGGAGTAGTGGTATCGGTACCTTTTGCTTTCCCCAGGTACGACCTCAACGGCGACGACTGCATCACCCAGGACGAATGCGACCTGCAGGTGCCTCTTTTGGGGAACTGCTCCTCTACTACCTCGTCGCCCGCAACTTACGGGCCGCCAGTGTGGGATCAAGATGGGGACGGCTGCATCAACTTTACCGAGTGGGATATCATCTACACCACTTCGAACGGGGCTTGCTGCCCGGTGGAACCCCCCTCGTATTGCGATGAGTGCCCGGAAGGGTATACAATCGCAGTGAATCCGTGCGAATGCGTGCCGTGCGTGGGTGGCGAGGTGCGCAGGCATCAAGGGGGGAACAGAAGCCCTGACCAGCTCACGTGGGTGCCACTCCTGCTCGTCTTGGGTTCGACTGTGGTTTTCCTGGCCGCTGTCGGAACCTCCACCCCTGCCCCCTGTTTTCTCGTTCTCCCAGATGGAGTCGGAGGACCGTGCCGCATCCCCGATGCACCGCCGATGCGGCTCGATGTGGAGCCCGAGTATCGTCACGCCGACGTCGCCGATGCACCGCCTTGGGTAGTAAACGATGGGAGCCTGGTATACCCTTTTAATTCCGTCTTTAGCGTCGATTAGCGTGGATTAGCGTCTGGGAGTCGGTGAGATAGCGCTGATTTAGCGTCGGTTAGCGTCGATTAGCGTCGACTTAGCGTCGACTAGCGTCGATTCGCAAGCGCGGGCAAGATGATATGGGAGGCTCCCATGAGTTGCCACCGAAACCGCTGACGTCGCCGATGATGCGGCGCGATCCTCCGACCCCATCTACTCGGACCCCATATGGGAGGCCTCTATGTGTCCATTTCGGTCTGGTCAGGACTGTGTGTTGTCCCAAGGCGCCGCTCTCTCGAGTGCACCCCCTGCCCGTCTCCCTTCATCGACAAGGGCGACTTCGACGACTGCAAGGACCCCGTCACACCTTACCCCGACAACGCCCCGAACAACTCGTTGAACATCACCGTGGCTGTCCCGTATCAGACGTGCACAGAGTTCTCTATTGGCGACACCATAACCATCTCTGGAACAGAAGGGGGTGACCCGAATCTTCCTATCTCGCATACGACACTGGTCATGGGGGTCGATAAAATTACGGGGGGATACGAGCTTGAACTAGCTGACCCGCTTCCAGGAAACTTTGCGTATGACGCGACAGTTCGGCAGACGTGCTCTTCCACTGATGGGTCTCAGGTGAGCGCCAGCTTTTCTCCCTCTTCCGATGGCTGCTGCTGCGCATGTGGTTCTAACCCGGAGGACTGTTGCGAGACAACTGAGGTGTGCACTGTGTACCCCAACGGCACTGGTGTGTGCTCCAATGCTGGCCCGTACCCCGAGTTCTCGACTCCAGCCCCGACAGTCGGGGCCAAGGGTGACCCGCATCTGGTCAACCTGCAGGGAGAACACTTTGACATCAACCACGACGGCAAGTTCACACTGCTTCGCTTTCCCCAGGCTATGGAGAAGCCAGCCGAGTTCACTTTCGTGGCGAACATTCAGCCGGACGCCGGGAAGCCGTGCACCACGTACATCACGGAGGCGGAGGTCTCGGGCGCCTGGCTCGGCAGCAAGATCCTGCAGGTCCGCAGCTACCGCAAGGCCCACTCGAACGAGACCGCCGACGCATTCCTGGGTGCCCGGCTCATCGTGGACGACGACGAGCCCGACCCCCCTTGGCAGACCATCGAGGAGTTCGACACGACGAATCTGGAGCTGTCCGAGTTTGGAGTCGTCCAGTCGTTCCTGGAGAAGGCGACGTGGTTCCCCAAGAAGCGCTCCAAGGTGGGGCCGACCGCGGCGGGAATGTTCACCCTCTCCCTGAAGAACATGCACAGCGGGACTGCCGCCAAGATCACTATCCGCCAGGACCTGCCCGAGCTGATGATGATGGTGATGGTGATGATGATGATCATGATGAGGATGAGGATGCTCATGATGATGCTGCTGATGATGCCGATGATGATGATGACGATGATGATGATGACGATGATGATGATGATGATCATGATGATGATTATGCTGCTGATGATGATGGGGATGATGAGGATGCTGATGCTGATGCTGATGCTGATGATGGTATGATGCTGCTGCTGATGATGCTCATGATGATGATGATGCTGCTGATGATGATGATGATGATGATGTTGATGCCGATGCTGATTTTGATGATGATGATGATGATGTTGGATGATTTGATGATGTTGATGCTGCTGCTGTTGATGATGCTGCTGATAGTGCTGATGATGTTGATGATTCTGCCGACGATGATGAGGATGATGATGATGCTGATACTGATGCTGATGATGTGGATGATGCTGATGATGATGCTCATGATGATGATGATGAGGAGGAAGATGAGGATGAGGGTGAGGATGAGCATGAGGATTATGATGACAGTGATGATGTTGCTGCTGATTGATAATGAGGAGGTTCGATGATTTGATGGTGGCGCTGCTGCTGATGATGATGCTGCTGATGATGATGATGATGTTGTTGATGATGATGATGATGCAGCTGATGATGCTGCTGCTGCTGATGCTGATGATGCTCAAGCCATTTTGGCTCAAGCGCTCAAGCGCTCAAGCTATCAAGCTATCGATCCCCACATCTCACATACACCTCCGATACCCGATCCACAATCTCTCCTAAGCTTGTTGCACCTTTTTGGCCAGGCATGGCAGATAACGGCAAGCGTGCCGGCTGCCATACTGGGTCGACACCAAGTAAACAGAAGAAGAGGAGGAGGAGGAGGACGAAGGAATGGATGAGGCGGCCAAGGAATCGAATAAGGAGATCGTGATTGCAGGCGTTCCTCCAAAATGGTTCCAAGACTTCGATGCCCGCATGTCGAGGCAGATTGATGGTACCACTACGGACCTGAACGGAATCAATGGCATGATCGACCAGGCGAGGATCGAGGCACAGGACGCGAGGAGGGCAGCAGCGGAGGTTCAAGAAAAGAGGACATGGATTTGGAGGTGGCGGGTATCAGGAAAGACCTTGAGGAGATGTACCTGACCACAGGCCAAGTCGAGCAGATCATCGACAGCAAGATGCAGGACTTCGAGAAGAATAAGGGCAAGCTTGGCACCGACCCGAACATCCTCCAGAGCGCAAAGGATAACAAGAACAGGGCTAAACAGGTGGTAGCACTAGGATTCAAATAACCACTACCTGCAGAAGATTTGATCAAAAAGCTGGATGGGTTCCTATCACAGATCTTGGGAGATACCGGCAGCCTGAACGTGAGCACCTTTACATCACCTGCCAAGATGGGCATGATCACCTTCCCCACCATACCTGACACGGTGCAGTTTTACAAGAAGGTTCAGAACATCGGGAAGGCGCCGTCTTCGGAAGGAGTCTTTTTCAAGAACAACCAGACGAAGGAAGAGGAGATCGACGATAAACGGCCAGGGTCTACGAAATACCGTTTGAAACAAAAGCCCACGCATGAACACGAAAATATCATTGTACTTTGGGCTAAAAGGATGGTTACCCTGAACGGTAAGAAAGTGGCCTGGTATGACAAAAACGGAGAATGGCGAACGACGAATTTGGGTAAATCAGTCGAGCACGATGTCGATGATTCCTTGACAAGTTTTCGTGCCCAAATCAACCCGGACCCCGATACAGACAGCGACCTATAAAATAGAAGGCTCCGACAGACCATTTTATACAGGCGGTTCGTGAATGATGCACATTTGTTTGCGGTATCCTCCCATTTTTCAGGACTCTCCCCGCCCAGCGTGCTGGCAGGACACGACGGGCAGCTACCAACACCAGCACGACATCAACAAGGACATGTTTCACCAATTCCAGTAGCGACCTCTGACTCCAACACCTCTATACTCATCTCTCCCCATCCCCCCCCAGTAAGTTTCACACAACCGCGGCGGAAGACGACGGACCTACAGCAGAATTTGCGGAGATGTGCCAGCGTGTATCCTGCGCCATGGGTGTGGCAGCGCATATCAACACCGTGCGACGATTTCTCCGGCTCCAGCCTCTCCGACTCCGGCTCGGCCTTCTGGCTCGCAGCCTCCAGTATTTGACGATCAGGTTTCGCTTCGGACTATCGACCATCTGCCTTCACCGGCTCCTCACTCTGACCTACAACCTCCAATGTCCGACGCCTTTTCGACCTCCACCTATCGACCTCCGACCTCAAAGCTCCGACCCCCAACGCTCACCACCGTCCACCTCCAGCTTTCGACCTCCACCCACCGAGTCGCAAGTTTTACCAGTCGATGTCCAACCATCAGCATCCGACTCCAAGCACGTAGCACCTCTCACCTCCAGCCTTCGACCTCCGCCCGCCGACTCGCAAGTTCACCAGTCGCCCTCCAACCGCCAGCGATCGACTCCCAGCACCTAGTACCGCGCACCTCCAGCCTTCGACCTCTAGCCGCCGACTCGCAAGTCCAACCAGTCGACTTCCACCGCCAGCGTCCGACTCCCAGCACCTAGTACCACGCACCCCCAGCCTTCGACCTCCGCCTACCGACTCGCAAGTTCAACCAGTCGACTTCCAACCGCCAGCGTCCGACTCCCAGCACCTAGCACCTTCCACTTCAAGCCTTCGACCTCCACCTTCTGACTCCCGACCTCCCCCGAGCGACCTGCAACCGCGAAGTTCCGACTCCCAGCTTCCACCTTCATGCGCCTCCAGCTCTCGACCTCCGCCCGCCGACTCCCACCCTTAACCAGTCGACCTCCAACTGCCAGATTCCGACACTCAGCGCCCGCGGGCATCCACCTCCAGCCCTCGACCTCCGCCCTTTGACTCCCAACCTCCACCGAGCGACCTCCAACCGCGAAGTTCCGACTCCCAGCACCCATCAGCGTCCACCTCTAACCGTCGACCCTCAACCGGGCATCTCCCCCTCAGGTTCTCTACTCCAGCGCGGGCGCGGCGCCGGAGACCATTTTTACACCGTGCCATAAAAATGTTCGCGAACTTATTTCAGGAGAGCGCGTGGAGGAACTTTTGCAAGAGCTCCAGCATATATGCTGGGACCTCCTAACAATCAATGAGTCCCGGAGCAAGGGGAAATAATAATACTGGTCCACAGCAGACGGACACATGTTTCTAGGATTTGGATGCGATGGGTCACATGGCGGAGTCGCCATTATAGTGCACAAGCGGTGGGCCCACTATCCGATGTTTTCAACCAATCAACGACGGGGTATGTTACGTGGATGTGGTTTCTTTGGATTTGCGGTTGCGCATCGTATCAGCTTATTTTCCACGCAGCGGGTGCAGCGATAAAAGCACCCAGACAATGCGCAACAGCCTCGCAGAAACCCACCAGCATGCCAGAACGAAGGAATTATCATACGTCGTTGGTGCAGACTGCAACGCGCAGGTGGGGCAGCGAGCTCCGGAAGACGACTGGCGCATTCTGGACCAGTGTGGATTCGGTAGCGTGAATGTGCGAGGTCAGTGGCAAAAAGCTTGGGCGGCCAAAGAGAAGCTCCGCATCATGAACGCGTTCTTCCATGAACTCGCGCGCAACTTGACTACGTGCACATCGCCCCAAAAGCAACAACATCAGATCGACTTCATCTTGGCCAGCAAACACGTATGGAGAGCAGCCACCCATTGCGAGGCGACTGCAGACATCGATCTTGGATCGGACCACAAAGCATTGTGATTCATGTTCCGAGTATCTGGACAGCAACGACAACGCAGGCCACGACCGGGGAGCACACCGCACTTGCATGGACAGAGGGCGAAACGACGAACCGACCGTCCCACGTGGTTACCCGACGAGATCCCTACCCACCAGGAGTCTCGCAGAACGACTGGACGCACTGCTGCTCGACGCCCAGCTCCAGCTCAACTGCGAAAGCATCGAAACCGCCATAGCTGGACAATTATCGGGACACTCCCAGAGCAACAGCACCACCGAGTACACCACGACACCAACGACAAGGATCGGCTCACTTGCACAACTACTGCAAAGCAGACGGGACACAGCGACCACCGACACTACAGCACGAGCACACCTCAACAATAAAATCCGCAAAGGAATCAGAGCTGTCAAACGAGCCACTCGCAGAGCCGCAATCGACCGACTCCTCACTCGACACCAGGACCTCGAAGAAATCAGCGGCATTAAGAGTTCCAAAAAACGTGACATGATCCCGGGATGGTCGACGTTGAAGGTCACGCGCAACGCGACAGGCAGACCGTAGCAGACGTATTCGCTAAATGTTATGCGGATTTCTACCGGGACGCGCAGAAGGGCACCCAGCAACGCCACGGGCAGGAAGAAACTGAACATATCCCCCCTTCACGAACACCGAACTATCTGTCGTATTTCGTCAGTTGAAGACAAACCAGGCACCAGATACCAACGGCATATTGGCAGATATGCTAAAGGTAGAAGGGGACGCACTCAAGAGAGTCATGCTACACACGTTCAGCCACATGCTACGTCCTGATTCGCCCATGCCCGCCAGCTGGAAGCACACTGTCATCAAATTATTACACAAAAGCGCTGACCCGACGATCCCGATGCTCCACAAACTCTTCTCCAAGCTCTTGTCCAGCCTTTTGTGTGTTCAGCCAGACTGTCAGCAGAGCCCAGACCAAGCTGGCTTCCGACCCAACAGGAGCACAACCGACCATTTATTCACAGCGGCTGTTCTGATCGAGATATCGGACGACTGGCAAATGCCTTTCTGGATGGCGGCAATCGGCTTCAGGGGGGCATTTGACAGCGTCACGCACGAGGCCATATGGAAAGCCTTACAAGACCAGCAGGTACCAGCTGCATATATAACCCTGCTCGGGAAGTTATGCACCAACAGACGGCCTCAATCAAGACCGACCGCTTCAGCAAGGAAGTCAACATTGAACGTGGAACAAAGCAGGGGTATCCATTAAGTTCGCTACTCTTCAACTGCGTTTCCAGAGTATATTATGAGACGGGTGAAGAAGAAATGGATTGCCGAGCGACGCGGGATCCCACTACTCCCCATCAGCGACGACATGCTGAACAACTTGCGATTTGCCGACGACATGCTCCTCATCGTGCGACCAAACAACGACGTTGCAAGTGTGCTTTCCGACATCATCGCCGAAGCGGCAGACGCTGGGCTACTACTGCGCCCAGACAAAACGAACATCTTGCATCACTGGCACAGCCTAAAGCCGACGCAACAACCGCAGACCCACGTTTTCGTCCATGACATTAAAATAGAACTGCTCCCACGTTACCGAGCCACAAAGTATTTGGGGCGCAAGCTTCAATGCAGCGACAGCCACAACGTGGAAGTGGAGAACCGGACTGCTTCGGCATGGATGAAATTGTATCTGCTCGAGCAGCAATTAGTTGGAACACATTACTCACTAAACAACCGTATCCGGCTTTTCCACGGGACAATTACTCACACTGTGCTGAATGGATGTGAGGCATGGACGATGACAAAGGATCTCGAGAATTGGATGCGAAGGACTCTGCGACAAATGCTCCGGATGATTGTCAAGACACTTCGACGAAGGCTAGCAGGCAGCCGCGAGCCAGAGTACGAACAGGACGACGCCAGCGGCAACAACGCCAGCGACGGGGACAATTCCGGCACCGACAGCGGGGTAGATATTGACAGTAGGCCATCATCCGTACAACCAGCAGCAGACGACCTTGAGGATGCCGACCCGCTCGAGCCTCGGCCAGACTGGATCAAGCGAGCAATTCTGCATGCGAAAGCCACGATATCAAAACTTGGTATTAATGACTGGACCACAACAATCAAACAACGCAAATGGGAATGGGTACAGACGGTTGCCACCAGCACTACAAAAGAGTGGGCACGATCGGTTTTGCAATGGGAACCCGGGCGCGATGTGCACTGACAGCCACATCGACGAGCTGGCCGTCCCAAAACAAGGTGGTGGGACGATTTTGCGACGTTGCACACAGCAGTGCGTGCCAGAAACACCACACACGGTCACAGGTTTGCTACAATTTGCAACCACGGATACTTGGGACAATGTTAAACCAGGGTACATCGTGCAATGAGAGCCAGTGCGTCGTAATCCATTGTTTATGTTCCACTGTTGTATTTTCTTCACACATTGATTGATTGTCCTCTCTCCGTCCTTTGTGTGTGTGTGTGTGTCTCTCTCTCTCTCTCTCTCGTTCTCCTGTGCCTTGCGTCACGCCATCCATTTTTACCCATAGCGGCGCCCCGGCGCCCCTTTGCTATGCCCCCGCGGCACTTCGACTGCAGGCCGAATGTCCGAGTGTCCGATGATGATGATGATGACGATGATGATGATGATGATGATGATGATGATGATGATGATGATGATGATGGTGCTGCTGCCGATGATGATGGTGGTGATGATGATGGTGATGAAGATGAGGACGAGGATGCTCATGGTGTTCATGCTGATGCTGGTGATGATGAGGATGCTGACGGTGATGGTGATGGTGGTGATGATGATGAAGATGATGACGACCATCCGCCAGGACCTGCCCGAGCAGGAACACCTGAACGTGGCGGTGCGGCAGCTGTCCCAGCTTGGCCGCGTGGACGTTGGCGGCCTCCTCGGCTTCGACGCGCACCCGGAGAGCCTCGAGCGCCCGAGCGCCGCGTGCGTCCACCACAGGGCCACGGCGCGCTACCGCATCGAGAGCCAGGACGACGCGGAGCACGGCTACTACTTCCGTCCGACGTGGAAGGACCGCTGGGACAAGGTCCTCGCGGGGAGACTTTGCAACGCAGATGCTTGATGCTTCTTCTAGGGACTTTCCCTGACGCCCACCGAACGCATTCGTTCGGTTCTGGGTCGGCTTCAGCTCGACTCCAGCTCGATTCGAGCTCGATCCAGGTCCGACTCAAGTCGACAGACGTCCGACGCAGCATCGATGCATGGGTGGGGCGAGTTGCTCAAGGAAGGTCTCCAGAACGAGCATCTAACAGATGTCAGAGCGAGGGATCCGAGCCGTCTTGCGCTGTGCTGTGCCCCTGGGTGCGTTGCCTGAGGTTGGTCCGCTGTGCCGATTCTGCTTGCGGTTGTCATCGATTCTGCAGGCCGGGAGCCGCGGCGGACTGAATCCTAGGGCCTAGGGTGGAACTGGCACGCCGACTGTTCAATCAGGAAGTGTTTGGGGGACAGGGCTTTGACGAAGGAACAGTTTGTGTCGGGGTCAGCTTAGCGTCCCTTGGGCGGTCTTGGGAGCCCCCCGAGGGCCCCGATGGCCTCAGCCGTCCCTGCGCTGGCCAGGTGACGGAGATCGCCCTTTACGTTCTGCGTGACGCGTGAATTGAGCGAGACGTCCCATTGCAGATCGGGGGTCACGGCGGTCTCCCAGAGGAGCAACGAGCACGCAAATCTCGCAACCAGTCAGGGCGCAAAGGTATGGAGTGAGCAGGAGGAGGAAAACCCTGATCGAGTGTTGATGTCCACGTCGTTCTGCTAGTGGAAGGTATGGATGGGGAGGAGGAGGAGGCGGAGGAGGAGAACTCTTGGCAATCCAAGCGCGTCGCCGAGGCATCGGTGTCATTGCGGTGTCTTGCGGCTGTCTTGGGGCCTTTTCGGGGCTTTCCGAGGGATCTCGTGGGCTCACTGGGCCTTCCTGAGTGCCTCGTGGGGCCATCTTGAGACTTCCTTTGCCTGTCTGGGGTTCCTCTTGGGCCTTGTGGAGCCTCTTCGGGGGTCCTCTTCGGGCGTCTTGGTATTCTCGTGGGGTGTCCTGTGGCCCTCTTGGGCCGTCCTGGCGCACGGTACGCCGTCTTGGGGAGCTCTCGGCAGTTTCTTGGGCCGTCCTGTATGCTTTGGCCAACAACGGGCGAGACTGTGCCCAACGTGTGCAACCTAATACGGATAGGCGTTCTTTTCCCATGGAGCCTCTTGGGGCACTCTGTGGCCGTCTTGAGAGTCCCTGTTGTCGTCTTCGAGCAACCTTCGGCCTGCCATGGCCGTCTTCGGAGTCTTCTGTCGGCGTCTCGGAGGAGCCTTTCGTGAACCGTCCTGCGCAATCTTGAGCCACAGTGAGTCATCTTGCCGCCGCCTTGGGGGATTGTGGTGGTGCACCACCAGGACCCAAGAGGACCAGCCACGGGGGCACGATCGGTGGGCCGTATGAGCAGAGGTGGCAGGACTGCGCGAGGCCGCACATTCGCTTCTTACCATAGTCTACTCTGCAATCCTGCAACCTTCACTGCTCTCGTTCTCTATCACGGCTTGCTCTGAGCTTCGCTCGCAAGCTGGGGGGCCTGTTGTGTTGACGCCTCGCGTATCCTCACCCGCCGATCCAGAAACGATTCCCAGGTGAGTTGTCGCGGGAAGGGGTCGTGGGGTGTGGGGTGTGTGTGGGGGTGAATCAGTGAAACCAAGAGAGGGGGCATCATTCAAGCCGAAGCCGGGGTGGGCCAGAGCAGCCCCCCCCAAAGGGTCAGCCTGAGCAGCCCCCAGCAGTGGCCAGCCTGGAGATCTCTGGGAGCCCCGCGGGAGGCCTCTTGGAGCCGTCTCGGAGCTCTCTCGGGGCCTTTGATGCGAGCCTTCCCTCTTGATGCCCTCGTGGGACGCTGTCGGGGCCTTGGCATGCCGTGCCTGGGAGATGCCTAACAATTTCGCGCGAGCCCAGGAAGCGCTGCCCACGAGCTTACCAGGCCATGCCTGGACGTTGCTCAGGAGCTCCGCGCGAGCCCAGGAAGCACAGCCTAGTAGCTGCGCAAACGCTTCAGCGCAAGCAGTGGCACCGCCTAGGAAACGCTCATGTGAGCCTTCGAGGTCCTCTTTGGCTCTCTTCTGGGCCCCTCTCGGGGCTCTCTCGAGTCATCTTGTATCATCGTGAGGCCTCGAAGGCCCGCCTGCATCGAACAGGCGCTGCTCTGGCCAGCTTTTTTATGCCCCTGATCGGATGGACTGGCAACTTGTTGCCCACGGCCCTCCCATGTTGCGTACGCCTGCTGGCGTGCACGTGGCGCATGCTTTACGAGCTTCTCAAGGGACGCTGGCCAGTCTACTCCCGTTGAACCGATTATTCGTTTCGCCCCGAAGGTAGTCTGGGCGGCGCGAGCAAGGGGGCGGAGCGAGGCAGGCGGCTCTCCAAGAAGGCCCTCCGCCTCTTTCCAGAAGGCCCCGCGTGCTAAGAGCCCTCTTTTGAAGCCTCTGAGCAGTTGGGGATTCCTTCTCTGAGCCCCCTCGCCTTCTTGAAGGCCGCCCCCCCCTGCGCGCGCCACCGAAGGGCAGCCTAGGCCCCCCCTCTTCCGCAACCGCGCCGTCCAGCCTCTGCACCCGCCAGCCCGGGCCCCCGCAGGTCCGCGGCAAGGACGGCCCGAGGGATAATGAGGCGTCCGCCAGCCTCATTGGGGCCAGGCTCGGCGGCGGGATGTGCAAGTGCTCGAGCGACGACAGCAACGGCGGCAGCATCGACGGCGTGCTCGTCGAGGAGTCCTCCTCTTCCTCCCCCCCGCTAATCCTCCTGCCGCTTCTGCCCGCCCCACCCGCGCCCCCATTCGCCGCGCCGGCGCCGCTCGCGGCCTCCTCCTGGTCGTCATGCTGCTGCCGCTCCTCCTCCTCCTCCTCCTCCTCTCTCCTCCTCCTCCTCCTCCTCCTCCTCCTCTCTCCTCCTCCTCCTCCTCCTCCTCCTCCTCCTCCTCCTCGTCCTCCTCCTCCTCCTGCTCCTCCTCGTCCTCGTCCTCGTCCGCGTCCTCCTCCTCCTCCTCGTCCTCGTCCTCCTCCTGCTCCTCCTCCTCCTTCTCCTCCTCCTGCCGTTGGCCGCGCCGCCCGCTGCGTGGGGGGAGGGCGCGCCCGCGCGGCGCGGCGGGCACTAGTGCCGCGCGCCGCACGACGGGGCCGAGGCCCGGCCTCGTACTGGAGGAGGAGGAGGAATAGGAGGAGGAGGAGGAGGCGGAGGAGGAGGAGGAGGAGGGGGAGGAGGAGAGGAGGAGGAGAGGAGGAGGAGGAGGAGGAGGAGGAGGAGGAGGAGAGGGAGGAGGAGGAGGAGGAGGAGGAGGAGGAGGAGGAGGAGGAGGAGGAGGAGGAGGAGGAGGAGGAGGAGGAGGAGAAGGTGGAGGAGGAGGAGGAGGAGCGAGGAGCGAGGAGCGAGGAGCGAGGAGCGAGGAGCGAGGAGCGAGGAGCGAGGAGGAGGAGGATGAGGAGGAGGATGAGGAGGAGGAGGAGAAGGAGGAGGAGGAGGAGGAGGAGGAAAAGGAAGATGAGGAGGAGGAGGAGGACCAGTGGAAACCCAAGAGTCATCAACGAAGTTGGAATAAACCCTCCCTCCACGCTCCCTCTTTATATGCCCCATACAACTGTTCATCTCCACTGAGGGAAAAGCCTCGTTGGAAGACAACCGTTTGAAGACCCTGGAGCATGCCAAAACATTGTTCTCGGGATTCCAGCGCCACCCATCAACCTTATTGTTGCGTCTTGACGATCTTGAATCGTGCCAGAGCACCTTGTCTGAGACGTCAACACCGCGAATCAGCGTACCTGTTGCACCCTCATAATCCGGAATCCTTCCAAAAAGCAACTTCTGCATTGCTGATCATGGGAATCCGTGAAACTCTTGCAAATGTTGAAACCGAATGTGCGCGGCGCTTTGGCGAGAGCTACATTTTGAAAACCACCCGCCCTCAACCCGTGAAGCTCTTGTACATGTTTACAACGAATGTGCATGGCGCTAAGGCGAGAGTCACATTCTGAAGACCACCCGCCCTCAACCCGTGAAATTCTTGCAAATGTTGAAACCGAATGTGCGCGGCGCTAAGGCGAGTGCCACATTTTGAAGAGAAGCCGCACTCCATCTGTGAAACGTTGCCAGTTTTCAAAACGAGTGTGCGCGGCGCTGAGGCGAGAGCCACATGTTGAAAACCACCCGCCCTCAATTCGTGGAACTCTTGCAGTGTTTTAGAGCGCATGTGCGCGGCGCTGAAGCGAGAGCCACATGTTGCAAATCACCCGCCTTCCATGTGTGAAGCTGTTGTCAATGTTTACGCTTCAGGGTCATAAGTCATACATGGTGAGGAAGTCTCACGCGAAACGCCCGGCCCGCCCTAAACACTTGCCTTGGGGTGCGACAGGAATAAGTTACTTATAAGGAAAAGGAGGAGGAAGAGGAGGAGGAGGAGAAGGAGGAGGATGAGGAGGAGGAATAGGAGGAGGAGGAGGAGGAGGAGGAGGAGGAGGAGGAGGAGGAGGAGAGGAGGAGGAGGGGAGGAGGAGGAGGAGGAGGAGGAGGAGGAGGAGGAGAGGAGGAGGAGGAGGAGGAGGAGGAGGAGGAGGAGGAGGAGGAGGAGGAGGAGAGGAGCGAGGAGCGAGGAGCGAGCGAGGAGTGGGAGGGAGGGGCGAGGAGCGAGGAGCGAGGAGCGAGGAGCGAGGACGAGGAGGAGGAGGAGGAGGAAGGAGGAGGAGGAGGAGGAGGAGGAGAGGAGGAGGAGGAGGAGGAGGAGGAGGAGGAGGAGGAGGAGGAGGAGGAGGAGGAGGAGGAGGAGGAGGAGCGAGGAGCGAGGAGCGAGGAGCGAGGAGGAGGAGGAGGAGGAGGAGGGAGGAGGAGGAGGAGGAGGAGGAGGAGGAGGAGGAAGATGAGGAGGAGGGGAGGAGGAGGAGGAGGATGAGGAGGAGGAGGAGGAGGAGGCGGAGGAGGAGGAGAGGAGGAGGGAGGAGGAGGAGGAGGAGGAGAGAGGAGGAGGAGGAGGAGGAGGAGGAGGGAGGAGGAGGACGAGGAGGAGGAGGAGGAAGAGGAGGAGGAGGAGGAGGAGGAGGGGAAGGAGGAGGAGGGGGAGGAGGAGGAGGAGGAGGAGGGGGCCCGGTACGAGGCCGAGGCCGGGTCTCGTACTGGGCCCCTTGTTTAGACTGGCCACGCGCAGAGGGTGTTGGTGGGAGGGGGGAAGGCTTCTTAGAAGCACCCCTGCTTCTGAGAAGGCGCGGGCCTTGTCTGTAGATGTGTGGCCCGCGAGCAGTGTCCTTCCAAGAAGCCTTCCCCCTTTCCCCTACCCCCCCTCTGCGCGCGGTCAATTAGAGCCGACCGTGGGGCGCAACGGGCAGATTGCCAGGCAGGGCAGATTGCCAGGCAGACCCAGGCGAGAAGGAGCTGCAGCGACGCGAGCGCGCGCGTGGCTCGCGCTCGCGCTGGGCGAGTGAGGGCGGACACTGGGCGTGAGCGCAACTCCGATGCAGACCAGTGCAGGGGCGGTTCACGTCGGATCGACCTGCGGGCCACCGTGCACCCGAGAACAGCTGCGCGCGCGAGGCGCCTGCGCGGGTGACCAGCCGGCAATCAGAAATGGCTCGCAACCGTCTTGTGCCGCCCGTCCGACCTGGTGGCCTGCTCAGGCAGCGCGCTCACCGTCGCTGTTCTCGCCGCATCTGCTCGGCGGCGTGCGCCACTTGGGGTGGGGCGAGGGGAATGGCCTTCCAAGAAGGTGGGGGCGGGGGGCTCGCCCCAAGCCCTCGCGCCTTCCAGGAGGCCCTCTCGGGCGCCTGCGAGATTTGGGGGGAGGCCCTCTCGGGCGCCTGCGAGATTTGGGGTGGGGCGAGGGGAGCGGCCTTCCAAGACGGCAGGGGGCTCATCGCAAGCCTTCGCGCCTTCCACCGTCACTCTCTCTGGGGGGCGGCCCGAGGGCCTTCTACAACCCCCCCCCCCCCCCCCCCTTCCTCCTCGGCATGCCGCCCCCCTCGTCCCACCCGGTCTGTGCGCTTCGCCAGGACGTGGTGGCGGCTTCCCTGCCCGAGCTCCGACGGGGGCGGTGGGGCTCACCGTGCGCGGCAGGTGCCGCCCCAGAGGGCTGGGGCTCTCTCTTGGTCGGCTGTGGGCTCGCAGACGGCCTCGCCTGGCCGTGGTGTGGTTGCCGCGGAGGGCAGCAGCGCAGCTGCCGCGCACGTCCCTGCGCTGGCAGTGGGCGACGCCCGAGCCTCGCGACACCCCACAACCCATCCAGGCGCCGAAGGGGGCGCACTTCCCACAAGGCTCCCTCCTCCTCCTCCTCCTCCTCCTCCTCCTCTTCCTCCTCCTCCTCCTCCTCCTCCTCCTCCTCCTCGGTCGGTCCGTCGGTCGGTCGGTCGGCAGGCAGGAAGGTCGGCGCCTATGCAGGAAGATGGTGAGACGGAGCAGGATGAAGACGGCGACGAGGGACCCCCAACCTTCCCAAATCGAGGAAGCAAGCCCGTGCCCGAGCACCCCCCCAGGAGGGGGACGCAAGGGACGAAGACAGAAGCAACGAATCCAGGAGGCCGCAGCGGCGGGAGCATGAGCACGGGACTCGCCAGCCCAGTCGTGGACCTTCGATCCGAGCCCAGCAGCTGCATTGTCGCATCTGGCCTGCGCCGCCCTCTGGCAGCCAGCGCGTCTCACCGGTCCCTTGGTTGACGAAGTGCGGACGGCATGCCAGTCGCCATCTCCTGGCTTGGCGGAGGCGGCGGGGCAGCTGTCAGGCTGCGGAGAGCTTGGAGCTGGTGTGCCAGGTCCAGCAGGGCGGGCGCCTCCACGATGCCACCAGGCGCGGGCTCCTGGCCATGGTGCTCGTCGGCGGAGCCACTCCCAGCCTGCTCGGGATCGGCGGGCCGAGCAGGAGCCCGGGTGCGCGGCGCTCTTCGGCGAGCTCTGGCGCGATCGAGACCCGCCAATTCCTGCTCTGGCAGTCCGGCAGCCTGGCAGTGGCAGCCCTCGGTCGCCGTGGGGTGGGGGCATTTTTTCGTCGGCGGCGAGGCGGAGGCGATCCGCGCCAGCGTCGGGCTAATCGGGGGCACCGATCGACAAATTGTCCAGCGTGCAAGAGAACGAGAGGGAGGAGAGGGCGGCCGCGCGGGGGGAGAAGGAGGTAGGCGCTTAGAAGCGGAATAATTCCGCGGTGAGCGGGCCAGAGCGGGCAGCCATGGCAGCGAGGTCTCTTGGCAGCAGCCGGGGCCAGGGCCAAGGCGCACCCGCAGGCGCTGCCGGGGCGCAGTAGCGGTGAAGAGCAAGTGGAACCAGCGCAGGAGCCCGAGGACTGCCATCGGCAAAATGCTGTACCTACCATGTACGACAACCGTGCGGTGCCCACCGCACTCGTGCAGCAGCCGCGCCAGTGGCCAGGCGTAGCGCCAAGGCGGCGCCAGGGGGGCGCTGAGCTGCAAGCCGAGGGCGAAGCAGCGCGGCGGCGCCACGGCGGCGCGAGTCGAGGGAGGGAAGAAGGAGATGGGGGCGGAGGAAAGGGAGAAGAGGAGCGCCCCGCCCGCGGGTGGACGGGCGGGGCGGCGGCAGCCCGCGAGACGACGCGAGCGGCGGCCCAGCCGGGCACTGGGAGGCGCCCGCTGTTACATCAACGAGGTGGTGACTGCGACGGGGGGCGGCAAAACTGAGGCCGAAGGAGGGTCTGTGCAGGTGCCCGAAGAACGGGCACGAGCGCCAAGGCGGCGCGGTGCCAGGGCCAAAGGGGCCAGGGTGGCACGCGAGGGGCGGGTGGCGCGCCACGCTGGCCGCGCAGTCCCGTCAGGGGGGGGGGGCGACGGGGGCCGCCAAGGCGGGCGGGGGGTGGAGCGGAGACGAGAAAGCACCTGGGCGGTGCAACGACTGGTGCCAACAGGGTTGCGCACCGCCCGGGCAGACAGTGTCCAGCCTGGTCAGGAGGGGAGGGGAGACGCAGCAGGTACCAGGTAGCCGTGCTTGGGAAGGCACAGAACTGGCGTTGCGGCGCAGGGACTAAACCAGGTACGGATGAGGGCGACCATGCGGTCGGATGTCGATGCAGTCGCGTGATCTGCGGTGATCGCGCTGTCAAGGCTGGCTTGGCCATGGGGGAAGCGCCAAGGAAGGTCAGAGCCAGGCCTGCGGGAACTGGCATCGTTAGAGGCCGCGTGAGCGGAAACCATGCGAGGGGTGGGGACACCCACGTGAGCGGAAACTAGCTCGGGTAAGCTGGCCCGAGGGCGCTTCACGGCGCACCCGCAGCTGAAGCCGAAGCTCGAGCTTACGGTGAGGCCTGCGGCCCGGCACCGGCAGCCCTTGGTCGCCGCCTGCAGGGCTGAGTCAGGATCGCGGCGGATGGCCGCCTGCTGCAACCGCTGCGGGGCCTCCTGCTGCTCGGTCGTGCGGCGATCATCGAGCCCTGCGTGCGCCGTGTGTCTGACGTCCAGCGCATGGCGGCCGACCATCAGCTGAGGCAACGGTTGCGCAGGAGCTGCGCAAACGCTTGCGGCCCGCGTAATTATTGGGAGCGAGTAGACAAGCGCCTGCGGGTCACACCGCGACTTCGAGCACGGAGCTTCGGGGGGTGCTTGCCCTTCATGGCCTCGTTTTCTCTGGAGATCGCCAAGCCCGCGGGCGCTGCGGCACCATCGCCAGGGCCAGGTCCAGCAGGACTGCCACCGCCCTGTCTGGATCCAGCGCCAACGGCTCCAGCAGCCTCGGGGGGCCCAGCGCGTGCATGTCCTCGTAGAGCGGCCAAAGGGCCTCCGTACGAGGCGGTCCCAACAGCTGCTCAGTCGCCACGCGGATTCAAAACAGGGGGCAGCACGACGAAAACCAACTCTGCAAGGGCCAGCAGGCGGACCGCCATCGCCGTCATCGGCAGGAACAAGATCATTAGCGACAGGAAGTGCGAGCCACAGCTGCACTGCATTATGGGGGAATCATCACTGTGACGACGGCCGCGATCTGTGCTGCAGAAACGAGGCAGCAACGCACTGATGAACTCTATCATGCCCGTGGTGGCCAGCACATGTGACGGACTCGGTGGAGCCGTGCCCGTTGGTGCAAGAACGAACTTCAGCTTGGTCTTACGGGGATTTTGAGCAGCACTGGCTTACATTTGGACGCACCGCACCGCATCAGAACCTGGCGGAGCAGCCTATCCAGGCGCGCGGCGACCACCATTGGTGCAGCAGCTGCGGGTGCAAGCGCAGAGAGAAAAAGCTGTACATCAAGCAACTGCTCGATGTAAGCAGCTCTCCTCCTCCTCCTCCTCCTCCTCCTTCTCCTCCTCCTCCTCCTCCTCCTCCTCCCTCCTCCTCCTCCCTCCACCTTCCTCCCGCTTCCCCACTCCTCCCTCCTCCCTCCTCCTCGCCCTCCTCCTGCTCCTCCTCCTCCTCCTCATCCTCCTCCTCTTCCCTCCTCCTCCCTCCTCCTCATCTTCCTCCTCCTCCTTCCCTCCTCCTCCGCCTCGTTCTCCTCATTCTCCTCCTCCTCCTCCTCCCTCCTCCTTCGCCCGGCCGAGGATGCGAGCTTCGTGTTCGCCGAGGCGTCCTGGGAGTAGGCGTCCGCCATCGCGCGAGCGGCCCGCGTGCGACTCCACGGTGCCTGGTGGGAATCATTATGAGTCCTCTTTTTGTTTCTTTCTTTCTTTCTTTCTCTCTCTCTCTCTCTCTCTTTCCTTGTGTCTTTTTGGTATCCCTTGCCTTTCCTCCTTCATGCTGTTCACAGGGATCGTGCCTCACTATCCGTGTGGATCTACTCCTGTGACAAGTTTATAGTAATTGTACAGCCATGCGTCCTTGTTTAAACTCACGTGCGCAGCCACGCGTCAAGACTAACCAGCTCGGGGTGCTGGGTGCCCAAGCAGGCAGGATGGGCCGTGGTGGTTCGCCGAGTTTCCTCATGCTCGGAACGACCCTCCTCCTCCTGCTCCTCCTCCTCCTCCTCCTCCTTCCTTGAAGCCTCCTCTCCGTTGACGGGCGCGCGGGCGGACGCTCCATGACTCGCCAATGGCGCGGTCTCCCGCGGGGGCTGGAGCGGTGGCGCCGTGGCGCCGGGCGTTCGGACACCCAGATGCGATACATCTCGCGAGCTTCCTGCGAGAAAGAAAAGGTGAAAAGCAGGATAGGAGGCAGACAGGGACGGATACAAGAGACAACATTCTGAGAGTCTAACGCAACACCTCCAGGATATGTATGTATATATCTATATATATATATATATATATATGCTTAGATGTATGTGTGTATATATATATATATACACAAGTGGCACGTGTGTGCCCAGGCTCATACAAAAAACTGAAAGGGCGTTTGAAGCAGGAAGGCACCATGACTGCGGGATCGGAGATGGAGAAGGGGAAGCTGGTGCGGCGCCGCCAGGGCATGCCTAAGAGAAGGGGAAGAGGCAGGAGGTGAACGCAGAAGAATCTAAGATCGAGGTCGCACTCGAGCGCAAGTGGGGTTGCCACACCTTGCGATGTGTGTACCAGGGCCCCCCAGGAAACCTCAGGAGGCCCGACTTGGATACCGGAAGAGGCTCCATGAGGCCCCGGGATGTTGAGTGTTGTGTGTGTGTGTGTGTGTGTGTGTGATGTGTGCTCTGTGTTGTGCGTGTTTTCTGTGCGTTGTAGGTGTTGTGTGTGCGTGTGTGTGTGTGTGTGTGTGTGTGTGTGTGTGTGTGTGTTATGTTTGTCTAGCGTGTGATGTGTTGGGTGTGATTTGTGTCTCTGTGCGTGCATGTAGTTCTGAGGCCCCAGGAGGCCCCAGGCGGCCTGAGGAGGCCCCAGGAGACCCCAGGAGGATCCAGGAGGCCCCAAGAGGCTCCAGGAGGCCCCAGGAGGCCCCAGGATGTTCCAGGAGACACCCAGGAGGCTCCAAGGCGGGGTCTGGGGTATCAGAAGACAGAAAGCCCCAGGAGGCCCCAGGAGGTTCCAGGAGGCCCCCAGGAGGCTCCGAGGCCTCGATTTTGGGAGGATGTCTCAGGGGAAACCTCCATTCTCTGAGAATCGGGGTCAAACTTATTGAAATTACAATGTGTTTTTGAAGGTTTTATGTTAACATGTTGGAATTCCAATGTGTTTTTGGACCCTGACGTCACGATCCGCGTGAGGAGTGCCACCGATTTTTCTAAATTTCGAAGGTGTCCCTAGCGAAACGGCCAGAAAAACCGCGAACGACGCGGCGCGTATGTATTAATCGCCTCTGAGCTCTACTCCCTCGGAGAGGTGCGTATGATAATAGCAATAACACTACTACTACTACTACTACTACTACTACTACTACTACTACTACTACTACCACTACTACTACTACTACTACTACTACTACTACTACTACTGCTGCTACTACTACTAATAATAATCATACTAGTAATATTAATAAACTGATATTAGTAGTACTAATATTAATTTAATGCTAATAATAGTAATAGTACTTGTAATCGTACTAGTAATAGTAATAGCAATAGCAACAGCAATAGTATTAGCAATAGTAGTAGTACTAGTACTAGTGCTAGTACTAGTACTAGTAATAGTAATAGTAATAGTAATAGTAATAGTAATAGTAATATTAATAGTAATAGTAATAGTAATAACACTCGTACTAGTATTAGTAATAGTAATAGTAATAATAGTAGTAATAGTACTAGTAATAGTAGTAGTAGTAGTAGTAGTAGTAGTAATAGTAACAGTAATAGTAATAGTAGTAGTAGTAGTAGTAGTAGTAGTAGTAGTAGTAGTAGTAGTAGTAGTAGTAGTAGTAGTCGTAGTCGTAGTCGTAGTCGTAGTAGTAGTAGTAGTAGTAGTAGTAGTAGTAGTAGTAGTAGTAGTACTAATAATAATATCAATTTTATTATATATGTATATATATATATATGTGTGTGTATATCTCTGAGTAGGCCGGGGGGGGAAAATCGGTGCCGTCATCCCCCATGGCCGCCCCCCGAACCTTTGGGGGGTCACAGACCCCCCGGGACTGCCTCGGGCCGTTTCCAAATTGCCCACGACAGGCCACGCGGGCCGTACAGATGGTCACGAAAGCTTGAAGAGGCTCCGAAGACGCCCAAGAGCGGACGAAGAGGGGCCCGAGAGGGCCCAAGAGGCAACAATTTCTTCATTTCCTTGTACAACGTACATTTTCGGCATACTCGCTGGCTTCGTCTTCACAGTACCCCAGACGCCCCCGCGGAGCCCCAACGCAGCCCAAGAGAGACCCAAGAGGGTCCCAGACGGCCCAACAGGGTCGTCCTGTGGGACTCACGGAACCCCCCGAGACGGCCCAAGAGGCCCCAAAGCCGTCCCAGGCGGCCCCCAAGACGGCCTCAGGGAGGCCCAAGAGTGCCTCGTTCGAAATCATGTTCCCGGAAGCCTCTCTGGGAACATGATATCCACCTTCCGAGGACGCCCAAGAGGCCCACAAGACAGCCTCAGCGAGGCCCAAGAGGGCCCGAGATGGCTTGAAGATGGCCGACGAGGGCCCCGAGAGGGCCTTCAAGAGGCAAACATCGGCCCATTTCCTTGGTAAAACGTACGTTTTCAGCATACTCGCTGGCTTCGTCTTCGCAGTGCCCCAGTTGCCCCCGAGGAGCCCCAAGACAGCCCAAGAGAGACCCAAGAGGGCCCAAGACGGCCCAAAAGGGTCGGCCTGTGGGGCTCACGGAACCCCCCAAGACGGCCCAAGAGGCCCCGAAGCCAGCCCAGGAGGCCCCCAAAACGGCTTCAAAGAGGCCTACGAGGGCCCCGTTCGAAATCATGTTCCTGGAAGCCTCTCCGGGAACATGACTTCCGGGCTCCTAGGGCCCCCTACTGTGCCCCAGGACAGCCTCAGCGAGGCCCAAGACTGCCCGAGATGGCTTGAAGATGGCCGAAGACGGCCCCAAGAGGCCCTTCAAGAGGCAAACATCGGCCCATTTCCTTTGCAAAACATGCATTTTCAGCATACTCGCTGGCTTCGTCTTCGCAGTGCCCCAGACGCCCCCGAGGAGCCCCAAGACAGCCCAAGAGAGACCCAAGAGGGTCCCAGACGGCCCAAAAGGCCCCGAAGCCGTCCCAGGAGGCCCCCAAGACGGCCTCAGGGAGGCCCAAGAGAGCCTTGTTCGACATCATGTTCCCGGAAGCCTCTCCGGGAACATGATTTCGGGGTTCCCAGGACGCTCAAGAGGCCCACAAGACAGCCTCAGCGAGGCCCAAGAGGGCCCGAGATGGCTTGAAGATGGCCGACGAGGGCCCCAAGAGGGCCTTCAAGAGGCAAAAAACATACATTTTCAGCGTACTCCCTTGCTTCGTCTTCGCAGTGCCCCAGACGCCCCCGAGCAGCCCACCCAAGAGAGACCCAAGCCCCAGATGGCCCAAAAGGGTCGGCCTGTGGGGCTCACAGAACCCCCCGAGACGGCCCGGGAGGCCCCAAAGCAGGCCCAGGAGGCCCCCAAGACGGCCTCAGGGATGCCCAGGAGGGCCTCGTTCGAAATCATGTTCCCAGAAGCCTCTCCGGGAACATGATTTCCAGGTTCCCAGGACGCCCAAAGACAGCCCCCAGAGGCCCCGGACACGTCGAAACTGGCCTGAGGACGGCCGACGGCGCCGCCAAAACGCCCCGAAGCTGAAAATTATAAATTTTCCAATGTTTTTTGAAGCATTTTTGCGCTCTCCCATGTTCCACCTCCGGCCCTTCAAATCGCTCCAAGACGGCCGAAGAGGCTCCCAAGAAAGCCCGGAGACGGCCCAGGAGGCTCCCCAGATAAGTCAAGAGGGCTTCGAGAGCGCCCCAAGAGAGCCCCAAGAGCGACCCAAGAGGGCCCGAAGAGCTCGATATTTCAAAGTCTCCGGCCTGAGAGGCTCCTAGGACGCCCCGGGAGGCCATCAAGAGGCTCTCAATAAGCCCCGTGAGGCTCCCAAGAGGCCCCCCGGAAGCCCCAATAGGCCCCCAATGGGCCCCCAGGGAAGCCCCCTGCGGGCCCCCAAGACACTTCGGTAAGTTGTATTTCCCAGATAGCTTTTTGGGAACATGATTCTTCCGCCCACCGCCCCAACCATGTTTCCAATAGGCTTGCCGACAAGGCCAAAAGGCGCCCCTCGGTTATCCCCCAGAGGCCCCCCTCTTAAGAGAGCCGAACAAATATGATGCTCCCGAAGAGCTTCCCGGGAACATGATTCTCTATCTCGGAGAAGGCCCGGGGGGGGGGGTGGGCGGGCCGCTGCCTGTTCCCCCCATCGGTGCCCACCGGGGGTTGCGGGGGGGGGTCCAGAGCTCCCGAGGCGGCCCGAGCCCGCCCCGAAGCAGGCCACGACAGGCTGAGTGGGGTCCCGAGAGTGCCCAAGACGGTCCCACGAGGCCCCGAAGACGCCCAAGATGCCCTCAAGACAGCCGACGAGGACTCCAACACGCTCCACGACGGACTCAAGAGGCTCCCCAAGAAGGCCCTGGAAGGCAAGATTCACTCATTTTCCGAGTGTTTTGGATTTTGGCGTTCTCGCTTTTCCCGCTTTCCAGCGCTCCCTCACGGCCTCGGAGACCCTTCAGATCGCTCCAAGAAGGCCCACGAGGCCCCGACGAGGGCCCCAAGACGGCCCAGGAGGCTCCCCAGACAACCCAAGTGTGCCCCAAGAGCGCGCCAAGAGAATGCCCAGAGGGGTCCCGAGGCGGCCCGGGCCCGCCCCGAAGCGGGCCACGACAGGCTAATGGAAGTCCCAAGAGGGCCCTAGACAGTCCCAAGAGGCCCCGAAGACGCCCAAGCTGCCCTAGACGGCCGACGAGGACTCCAACACGCTCCAGGACGGACTTAAGAGGCTCCCCAAGAGGGCCCTGGGCGGCAAGATCCACTAATTTTCTCCGATGGTTTTTGAAGGATTTAGGCGTTCTCGCTTTCCCCGCTTCCCAGCGCTCCCTCACGGCCTCGCTCGGAGGCCCTTCAGATCGCTCCAAGATGGGCCACGAGGCGAGGCCCCGACGAGGTCCCCAAGACTGCCCAGGAGGCTCCCCAGACAACCCAACTGGGCCCCAAGAGCTCCCCAAGAGAGGGCCCAGAGGGGGACCGCCAACCGATACTTCGATGTCTCTGGCCCTAGGCCGCCTGTAGGCCCCGGAGGCCACCAAAAGGCTCCCACGAAGCCCCATGAGGCGCCCAAGAGGCCCCCAGGAAGCCCCAAGAGACCCCCAAGGGGCTCCCAGGGAACGCCCAAGAGGCCCCCCAACACACCCCAAGAAATCATGTCCCCAGAAAACCTTCCGGGGACATGGTTCATCATGGGCCCGAGAGTTCCCGGAGGCCCCCAAGGGGCCCCCAGGGAACGCCCAAGAGACCGCCCAACACACCCTAACAAACCATGTCCCCAGAAGGCCTTCCGGGGACATGGTTCATCATGGGCCCGCGAGTCGCCGGAGGCTTCGAAGTACCATCATGCTACAGGAGAGCTGTCTGGGAAATTGATTGGGAACATGACTGATCGCCTTCTCGCGGCCCTCCGCAGATCGTTTCGCACAAAGTTGCCCCAAGTGCCTTTTTGAACCGACGACTACGACGAAACGACGAATACGACGACGACGAGACGACGACGACGACGACGACGACGACGACGACGACGACGACGACGACGACGACGACGACGACGACGACGACGACGACGACGACGACGACGACGACGACGACGACGACGACGACGACGACGACGACGACGACGACGACGACGACGACGACGACGACGACGACGACGACGACGACGACGACGACGACGACGACGACGACGACGACGACGACGACGACGACGACGACGACGACGACGACGACGACGACGACGACGACGACGACGACGACGACGAACGACGACGACGACGACGACGGACGACGACACGACGACGACGACGACGACGACGACGACGACCGACGACGACGACGACGACGACGACGACGACGACGACGACGACGGACGACGACGACGACGACGCGACGACTACGACGACGACGACGAACGACGACGACGACGACGACGACGACGCCGACGACGAACGACGACGACGACGACGACGACGACGACGACGACGACGACGAACGACGACGACGACGACGACGACGACGACGACGACGACGACGACGACGACGACGACGACACGACGACGACGACGACGACGACGACGACGACGACGACGACGACGCGACGACGACGACGACGACGACGACGACGACGACGACGACGACGACGACGACGACGACGACGACGCGACGACGACGACGACGACGACGACGACGACGACGACGACGACGACGACGACGACGACGACGACGACGACGACGACGACGACGACGACGACGACGACGACGACGACGACGACGACGACGACGACGACGACGACGACGACGACGACGACGACGACGACGACGACGACGACGACGACGACGACGACGACGACGACGACGACGACGACGACGACGACGACGACGACGACGACGACGACGACGACGACGACGACGACGACGACGACGACGACGACGACGGCGCGCCCCAATAGGCGACGACGACATTACGACGACGACGACGACGGCACGCCCCAACAGGCTCCCCAAGACGCCCCTCAGACCCATGCTCCCAGAAGGCCTTCTGGGAACCCAATTCATACGGCCTCCGCCCCCCTACACAACCATTTTCCTTGAAGGCCTTTCGGAATGCCGATTGGCATGCGTGGACTGTGGTCCACTACTTCAGTGGAGCAGTGAATTCGTCAAGGCCTGGGAAGCGCGCGATGGTTCTAGTATATATTTGTATACATAGATATGAGAGTCTAACACAAAACCTCCAGTACATATGCACACATACAAACATACATGTATGTATACGTGTTAGATATCAGTATATATGCATGCATGCATGCATGCATGCATGCACGTATGTGTGTATGTATGCATGCATGCATGAATGCATGAATTTATGTCTGCATGTATGTATGTATGCATGCATGCATGCATGCATGCATGCATGTATGTATGTATGTATGTATGTATGTATGTATGTATGTATGTATGCATGCATGCATGCATGCATGCATGCATGCATGCATGTACGTATGTATGTATGTATGTAGGTATGTATGTATGTATGTATGTATGTATGTGTGTGTATGTATGTATGTATGTATGTATGTATGTATGTATGTATGTATGTATGTATGTACGTATATATGTATGTACGGCTATATGTATGTATGTATGTATGTATGCATGTATGTATGTATGCATGAATGCATGCATGTGTGTATGCATGCATGTATGTATGTATGTAAGTAGGTAAGTATGTATGTAACTCCGGTTCGAAAGCTTTGCAGTCCCTTGAACGGGGACGAGTATGCCCACTCCACTGATGTTCGGGCTTCTGGTTGCACACTGGCATCCTGCATGCGTGGAATCCGCTGTCTCTTCAGGATTACGACACGCGGCTAGAGATATCTCGGGAGATGGAACTTATCGATGTTGTTATCATGCCAGGCACCCAGTCCCGTACTATAACAGCCTACGAGACCCACGCTACTAAAAAGTTTCTGATGATGAAGTTCGGCTGGAACAACAGAATACGCAACTCCATGGCGAATAAGTCTTGTAGTGCTGAGATCTGGCTCTTTCGTCGGTGGTCCCGAAGAAATCACATAGTCAAGGTCCGGCAGCCACCTGATGGACTCAGAGGCCGCAGCGGCGCTTCAGGGTCAAGAGCTCACAAGTCGATTATACGTTCATTGCAGTAGATTTCCCACTGGGATCGCAGAAAGGGCGCCACGGCAGCGAAGAACGATGTCATCGTTCACAAGATCATTGCGCACCTGCACGGCATCCTCTCCCCATTGCCGAACCGCACGTGCGTGTTCATCGGCACTGACCTCAACTACAGCCTACGATATCGCGGAGACGGCGATGCCACGGTCGGGCGACATATTCGCGGAGAAGAGCACGATGGTGGCGACGCCTTCCACACACTCATGATCGACTACGCGCTCTGCGCCACCAGCACCATCCTTGCGGACCGACCCACCACGGGTTGCGAGGACATACCAGCCGCATCGACTACATAGTCATGCCCATGCGGTACCTTCCGCGTGTATGAAGACACAAACCGCATACCGACTCACTAAACGATTGAGAGCCTATCCGTCCCCACGACTACTTGACCACATGATGCTGTACATAGACGTGGATTGCACCCTCACTTTCGACAAGCCGAAGACGGTGCATAGGTGGGACTATACCCGCATCTTCCTCGCAGCACGCCAGGCACAGCACCAAACGTGGGCGCAGCAACTACGGGACGACATCGAGACGGACCTTGCCAACCATCTCTCGGAGTTCGGCCTTCGCGACATGGCAGATTGGGCTGAGCGTCACACCATGGAAGACGTCTGGCAACGACTACTAGCCATTATAAGAGCACGAGCCCATCAGTACTTTGAGAGCTCGCGATCCACGACCGACAACAAGCTGCAGCACCTGACCGCAGAACGGCGGGCTGCGCTGAACGCGAGGACACTGGCTTGTGCGATTTTCGTCGACGTCCTCGAGCACGCCCTACCACTGCGACGATGCAGCGCTGAATGCAAACGCCTAAGACGACAAATACGTGAACAACGTGACGCACATGTATCTCATACACTCCAGCAATCCGACGCGGCGGGACTTGAAGCTGATGCATGGAAGGCATGCAGACAACTGGCTGGCAACGGCAAAGGCCTAGGCAAGCGGTGCTACTTCGGCCTCCCTGACTCGAGGCCCTCTATAGCGACATGGACTGAGGACATGGCCCTACCTGGTGCTGGTGGCGGCATGGGAGCTCACGCAGTTGACATCGCGCAGTTCAGCCAGACCGCGGCCGGCCATGACAACCCGTTCTGCCCCACAGCGTACCAATGGCGACACGCTGAGTATGATGCTCGAGCAATCCAACGCCAGTTACTACAGCGCTGCAAACGATTACGCGCAGCACCTGAATGGTCATGTCCAGCTGACATGTGAGGTGCTACTGGTCGATCGCGGCGACGACGAAGCGCGCGTGCCTGACCCCGATAACCGATTCCCTGGACCACTGCTGTGCAATGCCATCCTCGCACAACTTGCAGCAGCCCGCCAACGTCAACGACTCAACGCGTTGTGGAATCTATCGCAAACATGCCAGGTGAGCAAGATGAACAACAAACCACGTGCACGAGGTACACGGCTGCTACATGGGCTCTGCCTTTTCGGCAAAGCATGGGTCGCGTCCAGACAGACGCTGACGACCGTGCGGATCGACGACGCCGAGCATTGTTATGCGCGGGCGCGCTCTCGATCGGCTGCCATTGCAGTCGGGCGTGCCCTGCAGTGGAGACTGCGACAACTACGGCTAAACCATGTCACCACCAAGCATGATATGACGAACGCCTTCGCCTCGGTCAACCGCCGCCACCTCGGCGCAGCCGTTGGCGCCATCTACCTGCCAGGAGATGGCGCCATCATGAGTTGCATGCGTTATCGCAGACGGAGTTGACGCACTGGGATAGCAGAACGCAGTGGGTTGCTTTATGGGCGACTCTGACGCCGCGGTCAAGTTCCGAGTGTCCTTCGCGCCGCCGGCCGCGACATCGAATAAGTTGCTGAACACTGGCGCTACTGCGTCCCTGGTTGCCGGCTGCGAGTTTGCCAACTCCAACGTTGATCTCAGCGCGCGGAAGCGCGCCGGCGACCTGGCGAATACCCACCTTTGCATGGGCGCCCAGCTGGCAGCACACAAGAAACATAACTTCAACAGCGTCCTCAAGGACAAGCTACGCGAGATCGGCGTCTAGCAGAACGCAGGAAAGGAAGCCGCCCTACCCGCGTTTATCGGCAAGGGGGCGCATCGCTACGCGCGATCACTACGCCGCGGCAAGATTCAGATTGACGGCGGAGTGCGCCACTCCACGGCCTTTCCCGGCCCCGTGGTGCAAGCCAATGGCCTCGATCGACGACGCCGAGCTCAAGGCGCGCTGCGTCTCTGCTGCTCGTGGATGGCGAAGCGTGGGGCGTGTCTGGGCCACGTGCAGGTGCATGGGGCGACGGAAGGTGGCGTTTCGATGTTAAGCTATCTCCGCTGCACTTTCGGGGCTCGAAGCACGAGCCCTCGCCGCGCCACAACTGGCGCGACTGGATGCATGCGTTGCCCGCTACGCTCGCGCTCTACTACAAGGTACTGCATGCATCGAGCAGACGGCCGACGGCAACGCTGAGAGCGGCGCCAGGGAGGTCATCATAACCATCACGTCCATTGAGGCTTGGAATTGGCTGAAGATGGTTCCACCCTCATTCGACCAACGCCTACTTCGCCTGAAACGCTGGCAACGCGTAGCCAAGGCACCCGAACATCACGCCCAACTACTGGCGAGTGTATTCGGCAAGCTACAGTGCGAGACGACCGCGATCGAGTTCGCCTGGGCACCCGCAGGACTCGCGCGACCGACGCAGGTGGACAACCCGTGGATACATCCGATCAACGCCGATATGCAGATATTGCAGGTCTTTGCGGATGGGCGCGCCTGCCTCGACGTGATTGGGGATGATTTATTAGACATTTCCGACCGACACCTGGACGTGACGTTCTTGTCAAAGTGACGCTTGGGCGTCAACGGAGATGGTGGCTGGAGCAGCCTGCCCCGCCGCGCGGGGTGCAGCCAGAGGCAGACGACCCCTGGTCCCGCCACGCGTGCGGACTCTTGCGTGAAAATGGTGCGATATGCCTCTTCGCCGTAAAAAACGAAACGAGCGCTCCGAGTACATCGAACTATGGGTGGGGAGGGTGGTGGGCGCGGACGGATATGTGTACGTGCAAGATTCAAGATTACGAACCACTTCCCATATTGCCGATCGACATTCGCGAGCCGACAGACAGCGATATACCACCTAGCAGCCGCATTCCGATCGGGACGATGTCAGAAACAGTGTTCAATTTACAATTTCGATGCGAACGACTCCCTCCAGTTTTTTTTTTGGTCCGAGCGAGGACTGCGAGCTGTCGTTCTCTACCCTTGCTGACCTGCGTGCCCATATCCCCGACGCGCACCTACATGCGCCCCGTCCCCATGTCCTGGATGGGCTCGCTACCCGCCCATGGCGCGCCCGCGAGCGCAGAGGGGCGAGACGCCGCCCCTGCGCTGCGGAGCCCGCGCGGAGACGGGCCATGGAGAGAGTGGCAGAATGGAGCGTGGGACAACAAGCAGATCGACACGGACGCTCCGCCACTTATGGCGATGGACCCGCAGGACATGCAACGCCTGATTCCCATCGCCGCGAAGCTGCTGCTGAACGCCGCGAAGAGACAGAGGCAGACCGAGGCCATCCTGATACGTGTACGAGACCGAGTACGTCGAGTCACGGATATTCGCAGCGCTCCACCATCGGCGCAGATCGAATCCGAGCCGGACATGTTCAGCCCCGTCGGTGCCACCGCACCCGCGGGCATCATCCTTGAAGATTACAGCAAGGAAGGGGCGGCCGTCAGAGATCCCAGCCAGCAGGGTATCAAATCACTACACGACATGCGAATGCAGTCGGACATCAAGACCAACGCCGAGCTCGCCCCCCAGGCGGAAGACAACGACGCGCACGACCCTAACCAATTCAAGACCCAGCGGTGCGCACAGAAGAACAGCGACGCAGATTACACATTGATCCACGACGTCCCTCACCAGACAGGCGCGACCTACAAGCTGATATACGGACTGATAAAGCATCTGGAGCGCTACCACTACACGCGGCTGACGAAGATGGGCGATGGGACGACGGGATAAACGATGCGATTATCCGTCTATGTTGGACGCGACACAGTTGCGCGCGGTGGAGCTTTGTACATAACCGTCAATTATGGCCGAGGGAACGAGCGATCCTCATATATGAAAGAGCGTGTTCTACCGCTGCTGGCGGAAAACCGGGGGGGGTCACTGCCAGCTCGAACCCGTTCCCCCCCCCTCCGGAAAACCGAGGGGGGGTCACTGCCGGTTCGAAACCTTCCCCCCCCAGTCCATCATGGAAAGGGGGGGGGTGACAGCGGGGCAGTGGTGGGGGCAGTGGGACAGTGGTGGGGGCGGTAGTGGTGGGGGCAGTGGTGAGGACAATGGTGGGAGCAGTGGGGGCAGTGGACAGTGGTGGGGGCGGTGGTGGTGGGGGCAGTGGCGTGGTGTCAGTGGGAATGTGGTGGAAACAATGGGACAGCGGAGGGTGCAATGGTGGTGTGGGCAGTGGTGAAGGCGGTGGCGAGGACGGCGGTGGGACAATGGGACAGAGGTACAGTGGGGGCAGTGGTGGGGGCAGTGGGGACAGTGGGACAGCTCAGTGGGGCAGCGGAGGAGTCGGTGGGACAGTGAGGACAGTGGGGATAGTCGGGCAGTGGTTGGGGCCGTGGAGAAAGTGGGAAGAGTGGAACCGTGGTGGGAACAGTGATGGGGACAGTGGGGGCTGCGACAGTGGTGGGGGCACTGGTGGGGACAGTAGGGGCTGTGGCGGAACCAGTGGGGACAGTGGTGGTGAGGACAGTGGTGCTGGGACACAGGGAACACGGTGGGGATGTGGTGCGGACGGTGGTAGGGGCCGGGAGTCGTTTGCTGGCGGTGAGGGGGTGGGTGGGGAGGGGTTCGAACCGGTAGTGGCCCCCCTCCGGTTTTCGAGGGGGGGTTTTCGAGGGGAGAGGGGGGGGGGTGCCAGGGGAGGGGGGGGGGGGATTCCAGCGGGGGGGTATTTTCGGAGGGGGGGGGGGGGGGCCGGGTTCCGGACGAAGAGGGGGGATCTTCCATAGTAAAGCGGCGGTGGATCACGCTCTCTCTCATATATCGACACATCCTACACCTCCTGTTTCTTTGGACCTGGAGCGCCGACGCGCCCTGAGTTCGCCGACGCCGCAGACTGCATCTACAGATATCCAAGGCATGGGATGCCCACAGAGTTCGCTTACACTGCAGATAGCGACCACCGGCTATCCAGGCATTGGCTCGACCTCGTTGCAGATGGTCACGACCGACGATGGGAGAATGTGCGATCTTCTCCCGCGGGGGACTACAGTGCAGAGAGCTTCTTGTGATCGTCCTTCGGCCGGTGGCACTTGTCCCTGCCCTATCAAAACAGCTGCGCTGATGGGGCGTGCCCGCGCGATCGCAGATCGTCAGCGAGTGGGTGGCCCTGAGATGCCGCCGCATGAGACATGCCCCAGCACGTTTGCGCGCACTTTTGCTCGCCCGCTTGCTTGTGCCCCCCAGCCTTGTGCCCTCCCGCGCCCGCCCCCGCTCCTCCACCAGCGGCGAATGCGAACGCACCGTTAAGAGGCCTCGCCGAGACCCTTTCGCCCCACTGCCGATTTCGATGGCGCGCAGTGCTTCCCTTCCACCCAGGCTCCAGAGCCGCCAGTCGGGTACAGACGCTCGAACAATGGATGCCATAATGAAACTCGTAGGATCCAGCAGGCGCTAAGACCTGCGATCGTGGATGAGTTTTGCCCGTGTGTAACAGCTTGGTTTGTCTTCGGGTGTAGCTGGCAAATGTCTTACCTCGTTGATTGCATCTCTTGTTGCATGGGCTGTGACACCGAAGCCGTTTCGATTCGAACCAGCGGCAGAAAATCAGTTGTGATGGCAGCGGAGCCGGATGACTCCACGGGTTAAACGCAACAAGCGCGGCACGCGCTCAAAGGCTCGCCGAGACTCGCGGGAGGCGAGGGGCGAGCAGCGGCGCGCGGCAGCGACGCTGCGGCGGCTGAGTGAGAGGAGAGCGCGCCGGACTGCGCTCGACCTCGCTGCGGGTAGCACCGCGCGAGAGGACCATCCCGCTGCGGGTAGCCCCGCGCGGGGGGATCCTGCTGCGGGTAGCGCCGCGCAGGAGGAGGCGGTCGACGATCCCGCTGCGGGTAGCCCCGCGTGGGACGAGACCGAGGAGGAGGTTGAGGACAGGTTCCAGTAGGAGCCATGGAGACAGCCATGCAACAGATGGCTGAGACAGTCAGGCAGCTGCAAGCGCGGCGGCAGCAGGCCGCGGGACGGCCGCTGCTGGGGGTGCAGGAGGTCAGGCGCCGAGGGCGCAGGCCTCTGCGAGCGTGGGGGTGGGCACCAGGCTGCTAGGCAAGCCCAGCGACTTCTCCGGGGAGAAGACCGCGTGGCGGGACTGGAGCGCTGTCTTCCGGGCTACGCTGGGGCCGCAGTCCCACGGCTCGCGTCGTTGATGATGTCGGCTGCCGAGTCGACCGATCCAGTGCCAAACGTGACGCTGACTGCAATCAAATGGACGCTCAAGCCAGTGCTCAGCTCTATTGGATGTTGCTCATGCTGTGCAAAGGTGCGGCGCTCAACATCGTTCTCCTCGCGGGGGGCAACGAGGGGCTGGAAGCATGGCGGAAGCTAGTGGGCGAGTGCGAGCTGGGCAATTGATGAACGTCCTTTCCTTCTCGCTGCAGGGTGACATCCCTGAGCGCATCGCGGCGTGGGAACGCGAGATCGCCGTTTCTGAGCGGGGCTCGAAGAAGGCCCTCGACGACGAGGTCAAGATCGGGGCGTTCCTGCTACGTCTCCCCGAATCGCCTCTCAAGACACACCTCTTGATGAGGGTGGACCAGCGCTGACGAGGTGGATCGATTTCCGGGCGGAGGTCGTAGCCATCAGCAGGTCGATCGCCATTGCGCAGGCTCAGCCGGTGCCGATGGACATTGGCGCCGTCGCCAAAGGAGACTGTCGTGGCAGGCCTGGCGGCGGTGCCGGGGGCACGGGCCGCGGCGGTCAGCACCGGCAGCAGCGCGCATGTCCAAGATGCGGCCACTCCACCCGACGAGGCTCAGTCAGAGCGGGGGGTACTACGTGGCAGCTGGGGGCGGCCGGCTGTATGACCAGGGCGCGCGGATCCTCGGGCTGGAGGCGGGCGACGCCCACGGCCAGGCGGTCAACCTCGTCGCGCGCTTCCGTGTCATGGGTATCGCCAAGGCGTTGTTGGCGACGGACGACCTGAGCAGGTGCCAGTGGGAGACGGTGGTCCCTGCTGACGGTGGCGGGGCCTATATTTTCCAGAGAGCCTCCGGGACTCGCATCGACCTCGTGCGGAAGCGACGGGCCTGGCACCTGAAGGTACGCCTGAAGCCACACGAGGACTTGCCGTTCACCTCGGCGCAGGTGCTGTCCGAGGTCGCGTCGATGGAGGACCGAGGGATTTACCCTCTCGACGTGGATGTTGGGACGGAGGCTGAGGAGGGAGCACCAGTCAAGAAGATGGTGGATCCCACTCGGCCGACGGCGGCTGAGCGTGAGGAGCACATCGCAGGTGGCCATGCGGTCTTCCGCACGTGGTGCCGGGAGTGCTGCGTCGGGCGTGGCCGGATGCACCGCCGCACCTCTGGTGGCCCAGAGGACAGCATCCCGGCGGTGGGTTGCGATTACGGCTACTTGAACAACAGGGGCGACGACGGCCAGGGCCAGCCTAACGCGCCCCTGCAGTGCAGCAGGTGCACGGGGGATCGTTGGCTAGGAGCCGCAGTGGTTCCAGCGAAGGGGGCCGACGAGTACGCGGTGAAAGAGCTGAAGGGCGACGTCGTGGGCAGCGGCTTCGACGAGGTTATCCTCAGGAGCGACGGCGAGGCGTCCATTGTGGCGCTGAAGACGTCGGTTGCGGCGGCGCTCAAGCTCGAGGGCGTGCGCGTGAAGCTGGAGGAGTCCGCCGGGTACGACTCGCAGGGCAACGGCCTCGCGGAGGCCGCCGTGCGCGAGGTGAAAGACGCCGTGCGGGCCAATCTGGCGTGCCTGACGGTGCGGTACGGCCAGAGCTTCGACGGACAGCGCCCCATCATCCCCTGGTTGGTGAAGTATTCGGTTGCGATGATCAATCGCGTGCGCCGCGGGGCCGACGGCAAGACGGCCTTTGAGCTTCGCAAGGGGCGCGGTTTCGCTAGAGCCCTTCCGGCTTTCGGGGGGAAGGTGCTCTTCGTGATCCCAGGTGTGACCAAGGCTCCGGCCCGGGTCGAGCCTCGCTGGGGGGATGGCGTGTTCTTGGGCCTGTCTGAGCGGAGCGACGAGCTCTACGTGGGCACATCCAGGGGCATGCGCAAAGTGGGGGCGGTGCGAAGGCGCGAGGCGACGGAGCGTTACGACGTGGCGTTCCTGAACACCGTTACTGCTCGTCCCTGGGACGGGCCACGGAGCTTACGGGCTCCAGCGCGAGTCATTTTGCCTGACTTGCCAACTCCGGTGGTGGATGCCGAGGAGGCGCCTTCGGCGCCCCGCCGTGTTTACCTCTCGAGGGAGGACTTCGTGAAGCATGGGTTCACGCAGGGATGCCCTGGTTGCAGGGCGATCGCCGAGAATGAGCGGGCGCAGATGCATTCGGAGGATTGCAGGATGCGCCTGGAGACCGAGTTGGCCAAGACAGACGCGGGCTGGCAGCGGCTCACGAAGGCCTTTTGGAGGGCTATGTCTGCGGGGCAGGCCCAGGAGGCGCGTGAGGAGGTCACGGGAACGACTACAGCGGCTACGGCGGCTGCAGCGGCTCCGGCGGCGGCTTCGTCCTCAGGCGCGGGAGGCACGGGAGCGACTACAGCGGCTACGGCGGCTACAGCGGCTCCGGCGGCGGCCTCGGGCGCGGGAGGCACGGGTGCGATTGCAGCGGCTGCGGCGGCTCCAACGGCAGCCTCAGGAGTTCCTGCTGCGGTAGGGGGGCCAGCGCAGCGACGCCGCCTGCCCAGGACACAACCCTGGCGGACCGTGACGGTTCGGAGATGGGCACGAGTCCGCCGAGTAGGAAGAGGCAGATCGAGATCCAGGCGCCCGGTGCGGAGGGCGACATGGACACTGCGATGGTGGCCGCAAGGGGTCTGCATGCGGACGCCGTGGGGCTCGTGGAGGCGTATTCTCTGGCGCGCCCGCGGCGCAAGGCCAGCGCCTTCGGCTTGCGCGCCGGCGTGGCCGTGGATTTGCGCCTGGGCTGGGACCTGGGGCGCGACGACGAGCAGCAGGAGGCGCAGGGGCGGCTGGACTTGGAGAAGCCGTACTTGCTTGTCCTCGGCCCACTGTGGTCGGACACATCTCAACTCCACGAGCTATCGACGCACCCTCGGAGGTTGCAGGGGTTGTTGGAGACGGGCCGCAAGCATCTCGAGTTCGCGTGCTCGCTGGCGCGGCAGCAGGTTGCGAGGGGCGGCCGGGTGCTCTTCGAGCTCCCCTGGGAGGCAGCCTCGTGGAGCGAGGAGTGCATCGTCGAGCTGTTGGCGACGAGTGGCATGCAGCGCGTCCGATGCGACCAGTGCCTCTTCGGCCAGATTTCGGTGGATGGATCTGGCCAAGTGGGGCCAGCTCGTAGGGCGACTGGGGTTATGACGAACGACCCGTTCATCGCTCGAGCCGTGGCGCGACGGTGCCATGGAGGGCACGAGCACGTACAGTCGCTCGGAGCCCCGGCGAAGACGTGCGAGAAGTATCCGCGCCTTTTGGTGGCGGAGATCCTTCGAGTTTTGAGGAGCTCGATGCGCGCTGCTGGAGTCGGCGCGGCGGATGGGGATGCTCGGCAATGGCCGCGAGCTGACTATCTCCGCGGTGGAGGCCTGTCCTGTCCTGAAGGAGCCGGAGCTCTTGGCGAGGCTGGCGACGACGGAGGAGGAGAAGGCATTCCGTGACCGATGCACGGGGCTCCCATTAGATCCTGAGCGAGTGCGAAGCGCAAGGGCAGAGAAGATGAGGTACATTGAGGAGTTGAAGGTTGTGGAGTTGAGTGACCACGAGACGTGCGTACAGGAGACTGGTTCACCTCCGATTCCAACTGATTGGGTTGACATCGACAAGGGCGATCCCTCTCGACCGAATTATAGGTTGCGGCTCGTGGCACAGGAGACGCGCAGACGGACGACCATCGACGTGGACGATTGGGCAGCGACGTTCGCTGCGACCCCTCCGTATGAGGCTTTCCGTCTGCAGCTCATTTTGTTAATGACGGGTCCGAGGCCTGAGAACCCCAATGATGAGGAGGTGTTGATGCTGTTGGACATTTCGCGCGCACATCTCCACGCACCCTTGAACCGGGTGGTTTTCGTGAGGATCGACGGCCAGGTCTACAGGCTGCTGAAGGCCATGTATGGTTTGAGGGATGCAGGCGCGTCTTTCGACAGGAAGACCGAATCCACCATGAACGTCATGGGCGTGACCTTGGGGAAGTTCAGCGTCTGCTTGGGCTACCGTAAGTGTGGCGACTCCGTTGTTCGGAGCGTGCGGTGGGGCGACGACTTCTCCTTGAGTGGTAAGAGGTTGCACTGCGCGGAGTTCCGGGACGAGCTCGGCAAGCACCTCCTAGTGAAGCATGCTGTCACGTTGGGTCCGAACCCAGAGCACGGCGACGTGGGCGAGGCCACCTACTTGAACAGGATCGTGCGGTGGTTCCCTGTCGGCTCGGAGGGCGGCGAGCGGATCGAGCTGGAAGCCGACCCGCGGCACGCCGAGATCTTGGCGCAGCAGTTGGGTCTGGACGAGGAGCGGGTGAAGGCCGTTGCGACGCTGGGCGTCAAGCCGACCGGCGACGACGACGACGATGACGGACGAGAGCTTGATCCCGAGGCCAGGTCTAATTACAGATCCTCGGCCATGCGTGCGAGCTACCTGGCGCAGGACCGCTGCGAACTGCAGTTCGCGTGCAAGGAGCTCGCCCGGCGCATGCAGGCGCCGCGCCAGAAGGACATGCAGGCGCTCAAACGTCTTGGGTGTTTCCTGAAGGAAGCGCCTCGCTGCCTGGTGGTGTACCGGCGGCAGGCTGACCAGACGGTCGTGGACGTGTTCAGCGTCAGCGATTGGGCTGGGTACCGGAAGACCCGGCGCTCGATTTCATCGTCGTACACCATTTTGGGACAGCATCTGATCACGACCAGCAGCACGACGCAGAACGTCGTGGCCACGAGCTCTGGCGAGGCGGGGTTCTACGCCTTGACCAAGAGTGCGAGCCGCGCGATTGGCACCGTTGCCATGGCGGCTGATCTGTTCAAGGTCCTGAAGCCGCGCGTGCGCGTAGACGCCGGCGCGAGCAAGGGCATTGCTTCCCGACGCGGCGTTGGGAAGGTGAGGCACCTCCACACCCAGACCCTTTGGGTGCAGGAGGCCGTGGCCAAGCGGGAGCTGGTCATCTAGAAGGTGCCAGGGAACGACAACCCAGCAGACATGGGAACGAAGCACTTGGCAGTGCGCGAGATGACGGAATGCTTACGCAGGGCTCGCGGCGAGCTGCGTTCTGGCCAGCGGTCGGTCGAAGCTGGCGCTGCGGGTCGCCACTGGTGCGACGGCTTGAGCCGGCGACCCGCCGTTACGACGGAATGGGTGCAGGACGGCATCATCGGCTACGGGCGTTGAGAGCACCGGGACGCGGGTAGCCCCGCTCCCACCCTGGATGCGGGTAGCTCCGCTCCAGGCCCGCCTCGGCGGGCACACGTGCATGTGACGGCGGCGTTTCCGACCTGAATTGCACGAGTTCGCATTTAGGCGGGTTCGGCAGACGTTGAAGGGGCGTCTTCCCAACCCGAGGGGCGTGGCAATTGTCATACCTCGTTGATTGCATCCCTTGTTGCATGGACTGTGACATCGAAGCCGTTTCGATTCGAGCCAGCGGCAGAAAATCAGTTGTGAGTAGCCCGATCCCAGAGGCACTCAGACGTTCCTGACCCTACGAACTGCTGCCTCAGAGGGGACCATTCCGATCCGATGTATGTATGCATACATGCATGCATACATGCATGCATGCATGCATGTATGTATATATGTATGTATGTATGTATATATGTATGTATACATGTATGTATGTGTGTATGTATGTATGTTTATATGTATGCATGCATGCATGCATGTATGTATGTATGTATGTATATATGTATGTACGTATGTATGTATGCATGTATGCATATATGTATGTATGTATGTATGAATGTGTGTATATATGTGTATGCATGTATGTATGCATGCATGAATACATGCATGTACGTATGCATGTATGTATGCATGCATGTATGGAAGTGTGTGTTGTATGTTTGTATGTGTATGTGTGTGCATTTATGTATGCATGTATGTATGGATGCATGCATGTATCCATGTATGTATGTATCAAGAGTATGCTGGTACATGGCTCTGTCTATACACGGTGCTTCAACACAAGCAATTATTGTGCTGATGCCCAGGCTCATGGAGTACTTTACCCAACTTGCCCGCTTGCTGTCTTCGGTGCAGCTCGAACATGAAGAAAGCCTCGGCTTTGCACCCAACGTCTCGCATCGTAGAGTTCAGAGTCTAAACTTGGGAAACGCACGCGCGTGTCTTTTATTTTCGCAGATTTCTAAAACTGTACCAGTAAGGCCCTGCTGCAGTTAGACTCGCAGCTCGTGCCATGAAAAGAGCTCCACTGCTAATCTCACCCTGTCCCCAGGTGCGAAAGATGCCTTGCGATCGTCACTCTTCTGCTCTTAGCCAAAGGTTCATTGCTATGCTTTTCTGGGGACGCCTCCATGTTCGGCTCCAAATTTCAGGCAAGCCAGGAGGATGAAGATGAACGCTCTAGCTTGGGGAAACTGTCGATGGGGATCTGGAGAACAACGGTCTCAAGATCCCGAAGGCGGTGAGCTACGTCAGAACAGTGTTTCACTTCATCCCTTAAACGTGTCACGGTTGCCTCAAGGTGCCCAACACGTCTGGTCAAACGTCTGTTTGGACTGCCATGACCTCGGCAGTCGCTTGCGCTATCCACTCGTGGAGCGGCAGCTGCAGCAGCGGCTGCAGCGATGGGGGCAGATCTCCTCAGCAGGCTCTGCGGAACGAGTGTCCTGTTTGTGCAGGCGTCAGCCGCAGCCGCCAGCCGCAGCCGCCAGTCGCCAGCTGACCGAAGTCAGCCGACAGCCGCGGCCGACAGGCGGCAGCTGACAGCCGTCAGCCGTCAGCTGGTCACTGCTGCCCTGAGCTGGTCAGTGCTTGCCTCCCCTCCCCTCTGTCTTCGAGGTCAGCAGCGAAAGAGCTCAGGTAGAATGCACGGGCACAAGCACACCTCGTACATTGCCACGCACGTATGATAGCTGTTCCCCCATGAGCAGGACACGGGTGCTGACCGTCTCATCAGCCGATCTCCACCATGTGGGGGAAACCCGCGGTCGGCTTCTCGGGGGGTCGCGCCGAGATCTGGCCAGGCCTAGGGCCTCGGAGGGGAATCTTTGGCTTTGTGGGGCCTGGGCGTCCGACGTCGTAGCTTTTTCACGGCGCGGCTCCACAGAGGTCTAGACATCTTCCTGGGGACGGTCTTTTGGTCCTAAGCCGTTTTGGTACAGCCTCCAGGCCCAGTTAGGGCCCCCCGAATGTGATGCTTTGCCACGACGCGAGGAGTTCAGGGTGGGAGGCGGAGGCCCTCTCTGGAGGCCTCCCGGGGTCCGTGGAGGCTCCGTCAGGTCGTCCAGAGGCTTCCGGATGCGCAGAGAGGGCCCCAAACGCTAAAAGACCTCGATCGTCGATTGTCGTCGATTGTCGTCGACCGCCGCCGCCGCCGCCGCCGCCGCCGCCGCCGCCGCCGCCGCCGCCGTCGTCGTCGTCGTCGTCGTCGTCGTCGTCGTCGTCGTCGTCGTCGTCGTCGTCGTCGTCGTCGTCGTCGTCGTCGCTGGTCCGGCCCCCTGCGGGCTTGCGCGAGGCTTACCCTGGCCTCAGTGGCACGCTGGCCTGGACCCTGGAGGCTGCGCTGTGCTAGGGGGTGAGGGGGGGTCCTCCTCCTGGTGATCCTGTGATCCTCCTCTTCCTCCTTTCCTTTTCGTTTCCCCCTCGGAGGAGGCGGAGGAGTCGGAGGAGGAGGAGGAGGAGTCGGAGGAGTCGGAGGAGTCGGAGGAGTCGGAGGAGTTGGAGGAGTCGGAGGAGTCGGATGAGTCGGATGAGTCGGATGAATCGGTTCAGTCGGAGTCGGGTTCGGAGTAGGAGGATGAGGAGGAGGAGGAGGAGGAGGAGGAGGATCAGGAGGACGAGGAGGATGTCAAGGATGATGCTGCTGCTGATGCTTATGATGATGCTGATGATGATGACGCTGATGATGATGCTGATGATGATGATGCTGATGATGATGCGATGATGATGAGGAGGAGGAGGATAGGGGAGTAGGATGAGGAGGAGGACGAGGAGGAGGAGGAGGAGCAAGAGGAGGAGGAGTAGCAGGGGGAGGAGGATAAGGGATGATAAGGAAGGGATCGAGACTGTGGAAGCGAGCTGTTCTATTTGGTGGAGCCTTCAGGGACTTCACATGCATTCAGAAGTTTCGCGGCCTCCGACGACAACGACGAATGTGGGACATAGCCAACGCCGACGACGAAAACGACGAAGGTTTGTTGTTGTTGTTGTTGTTGTTGTTGTTGTTGTTGGCGTCGTAGTCGTCGTCGTCGTCGGTGTCGTTGTTGTGTTGTTGTTGCTGTTGTTGTTGTTGTTGTTGTTGTTGTTGTTGTTGTTGTTGTTGTTGTTGTTGTTGAACATTATTAATTCTAAAGAATAATTATTGTTGGGGCCCCTGGTGCACGGCCCCCCTGCGCCGCCTAGGCCGCAGCTACATTTTCATCATTTTCGTGAGGAAGCCTCAGGTAATACGATGTCATCAAGATCCGGTTGTTTTGTTGTAATCCGTTTTCCCTTGCAAAAAACACTATAAAATGACATTTCTTGTTCTAATATAATCAAATTTCAAGAATCCCTTGCAAAAAATAAGGTAAAGTGGACATTCGCGCGCGCAAGACGAAATCCTTCCAAAAGCTTAGTGTTCGGAGCGATTTTAACATAAAAACATCAAAAAACCAATGGTTTTTCAACAAAAAAATGTCAAAATCTCATCCCGCGCGCTCTTGCGGATTCGTAGGAAACCCAACACTTTTTAAACATTTCTGTCAAACGGGCTTTTGCGAGCAACTTTTTCGAACTTCTGCGACAACGGTTGCGCACCTGCCAGGGCCATCATCCCTGTCAAATAATACCATGCGGGACACATTCGTTTTTTCTTCGCGCGCGCACGCCGAAATCTCCAAAAACCATTGGGCTTCTTAAGAATTTTAGCACCGCGCATCATAAAATCACACGAATCGCACCGTAGGTCCTCGAAAAACACCTGCACGACTTTTCAAAATTTCTACCCGCGCGCGCTGTCCGAATCCTGTGGAAGGCTTAACAACTTCTGTGGGTTCACAAGGCTTAACAACTTCTGTGGGTGTACGAACGTAGGCTGAACAACTTCTGTGGGTGTGTACTCCACGCCAGTGTAGTAGCCACGGTCGTCCGCAGGCCACGAAGTGAAGTGTCCGAACGTCATAGGGCGGGAAGCTGGGTGTGGGTGGTGGCGAAGAGTCGTGTGGATATTTGGTAGAGCTTGCACTGCCCCCCCACAAAGTGGGGGTATTGGCTGGCGTCGCATGAAAACCCTGGCACGGGTGAGAACACTGAGCGTTCGGGTAAAGTGATTGTTGTTGTTGTTGTTGTTATTGTTGTGGTTGTTGTTGTGGTTGTTGTTGTGGTTGTTGTTATTGTCATTGTTGATCCCCCCCGTCCGGTGCACATTGTTTTTTTCGATTGAAGTGCCCTTCCCGGGGCTCGCACCCTGTTTTTTATAAGGGAAAGTCTTGAGGGCCAAACTGTGTTGTTGGCCCCCGGTTTACAACAACAACGGCTCTCGCTTGATAACTCCTCATAATTTATTAAAGAATCGCGCTCTCGCTTCGGACTTCCTTGCAATTTACCACCGGATCGCGGTTCCCGTTTGATACTTCCTCACAATTTGTTCAAGAATCGCGTTCTCGCTTGGGACTTCCTCGCAACTTACCACCGAATCGCGGCTCCCGCCTGATACTTCCTCACAATTTATTCAGATGCCGCTCCTCGACACTCAGGAATCGCGCTCCCGCTACATATTGCCTGGCGGTTCAAGCAGAATTTACGCTTCAACGACCCGCCCGCTCGACCCGCCCGTCTGGGCCTGCCCGCCCGACCAGCCCGTTAGGGACTGCAGTCGCCGCTCGCTGCCCTTCGCCCGCCTTCGATGCCCCTCGCTGCCCGTACTGGTTCCGCGGTCGCCTTCGCTCGCTGCCCTTCGTGGCCCCGTTGCTGCCCTCAGTGGCCCCGTCGCTGCCCATTGTGGCCCCGCATTCTATGCCCTTCGTGGCCCCCGCTCGCAGTCGTCCCTCGTGGCCCCATACGCATGCCCTTCGTAGCCCCGCTGTCGCCGTTCGTGGCCCTCTCGCTGCCCTTCGTGGCCCCTTCGCTTGCCCCTCCCCTCCCTCCCTCCGATCCCTTCGTCCTGATTCTCCCCCGTTATCTGTTACCCTTCGGGCTTCACCAAGCACACGTGGCAGGGAATGAATATACCCCCCAAAAGGGGGTAAGATGGAAGACGAAGAGGGTGGGTATCCAGGGCTGGGGATATGCATTTTGAACGACACGCGAGCAGATAAGAGTGAGCAGTCTCAAAATGATTGTTGTTGTTGTCGTCGTCGTCGTCGTCGTCGTCGTCGTCGTCGTTGTTGTTGTTGTTGTTGTTGTTGAACATTATTCCTTCTAAAGAATTATTATTGTTGGGACCCCTGGTGCGCGACCTCTGCGCCGCGCCTAGGCCGCAGCTACATTTTCATCATTTTTCTGCGAAAGCTTCAGAAAAGTGGATTACCCCCGGATCCGGTTTTTTGTTGACGCTCGTTTTCCCTTGCAAAAAACAATAGAAAATGAAAATTCTTGTTCTTACTTGATCAAATTGCAAGAATCCCTTGCAAAAAATAAGGTAAAGTGGACATTCGCGCTCGCAAGACGAAATCCTTCCAAAACCTTAGGTTTCGTAACGATTTTAACATAAAAACATCAAAAACCCAATGGTTTTTTAAGAAAAAATTGTCAAAATGTCCTTCCGCGCGCTCTTGCGGATTCATAGGAAACACACCACTTTTTAAACATTTCTGTCAAAAGGGTCTTTGCGTGCTACTTCTTCAGGTGCTTTGAACTTCTCCAACAACGGTTGCGCGCCTGCGAGGGCCACCATCCCTTGCAAAAAATGAGACGAAGTGCACATGCGCGCGGCCGCCGCGCGCGCATGTCGAAATCCTGCCAAACACAATGGGTTTTCAATAATTTCAAGATGCGATGTTCAGAAAACATATGAAAACGCACTACTTTCTCATCCGAAAAATCTCGAAATCCATTCGCGGTCTCTTGATGAATCTTTAAAACCCAAGATGGCCCCAACAGGCGCGCAAGATGGCCCCAAGAGGCGTCCATGAGGCCCAAAGAGGCGCCCAAGATGGTCCCAAGAGGCTTCAAGAGGACTCCAAGAGGCCCCCAAGAGGTTCCAGAGAGGCTCCAAGGTGGCTCCAAGAGACCCCCAAGATGGCCCCAGGAGGCGTTCTAGAGGCCCCAAGAGTCCGCCGTGAGGGTCCAATAAGCCCCCAAGAGGCCCCAAGAGTCCGCCGTGAGGGTCCAATAATCCCCACGAATTTGCCCCAAAAATGTGACCAACTATCTTGGCACTGCGTACCATCTCACGTGTACCGTGTACCACATCATATGTAACAGATGTGATCAACCTCTGTGGGTGTGTACCCCGCGCCAGTGTAGTAGCCAGGGTCGTCCGCACGCCACGAAGTGAAGTGTCCCAACGTCATAGGGCGGGAAGCTGGGTGTGGGTGGTCTCGAAGAGTCGTTTGGATATTTGGTAGAGCTTGAACGGCCCCCCCACGAAGTGGGGGTATTGGCTGGTGTCGCAAGAAAACCCTGGCACTGGGGAGAACACTGAGCGTTCGGGTAAAATGATTGTTGTTGAACATTATTCCTTCTAAAGAATTATTATTGTTGGGACCCCTGGTGCGCGACCTCTGCGCCGCGCCTAGGCCGCAGCTACATTTTCATCATTTTTTCGCGAAAGCTTCAGAAAAGTGGATTACCCCCGGATCCGGTTTTTTGTTGACGCTCGTTTTCCCTTGCAAAAAACACTAGAAAATGAAAATTCTTGTTCTTACTTGATCAAATTGCAAGAATCCCTTGCAAAAAATAAGGTAAAGTGGACATTCGCGCGCGCAAGACGAAATCCTTCCAAAACCTTAGGTTTCGTAGCGATTTTAACATAAAAACATCAAAAACCCAATGGTTTTTTAAGAAAAAATTGTCAAAATGTCCTTCCGCGCGCGCTGTCCGAATCCCACAAAACCAATGGTTTTTCAACATTTATGTTACATGAGCTCGCGCGAGCTACTTTTTCTTGTTCTAACATAATCAAATTTCAATAATCCCTTGCAAAAAATAAGGTAAAGTGGACATTCGCGCGCGCAAGACGAAATCCTTCCAGAACCTTAGGTTTCGTAGCGATTTCAACATAAAAACATCAAAAACCCAATGGTTTTTCAAAAAAAAATGTCCAAATTTCATCCCGCGCGCGCTGTCCGACTCCCACAAAATCAATGGTTTTTCAACATTTGTGTTACATGAGCTCGCGCGAGCTACTTTTTCTTGTTCTAACATAATCAAATTTCAATAATCCCTTGCAAAAAAAATGTAAAGTGGACATTCGCGCGCGCAAGACCAACAAAAAACACGACGATCTCAGGAACTTGCCCCAAAAATGTGACCAACTCCGCTCTCTCTGTCTCTCTCTCTGTCTGCTCTCTGTCTCTCTCTCTGTCTGTCTGTGTCATGTATTGTATGTCACAATTGCAGGATGCTGGGCACACGCGCGCCCCGAATAAGTGACCAAGTTCTGTGGGTGTGTACCCCACGCCAGTGTAGTAGCCACGGTCGTCCGCACGCCACGAAGTGAAGTGTCCCAACGTCATAGGGCGGGAAGCTGGGTTTGGGTGGTCGCGAAGAGTCGTTTGGATATTTGGTAGAGCTTGAACTGCCCCCCCACGAAGTGGGGGTATTGTCTCGCGTCGCATGAAAACCCTGGCACTGGTGAGAACACTGAGCGTTCGGGTAAAATGATTGTTGTTGTTGTTGTTGTTGTTGTTGTTGAACTCTCATTCTTGAAGAATAATTATTGTTGATCCCCCCCCACCGGTGCACATTGATTTTTTTCGATTGAAGTGCCACCCCCGGGGCTCGCACCTTGTTTTTTCTCAAGGAAAGTCTTCCTGCTCAAACTGTGCCCCTGCCCCCCGGGCTACAACAACAACGGCTCCCGCCTGAGACTTCCTCGATTTTTACTCAGGACCCCCGCTCCCGCCTGAGACTTCCGCGCAATTTACTCAGGAAAGGCGCTCCCGTCTGAGACTTCCTCGCAATGTAATCAAGACCCCCGCTCCCGCCTGAGACTTCCGTGCAATTTACGTGGGAACGGCGCTCCCGCCTGAGACTTCTTCGAATTTTACTCAGGACCCCCGCTTCTGCCTGACATTTCCGCGCAATTGACTCAGGAACGGCGCTCCCGCCTGAGACTTCCTCGCAATTTAGTGAGGACCCCCGCTCCCGCCTGAGACTTCCGTGCAATTTGCTCAGGAACGGCGCTCCCGCTTGAGACTTCCTCGCAACTTAGTCAGGGCCCCCGCTTCCGCCCGAGATTTCCTCACAATGTACTCAGGACTGCGCTCTCGCGTGCGACGTCCTCACAAATTATTCTGGAATTGCGTTTCGGCGCTCAGGAACCACGCACGCGCCAAGGACGCCTTCACAACGTGGTATCTTCCCTCTTCCTTCGTCCTTCCCCCTCCCCTTCCTCCCACTCTCCCTCGTTCTTCCCCTCCTCCTCTTGCAGGGCCCGCGCCAATTCCAATGGCGGGCAGAGAGATGTACGCCCCCGAAGGATTGTCCGCCCGTTCCGGTTTGCCCGTACGTCTAAGCCCGCCGGCCCCAGCAAAGAGAAATAATCCCCCCGAAAGGGGTGTGATCGAAGACGAAGAGGGCGGGTATCGAGGGTGTAGGGTATACGTGTTGAATGACTCGCGGGCAAGTAAGAGCGTACAGCCTTAAACTGGTTGTTGTTGTTGTTGTTGTTATTGTTGTTGTCGTTGTTGTTGTTGTTGTTGTTGTTGTTGTTGTTGTTGTTGTTGTTGTTGTTGTTGTTGTTGTTGTTGTTGTTCTTGTTGTTGTTGTTGTTCTTGTTGTTATTGTGGTTGTTGTTGTTGTTGAATGTTACGTAATTACTAAGCATTTTTTGTTGGACACCCCCCAGGCGCTTTGGCGCTCCCGCCCTGGCGCCGGCTACATTTTCATTGAAAATGAGGCTCACGCTCGAGCGGTTTGGGGGGCACCAAAACGGGCCCCCCAACAACAACAACGCTCCCGCTCGAGCCTTCCTCCCTTTTTTTACTCAGGGCCAGTGCTCTTGCTCGCCGTCGAAAGCCGCCGTCCCAACAAAACCAGCGCTACCGCTCGAGACTTACTCCCGTTTTACCTTGGACTGGCGCGCTACTCTTTCTCTCCCCTTCAACAACAACGCTCCCGCTCAAGACTTCCTCCCTTCTTTACTGAAGGCCCCGCCCAAGACGTCCTCCCGTTTTACGCTGGGTACTTTCTTTTGAATTGGCGCCGCTCCCAGCAAGAACAACGCTCCAGCTCGAGGCTTCCTCCCTTTTTCCTCAGGGCGGTGCTGTTCCTCGCCGCCGACAGCCCCCGTCCCGACAAAACCACGGCTCCCGCTGGAGACTTTCCCCCTTCTTACTTGAGGCGGTGTTCCTCCTCGCCGCCGACAAGCGCCGTCCCAACAAGACCAGCGTTCCCACTCGAGACTTCGTTTTGTTCCCCATATCCAAAGATGGGGTTCTTGTTATTGGCGGACCGCGCCGGAAGGACACAGAACAGGACAGAACACCACACCCATCACTCACCACTCATCACTCAGACTCACCACTCAGATTCACTCATCACTCAGACTCACTCATGCTCTCTCATCACTCAGACTCAGTCATCACTCAGACTCAGGCGATTCGCTCGTCTCAGCAATCTAAGGGGGGCGGCGGGGGGGTATTTCACGGGGTCCCGTTCGCGGAATTTTGTGGGGATGTCTCAGGCGGTTTGGCCATTTTCTGATCCAACATGTTTCGTTTTCGGAGCAGATTTGGAGGATGTCTCAGGCGATTCGCTCGTCTCAGCACTCTAAGGGGGGCGGCGGGGGGGTATTTCACGGGGTCCCGTTCGCGGAATTTTGTGGGGATGTCTCGAGCGGTTTGCTTGTTTTCTGTGCCAGCATCTTTCGTTTTCGGAGCAGATTTGGAGGATGTCTCGAGCGAGGCGCTCATTTTGACCTCCCAGGTGGGCCAGATTTTGAGGATGTCTCGAGCGGTTTGCTTGTTTTGGTGGCCAGGCTCGTGGGCGCAGATTCTTCTCAGGATGCCACAGGAGGCTCCCACAGGCTCCAGGAGGCCCCAGGAGACCACATGAGGTCCCAGGAGGCATCAGGAGGCCACAGAAAGACTCAAGAGGCCACAGGATGTCCCAAGAGGCTCCAGGAGGCCCCAGGAAGCTCCAGAAGGCCTCAGGAAACCACAGGAGGCCCCAGGAGGCAACAGGAAGCGCCAGGAGGCCTCGGAAGGCAACAGGAGGCCCCGAGAGGCCCCAGGAGCAGGAGGCCTCAGAAGGCAACAGGAGTGGCTCCAATCCCATGTGTTTTACGTATGCTCCTATCGATTGGGCCTCACCTGGAGCACGATTCTTTGATGTTATACGTATGTTTCTATATATTGTCCTTCTCCTGTGTACACAATCCTACATGTTTTACGTATGTTTCTATATATTGGGCCTCTCCTGGGGCACGAGTCCTTGGTGTTTTACGCGTGTTCCTATAGATTGCCCTTCTCCTGTGGCTCTAATCCGCAATGTTTTATGTACGTCTGTTGCTATAGATTGCGCCTCTCCTGGGGCACGAAACCTCCCTAGGAGGTCCCAGGAGGCCCCAAGAGGCTCCTGGAGACCCCAGGAAGCCCCAGTAGGTTTCAGGAGGCCCCAGGAGGCCCCAGGCTCATGCACAAAGACGCGCTCGTACTACTGAGGCTCATTCACACTCCAATTCATTCGCAGTTAGATTTATGTCCAGACCGTCACAACTGAAGCCCGTGTATATTCGAAAGCTCTTGCGCCTAGACATTCACGGCGGACAGGTCCATGCGAATAGATGCACATATGGGGAGCTCCACGCAGTGAATAATTTTACGCTGGACTAGCGCCCTACTCTCTTCAGCATTGGCACCGCTCCCAGCAACAACAGCGGCCCTGCTCGAGACTTCCTCCCGTTCTATTCAGGGTCAGGTCTTTGCCTCGCCGCCGACAGCCCCCATCCCCACCAAGGCAATCCTCTCGCTCATTACTTCCTTGTGCTTTACCCTTGGCTGGGGCTCCACTGGCGGTCTCGCATCGGCGCAGCAAGGCGCGGGCATGCGTTTTCGAGGCGGGACATGTTGAAATTCCTCGGAGGAGGTGTTTGTAAGACCTCATTGAGCGGGAGATCTGGGAATGGGAATACCAGACCACGCTATAAAACAATAATCCCCCATGATGGGGATGGTTATCATGATGATTGCATGTTTCGTGTAGAAACATCGCGCATGAGGGTAAACTGATTGTTGTGTTGTTGTTGTTGCTGCTTTTTTTCATGTTGGTGTTGGTGTTGGTGTTGGTGTTCGTGTTGTTGTTGCTGTTGTTGTTGTTGTTGTTGTTGTTGTTGTTGTTGTTGTTATTGAGTTCTCTTTTCTGAAGAATAATGATTGTTGATCCCTCCTCGCCGGTGCAAACTGTTGCTTCTCAATCAAAGTGTGTCCCTCGACGCTTGCACCGTGTTTTTTGACAGGGAAAGTCTTCCTGCTCAAACTGGGCCCCTGGCCCCCCAGAACACAACAACAAAGGCTTCCGCTTGAGACTTCTTCCAAATTTACTCAGGACCCCAGCTCCCGCTTGAGACTTCCTCACAATTTACTCCGGATCGGTGCTCCCGCTTATGACTTCCTCGCAATTTAGTCAGGACCCCCGCTCCCATTTCAGACTTCCTCACAATTTACTCAGGAACGGCGCTCCCGCTTGAGACTTCTTCGCAATTGAGTCAAGGCTTCATCGCAATTTGATCAAGACCCCCGCTCCCGCCAGAGAACCCTTGACATTTTATTCAGGAATTGCGCTCTCGCCTGGGACTTCCATGCGATTTATTCAGACATCGCGCTGTCGACGCTCAGGAAACACGCTGCGCCAAGGACGCCGTCACAATTTACTTAGGAATCGCGCTCTCGCCATACTCAGGCATCCCGCTTGAATGTCCCACCCGCCCGACCCGCCCGTCAGGGGATCGCCCGTCCGTCGTGTGCTCCCGCCCGAGACTTCCTTCAGGAACGGCGCTTTCGCCTAGGACTTCCTCGAACATTCACGCTCTTACCTTCCTGCTCCTCCTCCCTCTCCCTCCTCTCTCGTCCCTCCTCCCTCCTCTCCTCCCTTCTCTCTCCCTCCTCTCTTCCCTCATCCTTATGCCTCTCTGCCCTATCCCCTCTCCCTCCTCTCTTCTCACTCCCCTCTCCTGCCTCCTCCTTTTTTTTGTTTCTTCTCTCTCTCTCTCTTTAGCCTCTCTCTCTCTCTCTTTCTCTCTTTCTCTACCTCTCTTACCTGTCTGTCCGTCTCTCTCTCTCTGCCTTTAATCAACCGCCCCACTCTTCGCTCCTTCTCTCCCGGCGTTTTTCCTCTTCCTTCGTCCCTCCCCCTCCCTTCCTCCCACTCTCCCTCGTTCTTCCCCTCCTTGTTTTTGCAGGGCCCACACCCATTCCAATGGCGGGCACATGTACGCCCACGAAGGATTGTCCGCCCGTTCAGGTTTGCCCGCCTGTCTAAGCCCGCCGCCCTCCGCAAAGAGAAACAATCCCCCCAAAGGGGGTGTGATCGAAGACAAAATCGGCGGGTATCGAGGGTGTGGGGAGTTCGTTTTGAATGACACGGGCAAGTAAGAGCGAACAGTCTTATACTGATTGTTGTTGTTGTTGTAGTTGTAGTTCTTGCTGCTGCTGTTGTTGTTGTTGTTGTGGTTGTTGTTGTTGTTGTTGTTGTTGTTGTTGTTGTTGTTGTGGTTGTGGTTGTGGTTGTGGTTGTTGTTGTGGTTGTTGTTGTTGCTGTTGATGTTGATGATGCTGTTGTTGTCGTTGTTGTTGAATTTTCATTTCTGAAAAATATTTGATGTTGACCCCCCCGTCTGGTGCGCATCGCGGCTCCCGCTTCGTATTTCTTCACAGTTCATTCAGATGCCGCTCCTCGACACTCAGGAATCGCGCTCCCGCTACATATTGCCTGGCGGTTCAAGCAGAATTTACGCTTCAACGACCCGCCCGACCGACCAGCCCGTTAGGGACTGCAGTCGCCGCTCGCTGCCCTTCGCCCGCCTTCGATGCCCCTCGCTGCCCGTACTGGTTCCGCGGTCGCCTTCGCTCGCTGCCCTTCGTGGCCCCGTTGCTGCCCTCAGTGGCCCCGTCGCTGCCCAGTGTGGCCCCGCATTCTATGCCCTTCGTGGCCCCCGCTCGCAGTCGCTCGTCGTGGCCCCATACGCATGCCCTTCGTAGCCCCGCTGTCGCCCTTCGTGGCCCTCTCGCTACCCTTCGTGGCCACTTTGCTGCCCTTGGTGGCCCCGCTGTCGCCCTTTGTGGCCCCATATACAAATGCCTGGCCCCCGCTCGTTCGCGCCCGTCGTGGCCACATATGCATGCCCTTCGTGGCCCCGCTGTCGCCCTTCGTGGCCCCCTCTCTGCCCTTCGTGTCCCCTCTCTCTCTCTCTCTCTTTCTCTCTCTCTCTTTTTTTTGTTTCTCTCTCTCTCTCTCTCTTTCTTTCTCTCTCTCTCTCTCTCTCTCTTCTCTCTCTCTCTCTTTCCTTTCGCAGCTGTCCCTCCCGTCCTTCCGTCCCTCCCTGCTCCCTCCTTCCCCTCCTTCCCTCCCTCCCTCCCTCCCTCCCTCCCCTTATAAGTCATTGTCGTCGTCGTCGTCGTCGTCGTCGTCGTCGTCGTCCTCGTCCCTGGCCGTCCCCCTTGGGGCCCGCCTGCCGCCTGGAGCCCGGCACTCCGACCCTTCAACCAGCCAGGCCGATAATCCGTGCGACTGCTTCGTCGCCTGCCGAGGGCCAGCGTGTTGGCCCTTCAGCCCCCACCCTCCTCCCTCTCCTTCTTTCCTTCCTCCCTCCTTCCCTCCTTCACTCCCTTCCTCCTCCTCGTCCTCCTCCTCCCTCCTTCCCTTCCTCCTTCTCCCTCCTCTCGTCGTGGTCGTCGTCGTCGTGGTGAGCCCGCTGTCTTTCCATCTTGGGGTCGGGCTGCCGCGTGTCGGTGTGTGCATCGCCATCGTTGCCGCTGGCCAGGCCGACGGTCCGCCGCTTGCTGGGGCCCGGTCTGCTGGCCTGTGAGACGCGCGTGTTCCATTGGCCCAGGTTCTTCTGCAGGCTTCGAATGAAGGCCTCCCCTGACGAGGCCCCCGGGTTTTTCCCGCATGTTGTCGGAGCCACTGGAATTGCTCGGTGGTCATCGGGGCCATTCCGAGGCACCCCAGAGGTCATGGGAGGCTTTCGGGTGCCTTCCAATCCCACCGCGCTTTGTTTCCGCACCAGTTTCCGCTCGCATCCACCTGCCCCCACTTTTCAACGTTCATTCCCAGTTTTCTCTGCTCTTTCCCTTTATCTTCATTTTCATATCGTTCGTGCTCCGTCGTGCTATTCCTCAGTTCTTCGCATTCCGCCCACTCCCCCCCAGGCCGCCCCATCCCGCCCCGACAATCTCCACCCCTTCCCGCTCGCATTCCGCATTCCCCCCAAAATGTTCCCAGTCTCTCCCCCAGATTCGTCCGTGCGCCCCCCGCTCCTCCGCCCCCCCCGGCTTCTCTCGCCGCTCCTCCTCCTGAGACCCTACTCTTGTCCACGCCGCCCCAATCCACTCCACGTCCTCGCGCCCCCCTCGACGCGGTTGCAGTTCCCGCTATCCTTCCGCCCCACTTTCCAAACGTCGCGTTTTTTTTTTTTTTTTTTTTTTTTTTTTTTTTTTTTTTTTTTTTTTTTTTTTTTTTTTTTTTTTTTTTTTTTTTTTTTTTTTTTTTTTTTCTCCTTCTTCTTTCTTTCTTTCTTTCTTTCTTCTTCTTCAGGGTTCCACGGAATTTGTTTTTGACGCCATTTCGCAGCTGTGCGCCCCCCCGCGGGGGTATCCACGATGTGTTCTTTCAAGGGGGTGGTGCGCGGCGCTGTTTATGGCGCGACCCATGGCGAAACTGGTTGTTAATTTGTGTTGGAGTGGCTGGCGCAAGCCATGGCGCAATCCGAATCGCCATTCGCAGCGCAAATCATCGTCCTCCCTCCTTCTCGTCCCTCCTCTCCTTTCCTCCGATCCCTTCGTCCTCATTCTCCCCCGTTATCTGTTACCCTTCTGTTTCAAGGGCTTCGCCAACTAACCCCGAAGACGAAGAGGGCGGGTATCCAGGGTTTGGGATATGGATATGGAATGACGCGTGATCAGATAAGAGCGAACCGTGTGAAAATGATTGTTGTTGATGTTGAGGAATGTTACTTGTTAAACCGTTATTATTGTTGGACACCCCCGGGCGCTTTGGCGCTCCCGCCCCGGCGCCGGCTACATTTTCATCGAAAGTGAGGCTCGCGCTCGAGCTGCGCCAAAACGGCCCCCCCTACAACAACAACGCTCCCGCTGGAGACTTCCTCCTCTCTTACTCAAGGCCGGCGCTCGTGCTCGCCGCCGAAAGCCGCCGTCCCAACAAAACCAGCGCTACCGCTCGAGACTTCTTCCCGTTTTACCTTCGACCGGCGCGCTTCTCTTTCTCTCATCGGCGCCGCCCCCTGCAACAACAACGCTCCCGCTCGAGACCTCCTCCTTTTTTTACCCAAGGCGGTGCTCCTCCTCGCCGCCGAAAAACGCCGTCCCGACAAAACCAACGCTCCCGCCCGAGACATCCTCCCGTTTTACGCTGGATACTTTCTTTTGAATTGGCGCCGCTCCCAGCAAGAACAACGCTCCGGCTCGAGATTTC
>CAUYUJ010019311.1:84601-94601 GCA_963575745.1 Prorocentrum cordatum | reverse complement strand
TGGCCTTCCGGCCGCCTTCGCGCCTGGCGACGCTGGCCCTGCGGGCGCCGCGAGTGCCGCTGCGGGTGCCGCGGCCCGCACTGTTGGCGCGGCCGACGGCGCTGCGGCCCCGCGCCGCCTCGATGGCGGCCGACGCTGCCGTCGCCGTGGCCGCCGCGGCCCTCCCTGGGGCCGCTCCGCCTGCCGTGGCCGCTGCGGCCTTTTGGTCTGGAGTGACACTCCGTGCTCGAATTCGGGGATTCCCAGGGCAGTCGTGGTAATGTCGGGGTGCCCCCGACCCCCATGCATGCAGCGCCTCCCCCTGCCTCCTGCCCCGTCTCCCCCCGAATGTGCCCTTCTTCCCGGGCTGGCCTCCTGGAGTTCAGATCCTCCCCTTTCTCCCTTTTCCCTGTTGCTGCCTTGCTTGCGACTGCGCTTGCTGTCTCGTCGGGGCCGCCCGCTCGTCTTCCCTCGCCCGCAGGTCGACTGGCCCGCCGCTGCTCCTGGCCGGCACCGCGGCTACCGCCACCGCTGCCGCGACCAGCGACGCCAGCACTTCCACGACGACTGCCACGACCGCGGCTACGACGGCTTCGTCCCATCCCACGACCAGGCCCTCCCCCACTCCCACGCAAACTACCACACACACTCCACTGCGACTACGACCAGGGCCACGACCGCTGCCACGACCACGACAACGACCAGCGACGCCTGCACTACCACGTCGACTACCACGTCCGCGTCGACGACGCTTACGACCCCTCCCGCGACCATGAGTACTCCCATTCCGACGCCTTCTACCACGACCTCGACTACAACCACGACTTGGGCCACGACCACTACCGCGACCATGACCACGACCAGCGACGCCTGCACTACCACGCTGGCTACCACGACCGAGGCTACGACGCTCGCGATCCATCCCACGACCATGTCTACTCCCACTGCCACGCTAATTACCACACCCTCCATTACGACCACGACCAGGGCCACGACCGCGAGCATGGCGCGATCGCGGCCACTACCACTGCCGCGTCCAGCGACGCCAGCAGTACCGCGTCAACTACCGCGACTGCGTCGACGACGGCTACGACTCCTCCAACGACTACGACCACGCCCAGTCCCACGCCAACTACCACGACCTCCACTACGACAACGACCAGGGCCACGACCGCTACAACGGCGACGTCGACCACCACCGACGCCAGCTCTGACGGCGTCGCCGGCATCGGCTCCGACGGCGGCTTCGTTCGGCGCCACCCCCGACGGCGGCCCCCGCGCCGCCGACTCCGACACCGGCTCCAGCCGCGACCCCAGGGCTGGCTCCGGCGGAAATGCCGATGCCAGTTCTCATGGCGTGTGCGGCGTTGGTTCCGAAAGCAATTCCGACGGCAGCATCGACGAGGCTTCTGGCGCCAACCACGGCAGCGGCACCAGCGCTGGCCCCGACGACGATACCGTCGGCGTCTCCGACGCCGGCTCCGACGGCAGCCCCGCGGCCGTGCAGGTCGACGCTCCCGACGCCAGCTCCGAGGGTGACACCGGCGACATCTTCGGAAGAGACTTTGACGCCAGCTCCGAGGGCGACCCGACGCCCATCCCGACGCCCTTCCCGATACCCCTCCCGACGCATTCCTCGATGCCCTTACCCGACGCCCTGCCCGACGCCCATCCCGACGCCCTTCCCGACGCCCCGATGCCAATCCCGAAGCCTTGTCCTACGCCATGTCCGACACCGTTCGCGACGACGTTCCCGACGCCAATCCCGACGCCAATCCCGACGCCAATCCCGATACCCTGTCCGACGCCCTTCCTGGCGCCGATTCCGACGCCCTTCCAGACGCCTATCCCGACGCCCTGCCTTGCGCCTTGTCCGACACCGTTGACGACGGCGTTCCCGCCCTTCCCGACGCCCTTCCCGACGCCCTGCCCGACGCCCAGCCCGACACCCTGTCCGACACCGTTCCCAACGCCGTTTCCGACGCCCATCCCGAAGCCCTGCCCAACGCCATGTCCCACGCCGTTCACGACGACGTTCCCGACGCCTTTCCCGACGCCCATCCCGACGCCCTGCCCGACACCCTGTCCGACGCCGTTCCCAGCGCTGTTTCCGACGCCCTTCCCGACGCCCATCCCTGCGCCCTTCCCAGCATACGACGCCCTTCCCAACGCCCTTCCTCGCGCACCCCTCGACGCCCATCCCGACGCCCATCCCGATGCCCTACCCGACTCTCTTCCCGACGCCCCTCCGGACGCCCTTCCCGATGCCCTTCCCGACGCCCTCCTCGATGCCCTACCCGACGCCCATTTCGACGCCTTCTCCGACGCCCTCCTCGGCGCCCCTCCCGAGGCCCTCCTCGATGAGGGCCCGCGTCGCGGTTGACGGCACCCCCGGCCGTCACTGCGAGTTTTACGAGTGCGACCGCTCGCGCGGCGGCCACTGCCACCAGGGGATGACCGCCACCACCGCCGCCGCTACCTTGGCCAGTACGAGCTCGACGACCTCATTCCGGGCGCCCGGAGCCTCCGCGAGGCCATGCTGCCAGCTCTGCCGAGCTTTACTTCCACCAGCACCTCCGCTCTTGCGCTGCATCCGCGTCTGGGCTGCATGCACCTCTGCGTGCCCATATGGCTTCCCTTCCTCCGACTCCCAATGGCCAGCGCGCTGCCTGTCGCCTTGGGTTTCGCTTGCCCTCAGCGGGGTTCACAGCGTCCTCCAGTGCGTCCCTGCCCTCCTCTTGATTATTCTCAGCGTCGCTCCTTCGGTCATGATGTTCTGGGCCTTGGCGGGGCAGCTTCTGAACTCGAAGCTCGGAGCCGTGCTTTCCATCCCCGCGCGTCCAGAGGCTCTCCTCGCCTTCGCCTGCCTGTCCCCTGCTCCTCTCGAACTCGTCGTCTATGGGGCAATGGCGCACAGCGGGCCAGCGCAGCGAGCCGTGGCAGCGGTCTGCGCGACGGCTCTCGCCCATGACTTCCACGTTGCACAGCCTCTGTGCGAAGTTTTGACGGTAGTTTCCACTGCGGCACTTAGCCCACTCTGGTATTGCCCAGCGAGCCCTGCCGCTTAGGCTGGGCAGGTCGTCCTCCTCGCCCGGGCCGTCGCCGCGCCTGCCTTCCCAGCGTCAGATGATGGCAGGCGGGGTTCCCGCGGCCCTCCGCGTGTGAATGCTGCGACGGCGTCCGCCGCCTCTGCAAGGCCAGCGAGACAAGAGATACACGTGAGGAACACGTTTGTCGGAACGGAGCCGGCGACGCGCCTCCCCGGGCGGCAGCTCCGGCGCAACCGTGCCGACGGGGACGAGCCGTTGGTCGCGGAAATGGGTGGTCTGGATCTCCTCGACCCGAGTGCACGGGTCATGGGCGCGGGCGCGGGCGCCCCTTTGGACGAGCGGCGCCAGGCCGAGGCTGCCAACAGATCCGTGGCCAGCGTTCATTGGGAGAGTGCCGCGCCGGCAGCCTCGCAGGCAGCGCCGCCTGCTGCCGGCCAGGAGCTACTTCGCCACCAGCCCTCCCACGCCCAGTCCCCAGACCACCCGGGCGCGCAACCCCACGCCCAAACCCATGCCCAGCCCCAACGCGCCCAATCCCACGCCCACCCGCGCGCCCAGCCCCATGCCCAACCCCGCGCCCAGCCTCCGGCCCACCTGGGCGCGCAGCCCCACGCCCAGCCCCGCGCCCAGCCCCACGCCCAGCCCCACGCCCAGCCCCACGCCCACCCTCGCGCCCAGCCCCACGCCCAACCCCACGCCCAGCCTTATGCCCAGCCACACGCCCAGCCCCACGCCCACCCTCGCGCCCAGCCCTGCGCCCATCCCGACGCCCAGCCCCGCGCCCAACTCTACGCACAGCCCCGCGCCCAACCGCGCCCCCAACCCGACGCCCAGCCCCCCGCCCCTCCCGCACCCGAGCCGGCCCACCAACGCAGGGTTCGGGCCCGCGTCCAGGTGTGCTGCCCGGTCCTTGGGTGCCCGCGCGGCGACGCAGCGTCCTCCGCTGGCTGGGGGGGCCACCAAAGCATGCGCCCACGCTTAAACGAGCATTCCTGGGCTCCCGCCTGTCCCGCTCGAGTACTTACGGGAGCACCGCCTCGAACAATGCTTGGGGTGCCAGGCTTCTTGTCGACGCGCCACGGCGGCGTCTGCCCGCGATGCCGCCCTGCCGCGCGCGCGGCTGCGCCGGGGGCAGCCGCCGCTCCCGCCGTCGGCGACGGACCTCCCGACGGGCGCGCCGGTCTCCCCACCCTCCAGCAGGTCTTCTCCAAACGCTCTACCACCAAGCGTTCCGTCCCGAAGGGCGCCCGGGACCTTTGGGGATTGAGCTCGCGATGCTTCCGAAATGTGTTCTGCGCCCGCGCGCCCGCGGCGGCCGAGGCAGCAGGGCGGCCGGGGAAGCGCAGACCAAGGCGCTTTTCCAGCGCTGGTTGGACGGGGGGCGGGCTTCCCTTTGGGCCGAGACCGTAGAGGTTCGCGCTGCCAAGACTGTTTCCGACGACGCCTCCAAACGTGCGGAACGGCGCGTGCAGCGCGCTGCAGACGCTCAGTGCTCCAAGAGCTGCTCGGCCCTATCCGGCGACGAGCCCCCCGCTGAGGTCGCCGGGGGCGCGGTCCGGAGGGAGGTGCGGGCCTTCCCCCGGGGCTCGGCTGCGGGGCCGACGGGCTTCCGACCCCAACGCCTTAAAGACGCGCTGCTCACCGCGGCCCACAGGGGCGAGGTCACCGACCAGCTTCGGAATTTTGTTAACCTCTGCGCCAGGGGGCAGGCCCCGCCGGCCGTCTCCAAGTACTTCGCAGGAGCCTCTCTGGTGGCCAGACGGAGGCCTACGCCCAGTGGCCGTCGGGGAGGTGCTCCGGCGCCTCGTCGGCAAGTGCCTCTGCCACGAGGTGGCCGACGCCCCGCGCGACCGATAGGCGCCCCTCCAGATCGGCGTTCCGGTCCCGGGCGGCACCGAAGCGGCCGTGCACGTGGCACGCCAGTGGTGGGCCCGCCACCTCGGTGACCGGAGGAAGGTATTCGTGAAGCTGGATTTGTCAAACGCCTTCAACGCCCTGGACCGGCAGGCCCTGCTCCGCGCTGTCCACGGAGAGTTCCCCGCGCTGGCACCCTGGGCCGACTGGTGCTACTCCCGCCCGTCGACTCTCTTCCTGGGCAAGAAGACCGTCGACTCCGAGAGCGGGGTGCAGCAGGGGGACCCCCTAGGGCCTTTGCTGTTTTCTCTTGCCCTCCAGCGCGCCGCCGAGGCCGCCCTGCGCGCGCCGCGCGACGACCCCGACGGCGTCGTCGACTTGGGCTTCTTCTACGTGGACGATGGCTGCCTCGCGGGCGACGCGCAGGCCGTCGCTCGCCTCCTCCGCTTGCCCGCGGGCGAGCTCGCCGCGGTGGGCCTCCAGCTGAGAACCGGCCCGGGCAAGTGCGAGGTTGTCCCTACTGGCGGAGACGCCTCCGACGTGTCTCTGGGCGGCTTCCCAGAGGGGTTCCGCCTCCGCGCCGATCGCAGCTTTGAGCTGCTCGGCGCGCCAATAGGGGGCGCTGACTTTTGCGCGGGGCACGCGAGGCAGCGGGTTGCTGACGCCGCCGCTCTGCTTGAGGCTCTGGGGGCGCTCGAAAACGCGCGGGTCGCGCTGCGCCTCCTGCGGCAGTGCGCCTCTTTTTGCAAGCTGGGCTACTCCGCGCGCGTGGTGCCGCCCGCCGCGCGCGCCGCCTCCTTGGTCGCCATGGGCGACGCTGTTCGGGCTTGCCTGGAGCAACTAAGCGGCTGCTTGTCCTCCGACGCTTCCTGGCAGCAGGCTCAGCTCAAGCTCGACAAGGGAGGGCTCGGCGTGCGCTCCGCCGCGCAGCACGCCGCCGCCGCTTACGTTGCTACCCGAGCGAAAAGCACAGGCCTCTGTGAGCGGCGCTAGCACCACGCTGGAAGGGCTCCTGGCGGGCGCCGCCCTGGCCGGCAAGGCGCACCTCTCCCTGGTTTAGGCCCCGGGCGCCGCCGCGTGGCTCCAGGCGCCGCCCTGCGAGGCCGCTGGCACCGCCTTCCCGCGCGGTCTCATGCAGGTCGGCCTGCAGAGGCGGCTGCGAGTCCAGCTCTTGCAGGAGGAGTGCTTTTGCCCAGCCTGTGGCGAGGTGATGGATGTCTACTGCGACCGCGCCTTGGTCTGCGCCTGCCGCGGCGGCGGGGCCGCGCGCCACGGCGCCCTGCGCAACCGGGCCTTCGTCGACGCCCTGGCCGCTGGTCACGCCGGGGCTGAGTTGGAGCGCCCGGGGCCGCTACCCACGCTTCCCGCCGGGGGGGCCACCCCCGGGATCCCAGGTGGACGACAACGGCCGCCGCCCCGCCGACGTCTACCTGCCGAGGTGGCGCAACGGCACGGCGGCCGCCTGGGACTTTGCCGCCGCGTCCGGGTTGCGCGCCGATCTCCTCGCCGCGTCGGCCGCGCCACCCTGCGCGCCGACGGAGCGATGCGAGGAGTTCAAGAGGCAGCGCCAGGACGCCCCGCGGCTGTGCGCGGAGCAGGGCTTCGCCTTCACCCCCATGGTGGTGGAGGCCCATGGCGGCGGGTGTGGCCGCGAGGCGCGCAGGGCCTTCGGGGTCTTGGCCAGGCGGGTGGCTGACGCCACGGGGGAAGACGCCGCTCTGGTAGCGGACCAGCACGCCCAGCGACTTTCCGTCTCCCTGCGCGGGGAGAACGCGCGGGCGGTGTTGCGGCGCCTCCAGACACAGTCTGGAGGGGCGGGAGTGGTCGTGGCCCGCCTGGCCGCGGCCACGGCGGCCTCCGCGGCGGACGCCGTGTGGGCGCCGCCGGGCGCTGCTTAGCGCCCCCGGCCCACTCCCCCCACCCTGGCTGGGCAGTGCGGGCGCCTCCCCCGCCGTGCCCCGTCTCGCGGATGGCGTGCCGGCGCCCCCCCGCGCTGCCGGCCGTCCCTTCCTCGGCGGGGCGGTGGGTGCTGCCGCAGAGGTACCCTCCCCACCAAGCCGCAGCGCGCTGGGTTCGGTCAGGCCCCCCCCCCGACGCCCTTTCCGACGCCCTTCCCGACGCCCTTCCCGACGCCCTTCCCCCCGCCCGACGCCTTTCCCGGCGCCCACGGCCGACCCCGCCGACGCCCTTCCCGACGCCATTGCGCCCGCGCCCCCCCCCCGACGCCTTTCCCGACGCCCGCGCTGGCCCTCCTGCACCGCCGTAGTGTCCGTAGGTTCGTCGCGGGTGGCCTTTCCCTCCCGGCCCCTGGCCCGGCCCTGCTGCTGCTGCTGCTGCTGCTGCGGCTGCTGCTGCTGCTGCTGCTGCTCCTCCCTCCTCCTCCTCTTCCCCCCCCCTGCTTTACTTCCGCTTCTGCTCGTTGCTACCCCCCTCTCCTTTTCTCCTGCTCCCTGCCTGCTGTTTCCGCTTGGCCCGTCTTCTGCCTGCCCGCCCGCCCCGCCGGCCCTGACCTCCCGCCTCGGCGTTCGTCGTCGTCTGCCTGCTTCCCCCCTCCTCGCCCCCTTCCGCCGGACCGCGCAGCCTGCCCGGAACCAGCGTGGCGGCATGTTGGGCCTCGGCATGTGGGGCCGGTTTTGCGCCCCGAGTCGTCTTTTGACGGCCCTGAGGGTCGGCGACGGCTTTTTTTTTGACGGGGCTCTTTCGGCGGCCCTGGCCGCCGCGCCCCGTTTGGTCGTGGATGCCGCCGCTGCCGCTGAGGCCGCTGGCGCGGCTGGGTGTCTGCAGCGGCTCGTGCTGCCGGTGCGTGCCCATCGACGGCCGTAGGGCCGACGGACTGTCGGACCTCATTCGAGGCTGACGCCGCGGCCGCCGCTGCTGCCAGGGGGATCTGGCGACGCCAGCGCGGCGGCCTCGGTTGCGGCCGCCAGACCGCTGTGCTCTGACGCGGCTGCCGCCTGCGCCGATGCCGCGGCCGCCTGCGAGGCGGCCGCTGCCGTCGGCCTCTGGCCGGCCGCCGCGGCTCTGGCGTGCTCTGCCGGGCGCGCCGCGCCGGCGGCCGGCGCCGCTGCCGTTGCGGCTTGGCCGAGGGCGGCGGCCGCGTGCAGCCAGCTGGGCGCCGCGGCTGCCGGCCGCCTGGGCAGTGCTGCTGCTAGTGCTGGCCCCGCCTTGGCCGCCGCCGCCGCCGCCGCCTCGGCCGTCTCCCGCGGGCCGCCGGCCCCAGCCGCCGCGGCTGGCGTCGCGGCCGCCGCGGTCCTCCTACCCGCTGACGGTGAGCCCGCCCTGGCCGCTGCTACTGCCGCCGCCGCGGCTGCTGGCTTCCCGCCGGTGGCGGAGGCGGACGGCGTGCTTGCCGGCGTCGCGGCGGCCCCTGAATCCTCGCCGCTCAACAGACGCTGGGTGTGTAGGTGGGGCCCGCTATCGGCTGCTCGGGCACCCCGATGAGCGCTTGCGAGAAGGAAAGGCAGCGGCAGTGGTAGGCGGCCCTGGCGCTGCTCAGCGACATGCTGGGGTTGAAGCTGGAGACCCCCTTCACATGCGCACTGACGCCCCGATCGTGTACAGCGAGATGCTGGTTGTGAGGCCGGAGCCCACCGTCGTCTGCTACAGCGCCCCGGCCAGTGCGTGCAATGAGCACTGGCAGGGGTAGTGGCGGGGTAGTGGCAGCTAGCCTTGGCGCCGCTCCGAGAGACGGTGGGGGTGAAGCTGGGGCCCGCCATCGTCGGCTCAAGCGCGCCGATCAGCGCGTTCGATAAGGGTGGGCGGGGGCAGTGGCTGCAAGTCCTGGCGCCGTGCAACGAGATGCTGGGTGTGAAGCTGGAGCCCGCCATCGACTGCTGCAGCGCCCCGGTCAGCGCGCGCGAGAAGGGGCGGCGACGGCCGGCCCTGTCAGTGGCGGCTCGGTCAAGGAGAGTGTGGAGGTGCATGAGGGCGACGACGACGAGGTGGAGGAGGCCGTGGAGGTGGGCATCGGAAGGGTCGACGAGGGCGACCGCGAGGTGGTCGTGGAGGAGGAGGGGAGCTTTGAGATGAAGGCGGAGTCGACGGGGGTCGAGGAGGCGGTCTTGGATGCGCGCGCCAATCCAGTCGATGCTACACCGCCAATCTGGTCGACGCTACGCCGCCGATCCTGTCGATCCCGCGTGAGCCACGCCCGCCAATTTCAGGGCGGCGCGGGGTGCGGGGGGGCCCTGTGGCAGCCAGGGCGGCAGACCCTAGACCCGCCGATGCTTCCGTTTTGTTCGAGTGGGGTTCCCGCCCAATCACAAGCGTATAAGGGCGAGACGAGGGGCGAGGGGGATGGGTGCCTCGGTCCACATCACTCCAACCAATCGCTGCCTGACGACGGCGCCCCAGGCCCAGAGGGGCAGGGCGAGCTTTTCCTGCGCCGCCCTGTTGCTAGCGGCAATTTGGCGCCGCTGCGGCACGGGTCGCCCGGCCGCGACAGCCTAGGCCCGGTTGGGGGCCGCGGCGGCGGGCGGGCGCGTGAGGGCGGAGAGCGCCCCGCGATTGAGCTGGCCCGACGTCCCCCGTGGGCGGGTCACGGCGACGACGCAGTCGTTTCCCGGGCGGGCGAGGGCGGCCCAGCAAGCTCGCCGCGCCTTCCTGGTCCGCGCCGGCCAGTGAGGCCGTGGAGCCGCCAGCCCAGGCCGAGGAAGCGGATGGCCTGCATCCAGCGGGCGCGGGCATGCGCGGTCGCCCCTCGCGCTCGGACTGCGCGGCTGCGGGCGACGCCGATGCGCGATCAGAGGTCCAGAGTTCTCTCGCGCCAGCTGTCTTGTCGACGGCGTCGCGGACGGCAGACTGGCGACCAGCGCTGCGAGCGACGGTGGCAGCAGCGCGCGACGGGCGCGTGCTTTGCGCCAGTCTTCCATCGATCATGGCCCGCGCGCCCGCCGTGGTGGCGCCGTCTTGGGATGGGCCTCGACTTGCCTGATTAGGCCAGTGGCTGATTGTCCAGAAGGCGTGGGCTGAGCCCCCGTGGACTCGCGAACGCTGGGATCGCTTGCCCCCCACCAATGCTCCGGCGGCAACCGGCTGGCGCGCGCGCCCCGCCAGCCTCGGCGGGCCCAGCTCAGGGCTTTGACTCGGTCGGATACTTGGCTGGCCTGGAGGGCGCC
>CAUYUJ010019311.1:77101-82101 GCA_963575745.1 Prorocentrum cordatum | reverse complement strand
GCGCGCATTGCGCGCGCCCGCAGACGCATGCGCGCCGCGCTCGCGCACGCGCGCCGCCCTTGCAGGCGTATGCGCGCGCGCGCGCCGGCAACGCGCGCGCATGCACACACCGCGCGCGCCGCGCACGCGCAGCGCAACAAACGCGCATTTTGACGCCACCTTCGTCTTCCCCTCATTTATTTCGCGTTTTCCGTTCTTGTCCGTCCTACTTCTCTCTCCCTCTTTCCCCGATTCCTTTCTCGCGCGCACGGGCAAATATTGCCCCGCGCGCGCGCGCCCCCGCCCCCCCCCTCTTTCCTCCCCAGCAGAGCCACCCCAGCAGCCCCCCCAGAGGCTGAAGCTCAGTCTTGAGGCTGTGGGTGAGGCTCCTTCAAACTCACGCGCCACGGACCCCCCCCTTCCCCTCCCCAGCGCCGTCAGAACCCACGCCACCGGACCCCCCTCCTCTTCCCCCAATTCCCCCTGTCCACAGGCGCGACGGGGGACCGGGCCCTCCCCCCTCCCCTCCACGCCGCCAGAACCCGCGCCACTGGACCCCCCTTCCCTCCCCCTACCCCGCAGAGCCTCCGGCCGCTGGACCCCCCCCCTTGCCCCCAATTCTCCCTGTCCACAGGCGGGGCGGGAGACCAGACCCCCCCCCACGCCGCTGGAACCCGCGCCATCGGACCCCCCCCCCCCGGCAAAGCCATCCGGTCACCCCCTCCCCCTTGCACTCGCGCGCCAGCTCGGCGGATTTTACGGGTTGCGCTGCGTGGTGTTGCCGTGCCTTGTAGCTCTAGCGCTCCGCTCTTTCTTGCTATGGTGTTTTGCGTCGCCATTTCGTAGGGTAGCACCCCGTGCAGTAATTTCGCCAGGCCATACCTTTCCCAGCGCTGCCCTGCCAATCGGCTGTGTGGCAGCTCCACAGGGCGGTGCTTCGCCGCGCATGCTCCTTCTGTATGTGCACCGCCCCACATTGGCTGGTCTGGCAGCCTTGCAGTTCTTTTTGTTGTTGGCATTATGGGGGCATTAGTTAGCACCAAACTGCTGGTTGCGCTTCAAACTACCCGCGTCGAGCTTATGTTCCTCGTTTTTTTGGCTGCTGCTCTTTGGCTTTGCAGCGCCACTCGTTTTTTGCCACCTCGCTGCTATCTGCCCGGCCATGGCTGGGCTGCTCCATCATGGAACGTTCGATTGAGTTCGCTCGCAATTGGCACCTCCACCTGCCGCCGACCGCGACTCACAAGTGTGTGTTTGTGTGTATGTTTGTCTTTGTGTGTGTGTGTGTGTGCGTGCCTCTTTGCAATTGCTTCAGCGCCGGCTGCGCCGCGCTGGCCCTCTGCCCGCCGCCGAGGGCCTCAGCTGCTGCCTCCATGCATCCCCCGCCTGGGCGCCCTGGTTCCTTGGCCGCTCGCTGCTCCCGCCCCCCCCCGTTTGCCGGGCTTCGCCTGCGCTGCGGCTGCTGGCCCCGCCCCGGGTGCGCCCGCGACGCCGCCCCGCGCCGCTGCCAGGGGCTGCTTCGCAGCCTGGCCGCCCCGCGCGCTCCCCGCGGCGCCGCCGCGTGAGAGTGCCCCCCCGTCTCCTCCCTCCTTCCGCGGTCGGTTTCTTCTTCTTCTTTCCCCCCTCTTACATGCGGGACAATTCGCAACTCCGCAACCCGTTTGTTTCTCCACGCGCGAACGGGTCGCCTGTGCCGCGCCGCGACGGGGAAACACATGTAAGTATGTATGTATGTATGCATGCATGCATGCATGTATGTATGTATGTATGTATGTATGTATGCATATATTTATACACATATTTATGCATGTATTACATTATATATGTTCGATGCCATATGTTATATGTGTGTGTTGTGTGTATGTGTGTGTGTGTGTGTGTGTGTGTGTGTGTGTGTGTGTGTGTGTGTGTGTGTGGGGAAGCTTTTGTTTTTGTTCAGCAGGGGGTCTAATGACATCCAAAAACCTCCATAAATCTCTGTTCTCTCCTACCTTGTCCCTTCCCTTTATCCAGTTTTTTGTATATTCGTTTTCTCGTCCTCCTCTTAATCCTGGTCCGTCATGTTCTTCTCCTTCTTTATCTCCTCCTTCCTCGTTCTCGTCCCCTTCCCCCGTCCTCATCGTCGTTCTCGTCCGCCCTCCTCCGTTCTCCCTCATCCGTGTGCTTCCTTCTTCATCCCGCTTTTTCCCTCCTCGTCTCTCCCTGCTCGCTGTTTTTCCTCCGTGCTCCTTCCGCCTTTCGCTTCTCCCCCACCTGCTATCGAGCTGCTCTCGAGCTACCCTGTCGCCGCTTCTCTCCCCCTTTTCTCAGTGCCGGTTCCGTCCTCCCTGTTTCCTCTTCCCTTTTTCCTCTTCTCTGTTTCCGCTTCCTCCTTCCTCCGCCCTTTTCAGCCGGCTCGGCTTCGGGCAGCCTCGAGCCGTTTCGCGCCGTTCCGGCGCGAGTGCGCGAGCGCGGGCGCAGCGCCACGGTGGAAGCAACCAGCGCGCCGAAGGCCACGGCAATACGTTGCCGCGCGGCCTTCCCCGAACCGCAGCCGACGGTGCCGCCTTTGCTCGGTCGTCGCTTTTGCTCATGCGCGGGCCTGGGGAGGCGATTGCTGCATGGCTCCGTTCCTGCTGCCTTGAGCGTTTCCCGCAAGGCCACTGCCTCCCATGCAGTAGCGCTCCCTGCGGCTCTCCTCTCAGCGCCCCGAGGAAATCTTCTCCTCGTGCGGAGTGGCCCCCGCTCAACCAAAAGACAAACGACACCACCCCACTTGCGGCACCCCATGTTGCGCTACGGCCCATCGGGCGCCGTAGCGTACGTATACCTCGCAGAAGTCCACGCCGGAATTCGTGGCATTTGCTGAGGACCGTGGTGCCGTAGGCGGGGTGGTGTCGTTGGTTCGGATGCAATTCCTGGGAGGTCAAATTCTCATTTTGCCCTGGTGCGAAATCGAAATCCAGCTTGCTCCAGCTTGCTCCTGCTTAATCCTGCTTAATCCCGTTCGATCGGCTTAATCTGGCATGATCCCGCTTTAATCCGAGGCCCAATCTGGCGTAACAGCCTCCCAATGGGGCTTAACCCTCCTTTCATCTTTCCGACGCGGACCTCCCAGTAGTTGCCTCCTAACGTTTGTTTTCTGGTCCATCTCGCCCTCGCTGAGTTACTGCTCAGACTTCGCTCCTTGGCCAGCTCGCCGCCCGCTGCGGCAGCCGTGTGGCCATCTCCCTCCCCGGCCTGGCCTGCCCACCCGCGCGGGAGTCACCCGTGCCGCCGCGTCTGCCCGTGCTCGGGCCCCGCCGGCCCCCGCCGGCATCCGGGAGTGCCCTTCACTGACGTTTGGCGTCGTGGTCTTGTCGCCGCGTGTCTCCCCAGAGGTCCGGACCCGTTCCCAGGGACAGGCTCCTCATCCCAAGTCGTTTCTGGACTCGGCGGCGAGCAAGGGGGGGAACGAGAAGGAGAAAAATTCTCAGAAGGGGGCGGGACTTCTCAGAAGCCCTCGCGCCTCTGAGAAGTTTTTTCAGTCTTCGGGCAAGGCTTGGAAAGCTTCTCAGAAGGCCAGGGGACTTCCGAACCTTCTGAGAAGGCCTTCTCCTTCTCACTTCTCCCCCCTCGCTCGCCGCCGATTGACGGTCCCCGGGGCCCGGCAAGGGCCCCCCCCCAGAGGCCGACCTCTGGCCAAAGGCCTTGGCACCCAGAGTGGACCGCGGGGCCCACTGCCGCTGTAAAGCCAGGCATCGCGGCGCCAGAAAGCATCCAGCACTCAACGAGGCACCAGCTGAGCGACATCTGGGTCTGCATCCACACATGTGTACACAGGCAACTGGGCTCCCGCCAGTGGCCAGCTCACGGAGTGGGCGACGGCTCCCCCGTTGAAGCAGCAGATGTGGCGAGTGGCGGGCGCGCTGCGCCTCCCCCTCCCCTCCCTCCTCCCCTGTCCCCCGCCCCACCCTCGACGGCGACGGCGGCGGCGACGACGGCCACGCTTTTTCGGCGGCGACGGCGGCGAGGCGCTGAGGCGTGCGGCGGCGGCGGCGCGGCCTCTGCGGCGCGGCGGCGGCGGCGGCGGCGAGGCACGTGCCGCCCCCCCCCCCCCCCCAGACGCGAGGAGCAAGCCGACACTCTGCTGCGGCACCTTGGCTTTGGCGCCAAGATGCTGCAGTCGGACGGGGAGCACGGGGGCGACATGGCGGCGCAGGCCCGATACTAGGGGGCGAGGAGCGCAGGGCGCACACCCTGCTGCTGCGTGTGCTTGCTTCCACCGCTGGACCACCCTGCGCGGTGGATTCATAGACGCACGTCCGGTGGGCCAGCGGGACAGGTCAGCTCTACCGACGCACGGCGACGTCACAGCATGCCTTTCTTGACGCTCAGTTGCTCCTGGGCCGACCGGAGGAAACAGGGGAGGAACGCAGGAGGAGGAGGAGGGGGAGAGAGGAGGGGGAGGGGGAGGAGGATGATAATGAGGAGGAGGAGGATGAGGATGATGAGGAGGAGGGGGCGGAGGAGGAGGAGGAGGAGGAGAGGGAGGAGGAGGAGGAGGCGGAGGAGGAGAGGAGGAGGAGGAGGAGGAGGGGAGGAAGGAGGAGGAGGAGGAGGAGGAGGAGGAGGAGGAGGAGGAGGAGGAGGTGGAGGAGGAGGAGGAGGAGGAGGAGGAGGAGGAGGAGGAGGAGGAGGAGGAGGAGGAGGAGGAGGAGGAGGAGGAGGAGAGGAGGAGGAGGAGGAGGAGGAGGGGAGGAGGAGGAGGAGGAGGAGGAGGAGGAGGAGGGGAGGAGGAGGAGGAGGAGGAGGAGGAGGAGGAGGAGGAGGAGGAGGAGGAGGAGGAGGAGGAGGAGGAGGAGGAGGCGGAGGAGGAGGAGGAGGAGGAGGAGGAGGAGGAGGAGAGGAGGAGGAGGTAGGAGGAGGAGGAGGAGGAGGAGGAGGAGGAGGAGGAGGAGGAGGAGGAGAGGAGGAGGAGGAGGAGGCGGAGGAGGAGGAGGAGGAGGAGGAGGAGGAGGAGGAGGAGGAGGAGGAGGAGGAGGAGGAGGAGGAGGAGGAGG
>CAUYUJ010019311.1:57101-59601 GCA_963575745.1 Prorocentrum cordatum | reverse complement strand
CGTCGTCGTGTCGTTGTGTTTGTCGCCCGCGTCCTTGTCTCGCCGCCGCCGCCGTCGCCGCTGCGCCGCGCCGCCGTGCGAATTCGCTCGTTGTCGTCGTCGTCGTCGTCGTCGTCGTCGTCGTCGTCGTCGTCGTCGTTGTCGTCGTCGTCCTCGCCGCTGTCGTCGTCGTCCTCGTCGTCGTTGTTGTGTTTGTCGCCACCGTCCTTGCCGCCGCCCCCGCCGCGATCGTCGTCTTCGTCGCCGCTGCCGCCGCCACTGTCGCCATCGTTGTCGTCGTCGTCACCGTCGTGGTCGTTGTCGTCGTCGTCGTCGTCACCGTCATCGTCGTCGCCCGTCGTCGTTGCAGTCGTCGTTGCAGTCGTCGTTGTCGTCGTCGTCGTCGTCGTCGTCGTCGTCGTCGTCGTCGTCGTCATCGTCGTCGTCGTCCTTGTCGTCGTCGTCGTGGTCGTGGTCGTGGTGGTGGTCGCCGCTGCCGCCGCCGCCGCCGCCTTTGTCATCGGTGTCGTCGCCGTCGACGTCGTTGTCGTCGTCGTCGCCGTCGCCGTCGTCGTCGTCGTCGTCGTCGTCGTCGTCGTCGTCGCCGTTGTCGTCGTCGTCGTCGTCGTCGTCGTCGTCGTCGTCGTCGTCGTCGTCGCCGTCACCGTCATCGTCGTCGCCCGTCGTCGTCCGTCGTTGTTGCAGTCGTCGTCGTCGTCGTCGTCGTCGTCGTCGTCGTCGTCGTCGTCGTCGTCCTCGTCGTCGTTCTCGTCGTCGTCGTCGTCGTCGTCGTCGTCGTCGTCGTCGTGGTCGTGGTCGTGGTCGTGGTCGTGGTCGCCGCTGCCGCCGCCGCCGCCTTTCTCGTCGGTGTCGTCGTCCTCGTCGTCGTCCTCGTCGTCGTCGTTGTCGTCGTTGTTGTTTTCGTCTTCGTCGTTGTCGTCGTCGTCGTTGCAGTCGTCGTCGTCGTCGTCGCTGTCGTCGCCGTCGTCGTTGCTCTCGTCATTGTCGTCGTCGTTGTCGAGGCTTGGGAGCTGGCCGCCGCCGAGCTGAGGCAGCTGTCCGCCACCGCGGCCGAGGGGCCCGCGGGCGCGATCCCCGCCGAGCTGCGCGAAGGTGTGCACACCCCGGGCTGTGGACAAGCATTGTACGGCGGCTGGCGCGGCGGGGGCGGGGCTCGGCTCGAGTACAAAAGCGGCGCAAACATAGTCGCTTGGAGCTCCGCGCGGAGTTCTTGGATTGGCGCCGGCGCGCTCCCCGCGCCAGGGAGTGGGATGCGGCCCAGCGCCGATCCAGAAATCATGTTTGTGCAGTTTTTTCCTCCTCCAGTCGTCCAGAGGGCTTCTCTGACTGGGTCCAGAGGGCTCTATCTGCCTAGGGTGGGTTCGCGACGCGCAGACGCTGCGGCGATCCCGGCGCGGTCGTTCAAGGTTCCAGTGGCCCGGGTTCGGCCAAGAGCCAACGGCCTGGGCTACTGGAAGGCCCCCAAAGAGATTGAGTGATCTAACGGCCTTCGGCTCATCCCGTCTCCGTACCTGGGTTGTGGGCCACGAGCCTAGAGGATGTTCGTTGGGATGTCGCGGGAGGCCTCTCGGGAGCCTCGTGGACGTTGTAAATTTTGTTTATTTGCGACCATCTTCGTTCATCAGGAAACAAAAACTTAATAATCTTTCCACGACGGCGCGTTTCTTTTTTCCCATAGTGGCGGATTTCGGGGCCTGCCGGCCTCAGGTGGCTTCGAAAAGGGGCGCCCAAGGATTACAGAAGAACGGCCCAGAGGCGAAGAAATCGTCTCGGGCCAGTGGCGCTTCTTGCCCATATTCTCCTCCCTTCCCACCTTCTCTCCATATCCTCCTCGCTCTCCTCCTCGCTCTCCTCCTCCTCCTCCACCTCCTCCTCCGCCTCCTCCTCCTCCTCTCTTCCTCCTGGTCCCCCTGCTCCCCCCGCTCTTCTTTTTCCTCCTCGCCCTCCTCCCGCCCTCTTGCTCGTGGTCGTCCTCCTGTGCGGCTCCTCTCTTCTCCTCCCCGCCCCCCTTAAGGTGTGAACTGCACCACTGGCCGCCAGTGCGTGGGGGAACTGTTCGCGCGCCTCCACCTGCTGCTGTACGCCACAGGCCTCCTGCCTCCTCGACCTCTTTGCTCCTGCCTCTCAAGCCTCCCAAGCCTCCTTCTCCTGTTCCTGTTGCTGCTTATGCTGCTGCTGCTCTTCTTCTTCTTGTTATTGCTGCTGTTCTTCTTCTTCTTCTTCTCTTCTTCTTCTTCTTCTTCCCCCACCTCCACCATTGTTTTCCCTGTCGATAATTCCTCCCTGTCGCACCCTGAGGCCAGTCGGAAGGGCGAGCCGGGAGTTTCGCCTGAGACATCCTCACCACTGATGATCCTGATGCTTAAGCATTGACAATCGTTTAAGAGATGGAGGGGGGGTGGTTTTCAAAATGTGGCTCCGGCCTTGGCGCCTCGCACATTTGTTTTAAACAAGTTGCAATAGTTTCGCGGTTTGAGGGCGGTTCGGTTTCAACATGTGG
>CAUYUJ010019311.1:20000-57001 GCA_963575745.1 Prorocentrum cordatum | reverse complement strand
GGGGGTATCGGCGGGGGCTCCCCCCCCTCGCGCGCTGATCCGTGGGCTGCCTATCAGTCCAGCTCAGGCAGTGGCTCCAGTTCGCAGGGAGATGATGACAATAAGATTTGGCTCCGAGGTTTTCCGCGTAAATTGCTGGCACCGCAGTTCAAGGCTCACTATGAGTCAAAAGTGATGCCCCTCTTGCATGACTCGATCAAGCACAATGTCAAGCCCGTCTATCATAACATGTCATTCTCGTACATGGTTGTTTTCCCGAGCAAGACGCACGCTCAGCAGTTCAAGGACGGCATCGCGTCTCGGCAGTTGGAGTGCGACTGGGTTGACCCTCGGGATAACGTTCAGCACCAGATCCGTGCTGGTGCTCACAAGCCGTTGGAGATCCGCAAGAGGGGCTTCGTATTGAGTCAGCTGTGGCGTATGATCAAAGAGCACCTCTTCGCCCATCACTTATGGCGCGAAGGAGTATGCAGCTTGGGCACCAATGCGTACAAGGGCTCGTTGTACTTCTCGAACGGCATCGAGGCCTGGGAGCTGTTCAAGGTGGAGGAACAGAACAGCGGCTACCGCATCACACCCATGGTGGAGGATCTCCCCCAGATCCACATGAACGAAGCAGGTGCCCAGGGCATCATCTCTCGTGTCAACTTCCCATAGGATGAGGACTTCGAGGACATCATCACAGAAGACATCCCTTCTCGCACAGCATACGTACCGAAGCAACGGGTCAAGGTGTGCACCTGGAATACGAAGGCTCTGTTTGGGAGTGTTCACGGTGAACATAGGGTACAGGAGCGTAGGTATGCCAGATTTCGACACCTTCTCGAACGGCACGATATTGTCTGCTGCCAGGAGGTGCACGGCTCGGAAGGGGATCTTAGCAATGTGAAGCGAGACATGCCAGGATACCTGTTCTTTGGGAGCTTCTGCGAGGAAGCGCGAGCAGGTGGATGTTTGATTTGTCTTGCGCCTGAATTTGCCGAGCAGTTTCACTCTATTGACTGTGCTGTGATCTTAGCAGGGCGGTGCATCCTTCTCACTTGTTCTGGACCTGAAGGAGTTCTTCAGGTATGTTGTCTTCATCTTGTTCCTTCCCTCTCTCGGCCTGCCAAGCGTGCTCTCCTGCGCCAGATCCGAGATCGTTTTCTCTGTCCTGCTCAGGGGCTTGGGATCTTGGCAGGCGACTTTAACTTCTATGCGTCGGGCGAGTCTCGACAGTATGGGGACGGCACACACCACAATAACTCTCATACGCTTGCCGAGCACTTCGATAACCTTTTTACCGACTTTGGTGAAGTTGAGCAAAATCTGCATACACACAAGGAGGAGGTGGGAGGTAACATTGTTTCGATGGCGAGATTAGATCGTATATATGTTAATTGCTTTCCTGCGGTTCTCAAAGATTTACAACCTATGACGGGGGTGATTGGGTATGGAGTATCTGACTGGTGTAGTGATCACGCGCCTGTTTTTCTTAGCCTGGGAGCTCGTCGTGCTCCTCGTTATGACCAGGTTCCAGCGTGGCTGGCCAAGACGGCAGAATTTAAGGACGCTGTCGAAGAAGTGTTGTCTGAGATTGTTTTGGAAGGTACGATTGGGGATAAGCTATCACAATATAAACATGTTCTCTACGAAGCGGGGATGAGGGCTAGGCGGAAGAGGGAGGAAAAGGGGGCCAGAACTATTCACGATAAAGTAAGCTGGATGTATGCAGTCTTGAACGCAGTGCGCACGAACAAGCATGCTGTTCTCAGGAGAGCTGTTCGAGCTTATCCTGTTCTGAAGGAGTTCGTGAATGAGGAGGAGGGGGTTTGGAATGATCTCGAGGGCTTCCACCAACATCTTCAGAGGCTAACACTTCAGACTCTAGCAGCGGAGGAGGAGGAGATTCTTCAAAGCAGCTTGCCGCAGGCCATCAAAGACGCCCGTGTCAAGCGTATCAACCGTTTGCAGCAAGCCTGGGCAAGAGTTCGCAGAGTTGCTCCGTTTGTAGGCATCTATGACGACCAGAGGAGGGAGATGACAGACCCTGCAGAATGTTCCCGTCATCTTGCTGATCACTGGGGGGAGGTTCACAGGAGTAAGGAGGCCTGTGTTGCTGCGTACTCTGCCTTCGACGAGTTTGTACAGATCGCTCCAGATCACGTTGAATGGCAATTGTGCCGCGAAGAATTTTTCGAGCGTATTGATAGGTTGAAGGATTCGGCCCCGGGCGCGGATGGATTACCATACAGTTGTTGGAAGGTAGGGGAAGTGGGAAAGGAACTCTTATTCGAAGTCTACGAGCGCCTGTTCTCGCACGGCGAGTTGCCTGCGGATTTTAACGAGTGCATTGCAGTTTTCTTACCCAAAGGAGAGGAGGCGGAGGACGTGAGCAGGGGAATATTCAGGGAACCAGCTACTACGAGACCTATCTCGCTCTCCAATTCGTGCAATAAGATCATTGCTAGTGCAGTGGCGCTCCCTCTGGCTCGTGTGGCTGTGCATACGGTCGACGCGTGCCAGCGTGGATTTGTACCAGGTCGGCAGATTGTCGACAATATTATTGATCTGGAGGCCGACTTACTGGAGCACGGGACAATATATGGCGAAAGAAAAACTGGTATCTGTCTTTTCGATGTCAAAGCTGCTTTCCCGTCGGTTTATCATTCCTGGATTTTTCACATTTTGGAAGCCATGCAATTGCCCCCAGCTATTGTCCGTGCTGTGCGTGCTCTCTATACTGACATCCAGATGAAGGTGTCTTTTAATGGCTGCCGTGATCATCAGTTTCCTGTGGAAAGAGGGGTCAAGCAGGGGTGTCCGCTTAGCGGAGTCATTTTCGCGCTGTGTTTCGACCCGATCCTGCGGAGCATGATCGAGGCATTGCCAGTTCCAGGAGTGCTAAGAGCATTTGCTGACGATGTTGGCCTCACGAGCGCCAACATGTACGAGTGCTTACCACCAGTTCTTCGATTGTGGGTGAGTGCTGCAGGAGCAGCAGGTTTGGTCTTGAACCTCTCGAAGACCGAGTTGTGTTTTCTATTCCCGCAATCGGACATCGCAGGAGAATTTCGGAGGTATGGAGTTCGTATTCGCAGTTTCAAGATTCGCTCGAAGGTTCTTTATCTTGGGGTGTGGATGGGCCCTGGGGCTCTTGATGTCGTGTGGGAGAAGCCAATCGCTAAGTGTCGTGCTCGGGGACTTCTTATTAGGGCTCTTGGTAAGTCCCTTGTGGGGAGCATTCTGGCATACAACACGTACGGTTTCACTGTACTATCGTATATTATGCAGTTCTACCCTCCATCTAGTACGGCACTGAAAAAAGAACGGGATGTGGTCCAGATGCTCACTGCCTCCCCACGTTTTTCGATCCCGTCGGACGTGCTGCGCGATTTCAAGGACCTGCAATTTGGGGTTGAGGTCCGTTGCTTCCAGTTAGTGTGTGACGCCGCCAGGTATCGAGCTGCGTTTTACTCCTCAGCTTTTCACCGAGGGCGACTAGCTCTTGAGAACGCAGAGGCAAGTGACGAGAGGACTCTTACCCCAAGTCTTCCCGAATGGCGATCCAATAGCATCCTGTACCAGATGATCTCGTTATATGATCGTATTTGGCGTATTCCTCAGGTTCCACAAGCCCCCTGTGCTGAACTCCAGAAGAAAACCGAGAAGGCTCTGAGACCCCTGCTGTTCAATATTCCCATGGCCAGAAGAATTCTCCCTAGAATGAAGTATTGGAGTAGTGGTGCCACTGTGAGTGAAGCCAACGACTTTGTGTCTCAATTGCGTGTTATAAATAAAGCGTTGCCCGTGTTTATAGGAATTAGCGTTGTCAAATCTGTTTGTAACTCCTGGTGCACCACCCGTAGGTTCCATCAGGGGACCCTTTCGTGCCGTTTCGGGTGTTGTGCCGTGGGAGGTGATTCGCTCGAGCACTATCTTGTGTGTCCCATCTTTGTTGCCTCTGTCTCTCGCTTGCTTCCTGCTCTGCCCCCTCTCTGGTCCCAGCACAGTTTCCTTGACCGTGTTTTCATGCGTTCCCACACGTGGAGCACAAGTGAACAGTTGCATGCACTGGCAGTATCTTTTGATTTGGGGCTCAGCACGTTCAACGCACAGAGAATGCAGGAGAGATTTGACTCTGTTCATGCTGTGCAGCACTTTGAAGGGAGGATCAGGGCCTTAAGCAGGAGGTCGCCCGTGCTGCGCAGCCTCTGCGTGTAGCCGCCCGTCACCGAGGAGCTTCTCCATGGGGTCGGGTATCATCATCATCATCATCATCATCATCATCATCATCATCATCATCATCCTTCCCCATGGACTCTCGGGGTCGAGGGCGAGGTCGCCCGACAGCCTGATGTCATGCAGAGTGGAGCCCAGCCCCTCTCTCGACAGCCGTGCACTCTGCCGGGGTCCGTCCGGGGTCCTCGGCCTCGGCCCTCGGTCGTGTTCCGGGGCTCTCGACCGCCTCCTCCTCGCTGCCCTCCTGCTCCCCCTTCGCCCGCTGTTCGTGGCAGTGCGCTCTGCGGTGAGCTGCAGCGTCCTGGTTTGCGCCCCTCCCCCGTCTCGGAATCTGTGGGACAGGGACTTGGGGCCTCGGGCATCTCGATGGCCTCTCGCGAGGCTGCGAGCCGACGTGTTTTGACCCACGGCTGTCACATTGTTTATGTAGCTTGGCCTCGTGAGACAAGCCCGCGAGTCGTCGAGAGCGATGGGTGTGGGTCCAAGGAGGCATGCCTACCTAGTGTCCTATAGGGTCGTCAAGTGAGGAAGAGAAGGGTAACATGAGACGCCCACTGGATATCGCTCCAGAGCGGCCGCCTCCAGGCTTGAGCGCTCCCCGCCAACAAGGCTCTTTATGTAGGAAGTCTGCTTCTGAAGCTACTTGGATATTGGATCTAAGCTCTTTCAGTCTCGTAGCAATGGGAGACACTGGGCCCGCTGGTTATTTGCCTTGTTTTCCTCCCTTCCCCCTTCCTCCTCCCTGCTCACCTCCCGCCTCCATCGCCACCGTTTTGTCATCCTCTCCTCACGGGCCAGCCTGGCTCGCGTCGTCGGCGGACGTCCCTCGATCATCCTCCTTCAATTCACTGCCCCCCCTCATCCTCCTCCTCCTCCTCATCTCCTACTCCTACTCCTCATCCTCCTCCTCCTCTTTACCTCCTCCTTGCTCCCCCCGCCTCATCCTCCTCCTCATCCTTCCTCTCCTCCCCTCCTCCTCCTCCTCCTCTCTCCTCCTCCTCCTCCTCCTCCTCCTCCTCCTCACTCCCTCCTCCTCCTCCTCCTCCACCCCATCCTCCTCATCCTCCTTCTCCTCACTCCTCCTCCTCTCCTCCTCCCCTCCTCCTCTTCCTCATCCTCCTCCTCCTCCTCCTCCTCCTCCTCCTCCTCCTCCTCCCCTTACTAGAGCTCCTGTCCTCGATCCCTCGATAGAACATCGAGGCATCGATCCGACCTGGCCCTGCCTAAGGCTGCCGATTTTCAGCCGGCGCTTGCCGATTCGATGCTCGGGTCGATCCGCTTCGACTCATCGGCTCGATGCTGGGGCCTCGAGATATCCTTCCCCGTCTCGGAAGAAGAGGACGGGGAGGAGGAGGAGGAGGAGGAGGAGGAGGAGGAGGAGAAGGAGGAGGACGAGGCGCTCTTCGGCAGCTGCCGCGACGTCGGCGTCCGGCACGAGCCGCGGGCGATCCGGCTCCGCGCCGGCGACGCAAACGCGAGGCCGGGCAAGGCGGAGGGGGCGCCGGACGCGACGCCGGACGAGCAGGGCGGCCGCAGCCCAGAGCCGACCGAGCTGGGCAGCCCGGAGCCGACGGAACTCCGCAGCCCCAGGCAGCCGCCCGGCGGTGCGGAGAGCGGCCTGGGCCCGGCTGAGGTGCCCAGCCTGGCGCCGTCGACGCCCCGCGGCAGCTCGCCCGAACCGGCTGGGGAGGGTGGCGCCGGGCCCGCGCCTGCCCCGGCCCCGGCCCCGCCCCTGCCGCCGCCGCCGCTGCCGCCGGCGCTGGGCCGCGTGGCCGCCCTGCGCCTGGTGTACGGCGCTGGACCGCGGCCGAGCGACCTCTGAGAGGTGCGTGCCGCGAAAAAAAAAAAAAGAAAGGAGGAGGAGGAGGAGGAGGAGGAGGAGGAGGAGGAGCATAGGGGGGGGAGGGGGAGGGGGAGGAGGAGGGGGAGGAGGAAGGAGGAGGACGACGACTACGACGGACGAGGGCGAGGAGGAGGAGTGGGAGGAAGAGGAGTGAGGATTTTGAGGAGGAGGAGGAGGAGGAGGAGGAGGAGGGGAAGGGGGGGGTGAGGAGGAGGAGGAGGAGGAGGAGGAGGAGGAGGAGGAGGCGGAGGAGGAGGAGGAGGAGGAGGAGGAGGAGGAGGAGGAGGGGAGGAGGAGGAGGAGGAGGAGGAGGAGGAGGAGGGGTTAGGAGGGGAGAGGAGGGAGGAGGAAGGAGGAGGAGGAGGAGGAGGAGGAGGAGGAGGAGGAGGAGGAGGAGGAGGAGGAGGAGGAGGAGGGGGAGGGGGCGGGGAGAAGGAGGAGGAGGAGGAGCGAGGAGGAGGAGGGAGGCAGGAGGAGGAGGAGGAGGAGGAGGAGGAGGAGGAGGAGGAGGAGGAGGAGGAGGAGGAGGAGGAGGAAATCCTGGCACCCTCGGCCCTCGACCTCTCGAGACTCCCTGCGGCAGGGACCTCGGGTCGGCCGCTGTGTCGCTGTTCCGAGCAGGCCTCGGCGTGGCTACGCCGACGCCAACGAGTCGCTGGGCCTCAGGAGTCCCGCGGGGCTGCTGGGTTGCGGGTGGAGAGGGGGAAGGGTGGGGGGGGGGCGGGGGGGGGGGGGAGGGGGGCAAGTTGGGTGCGCTTGCGTCATGTCTGGCGTCCTACGCCTCCCTCCCATCCTTGACGATGGCTTGGATATCCTCTCTATTCGCGCAGTTGGACGTCGAGCAGGGCAATGATCCCGAGAGGGTGCGCGATGCATCGTAGAGCACGGCGTAGCAGGGCGTAGAAAAGCACGGCAGAGCATAGTATGTCATAGCATGGCGTGGCGTTGCGTAGTGAAGAATTGCATCACAAAGCATTGCAACCCAAATAATGGCATCGCGCAGTGGCACATAACAGAACATGTCATAGCATGGCGTTAAAGGTCAAAGCGTAGAATGGCAAAACATGGCGTGGCACGGCGTAGTCAAGTACTGAGTAGAACATGTCCTAGCATTCCAGCTGAAGGAATGGTACCGCACAGCGCAACACCACATAGCAGTGCATTGCATGTCGTGACATGGCACTGGAAATAATACGCCAGCGCTACAGCGGGAGCACGATTCGGAACGAGCGGAAGCGCGGAAATGAGGCCAGCGCTGTAGCGGGAGCACGATTCGGAACGAGCGGAAGCGCGGAGATGAGACCAGCGCTGCAGCGGGAGCACGATTCGGAACCAGCGGAACCGCGGAAATGAGACCAGCGCTGCAACGAGAGCACGATTCGGAACCAGCGGAACCGCGGAAATGAGACCAGCGTTGCAGCGAGAGCACGATTCGGAACGAGCGGAAGCGCGGAAATGAGACCAGCGATGCAGCGGGAGCAAGATTCGGAACGAGCAGAAGCCAGAAAATGAGGCCAGCGCTCCGTCGGGAGCAACATTCTGAACCAAAAACCGAAATCCAAACTGCCGGGATTTTTTTAATATAATAAGAAGAAAAAACAGTACGCGGAGGGGGGTCATCAGGGGAGAGAGGCAAGTAGTATTCAGATTGTGTAAATGCGGAGGAAGGGGGGGAGAGCGAAGTCGAAGCGGTCGGAAGGAGGAGGTGGAGGAACGAAGAGGAAGGAGGAGGGATGGAGGGAGTTGGAGGAGAGGCTGGAGGGAGGGGGGAAGGGAGGGGGGAGGGAGGAGGGGGGAGCCGCAGGAGGAGGAGGCAGTAGGGGTGAGGAAGGGAAGGATGGAGAAGGGGGAGGGGATGGAGGGAGGAGCACCCACGGGCGTCCCAAGCTGTCCGTAGGCTTGTTGTTTTCTGCTCTAGTCTGAAGACATTGCCCAAGGACTTGGCCTCGGTGGCGTGGGGTAAGAATGTACACTCAACCCGCATAGCAAGGATGGGCAAGTTTCCCAAGGGCACCCTTGCATCCTTGCCTCCTCGGTCCATCCTTGGCCACTTTTGTTGGCCGCGCCCCGCTCGGAAAGTTTCGAAACGGCTTTCCAAGGCCCTTGCATCATTATCGCGCATCCTTATGATACGGGTCGGCTGTAAGCCCCCGGCAGTGTCCGCCCAGCCCCGGACAGGAGGCACCTCCGTCTTCTGGAAGGGCGCCCCACGCCGCGCCGCTCCAGCCTTCTACTTTCTCCTTTCAGGCTCAAGGACTTTGAGCTGTAGCAAGAACCTCCCGGGGTATTCAGGCAGCGCCTGCGTTGACTTCGTGTTGCGAACACGTTGCAGCGATTTGGGCGACGCCCAACAAAAAACGCGGGGTCGCGTGCGCTGACATTCGCACGTAAGTTGCTCGCATAAGGTCGCGATTAAGCGCCCTGGTCTCCAGAGTAGCGTGCCGCGCCGGCGGTTCGTGTAAGCCGCCGCGTAAGGTCGCTATGTCATATCGCGCAAGACCCGTCTTTGATCGTCGCTTATTTGCCCCAGTCGGGCGAGAATGCCGTTTTCTCCCGCGACAGCGCAATGTTCTGCGCTCGTGGTCACCGTCGGAATCCGGATCATTGTGCATGGTGTTACGCGTGTGGCACGACCTTCAAGCGTGTACCTAACCAAGACCGGTATGATAGAGCTCACAGTGTATAGGCAAATCACATGGAACCTACATGCAGCCGTGGGAAGCCGCGGCGCAAGAGTTGTCCCACGAACCTTGGACACCATAATAAAACATCGACAGCCGAAAGAGCTGGGGGTACAGATGCCCTCGATCAGCTCGTCCAGGGGGCTGGGACCAACTTCGATCAGCTGGGCCAAGAAGAGATTGGACACTTCAAAACAGCACTTGCCAATGCTCGGATTAAGTCGGGCGTGTCCCTCTACAGGGGGGAAATTCAAAAATAGCAAAAAATTGTCTGGGAACGATTTGTTGATTATTCTTGAGTATTTGGAGGGTATTTTCTGTGTATTTTTCATTTTTCGCTCAAAATCCCCCTGTAGGGGGACACGCCCGACTTAATGCTCGGAATCATCGGATGAGGCCCTTCCCGCCAGCGTATATGCCGGCGCGGCGCGCTAAGCAGCAAGTCGCTGCGGTGTTGGCCCTGATGGACACGTGCGGTGAGCGACTCTCAAGGAGGAACTGAAAAAGGCAGAGGCCGACGCTTTTTAGCATGAGGGAGAAACGTTCGCCTCCTCCTCCTTCTTCTCCTCCTCCTCCTCCTCCTCCTCCTCCTCCTCCTCGTCGTACGCTTGCCTCCTAAAAAAAAAAAAATCGTACGCTTGCCTCCTCCTCCTCCTCCTCCTCCTCCTCCTCCTCCTCCTCCTCCTCCTCCTCCTCCGGCAAGAGGCGCCATGTGGGAGAGGTGCGTTACGTCCGCTTTGCTCGCAGTTGGACGCGCTACCCACAGCCATAGGGGCGACCACAATAGCTTCCGCGAAGTGGTTTCTGAGCGTGGCAGGGCCCGGACCGCCAGGATCGACAGGGCGGCCCCCGAGATCCTCGAGACGGCGCGGAAGAGGCTCGCGCAGGCCGCGCGGCCCCGGGCGCGCGCGCCCCCAACCCGCGGGCGGGGGCCTTGGCGACGGCGGCGGACGACGACGACGACGACGACGACGACGACGACGACGACGACGACGACGACGACGACAACGGCGGCGACGGCGGCGACGGCGGACACGGCACACGGGTCCGGCGGCCCGCAGACATCGAGGCGGCCGGTGTTCCGTCGTCGCGGCCGTCGGGGAGCCGGTCGCGGGCGCCGCGGCCGTCCGAAGAAGTGGCTCGGGGCCTGGGGTCCACAACCGGTCCTCGGGGAGCAAGGGCCGAGAGGCCCGGGCAAGGGGGTGGAGGGAGGAGGAGGAGGAGGAGGAGGAGGAGGAGGAGGAGGAGGAGGAGGAGGAGGAGGAGGAGGAGGGAGGTAGGAGAGGAGGAGGAGGGGGAGGAGGAGAGGAGGAGGAGGAGGAGGCAAGGAGGAGGAGGAGGAGGAGGAGGAGAGGAGGGAGGAGGGGGAGGAGGGGGAGGAGGGGGAGGAGGAGGAGGAGGAGGGGGGAGGGGGGAGGAAGGAGGAGGAGGAGAAGGAGGGGGGGCACGTCTCCCAGGCGCGCGGCCCGCCCGGCAGGCCACGAAGAACCTCAGCGAGGCGCGGAGGTGGAGGACCGGGGGAAGCGCGGAGCCACTTGGGGGGAGCCGACCGCGGCGCCTCTTGACCCACCCCGCCCCCCCGTTCCCGCTTCCCCCCTCCCCCTTCCCCCCCTCCCCTCCTCCTCCTCCTCTCCTCTCCCTCCTCTCCCCCCTCCCCCTCCTCCTCCTCGCCCTCCTCTCCTCCTCCTCCTCCTCACCCTTCCCCCCCCCCCTTCCTCCTTTTCCTCCCACCCTCCTCCCCTCTCAAAGGTCCTCCCCTCCCCGCTCCCCCCTCATCCAGCATCCACACTGAGTCAATCTGAGCACTGCTTCACAACTGCGCATCATGAATACCACTCTCCTCTCTCTCTTCAATATGTTCAGAAGATACTCGGCCATCTCCGCATATTCAAAGTATGGTTTGCTTGTGACTGTTCGCCATTCGATTGTCTTCGATGTCTCAAAACGGTGCTCTCGCTGCAACGCGGGCCTCGCTTCTCGTTGGATCGGCACTCGGCTTCCGTCGTTCAGAATGGCGGTCTCGCCCCAGCGCGGGCCTTTTTTCTCGGTCCGAATCCTCCTTGCGAAGGTCTTACGGCCGGTGCCGCCGTCTCTGAAGACGGCGATGAAGGGCGAGGAGACGGAGGAGGAGGAGGAGGAGGAGGAGGAGGAGGAGGACGAGGAGGAGGAGGCGGAGTAGCAGCAGGAGGAGGAGGAGGAGGAGGAGGTTCAGGACGGCGCTCTCGCCCCAGCGCGGGCCTTTTTTCTCGGTCCGAGCCCCCTTTGATCCGAATCCCCCCCCCCCCCGCACGTCGCCTCCTCCGCCTTCTGGTATACAGTAGGGGCCCTGAAGAAGGAACCCTTTTCGTTGGGGAGGGGCTCCGTGCTCCTTGAGTGTGTCACAGTTTGCCTTGGGCTCTCCTTTCGTTTTCGATGGGAAATGCCTCAGGCCTTCCTTATGTGTCTTCGACAGGAAGTCGAAGGTGAAGTTCTGGAAAAGAGGGGCCTCGTTCCTTATTTAGGGTCCCTTAGGTCAACGCCCCGACCGTATATGGCGCAGGGGCGGCGGCCTCGGCCCCCCGGCAGCCGGGGTGCCGGCGGCGGCCGTCGGAGCCGCGGGCGGGCTGCAGCGGCGGCGCCGCCGGCCGAGGCCCGCGCCGACCCACGGGCGCTCGAGCACTCGGGCAGGGGCGGGGCGTCCCGCCCGGCCTGCCTCAGAGCGTGAATGACCTACCTCGCTTTCGCTTCCAGGCAAGACCAAGTCATACCACGCGCCTCCTCGTCAAGCGGCCTGACCCGTACAGGCCGTAGTGTGGCATCGCTCGGTATCTTTTGGAAGCGAGGGTGGTCAAAAGCGAGGTAGGTTTGTTCGCCCCCTATTGCCTCCAGGCTCACCAGAGGCTTGTTCTACATCCCCAGGCCGAAAGGTTTTTCCTCTTGAGGACATCCATGGATCCAATGGGATCCCTTTTTCGGGTGTGGGAGAGTTTCGTGGATCCTGTTTCTGTGTTGCGCGGATTCAATTTCCTGTGTGTGAAAGAATGATGGATCCATTTTCTCCCGAGAAAATATATAATAATGATTAACATCCGGGACCCAGGGGGAAATGGGATCCGCAGAGCACCGCAAGTGAAGCATCATGCTATCCACGGAGCTGTGGATCTGCAGACCAATGCTATGCTTCTGCGGGGGAGGGGGTCTTCCCAGGATGAAGACGGGAAGGATGAGGGGAGAGGCAAGAGGAGGTGGGAGGAGAACAGAGGGGATCGGCGCGTCGCTTCCGACATGTGGGGCTCAAGAAGAAAATCTTTCGGCCTGCGTAAGTAAGAACCTCTTGTGGTTGGCACGATCTCTTCTCAGAACATGTTTGGTTGGGACTGTCCTGATTGAATGCATGGGCGGATGGTCTGAGAAGGACATCATTCTTTTGTTCGGGCATTCCTGTGTTCCAAGAACATGTCGCGGTAGGCCTATAGGAGTGCCAGGACGGTCGGTCCCTGCTCAAAGCACACGTCCAACATTGGTGGATGTGTCCTCGCGAATGGCGCGAAGACGCTTGGTGGTTTTCTTAGAAGCCTGCCGCACGAGAAGTGATTCCGGACGATTGCGCTCGGACTCAGACGCCAGACGAAGAAGGGATGAGGAGGAAGAGGAAGAGGAGGGGGGATAAGCCAGAGGAAGGATGCAGGAGGAAGACGAGGGGGAGGAGGAAGAGGAGGGTGATGATGAGGAAGAAGAATGGACAGGACGAGGAGGAGGAGGAGGAGGAGGAGGAGGAGGAGGAGGAGGGTGAGGAGGATTTGGAAGAGGAGGGAGGAGGAGGAGATTCAGCCTCGATCGTCCAGGGCCCGGCCGCGCCCGATCATCCGAGGGGGCGAGTTGAGACAACGGGGTAGGTGACCTTCGGGGCGGGGCCCTCGTCGCCACGGCCGAGGTCCCAGAGCGTACGCCTTTAGAAGACGCACCAGAGTGGGCCGAGCAGCATGCGAGCGAAGCGCTAGACCCACTGGACAAGATCATCCACGAGACGACACCACGACGGGGCTCTGAGGCCAGTCGTCCTCGAGACTGCGGCCCCCGCGCCGTGCCGTGACGGGCGCGCGCGGGCTCCCCATCGGAGCGCGCACGGCCCTGGCGTTCCGCTTCCGCTTCCGCCTCCGCTTCCTCGGCGCCCCGGCTGGATGCAGCTCTGGAAAAAACGGGTATGTGTTTTGGGCCCCAGGATTATGTCGTTCCTATCCTACTTGAGGACCGCATCCCAGAAAGAATGTCGAGCACCCAGAAAGGTGTCGAAAGAGCGTCGAACGAATATCGAAGCAGTGTCGGGCGAGTGTCTCCCAGGGCCCGACACGTGAAAACCTTCGAGTTCCGGTGTTTTTTTTATTGTTCGAAATTCTTTCTGGTGATCAAGGCGAAAGTGGGTTGGAACATCATAACCCCAGGAGGGGTCCGGGGACCGATCTTGAGCTGCCGCTATCACCACTCGCCCTCCGAGATCCACCGGCAGGAGATGCGGCGGGCGGAGGCGGACCTGAGGGACTACCCCGTGCCGGCCTTCCTCGCGGCGGAGCGCAAGCGGGGCACGGCCAGCGTCCTCAGGGGCCGACGTGTTGCCAGGAGGTGGCCCCGGCCCCAAGGGTGCCCCCAGCTCGCCGCGCCCTTCGGGAGGCCCTGGGCCTCTGGGTCCCTCACGGATGGCGCGCTGGAGACCGCCTGGGCCCCGCTGGAGCGTCTGGGGGGGCACCCTGGGAGCCGGGGACGCGCCTGGCAGCCCCGGAAGGGTGGGGGGCGGGGGCCGTGTGGCCACGGGGGCTCGAGAATCGATCGACAAGCAGCAGGGGCAACGCTAGGAGGAGACAGGTTCAGGGGGGGGGGGCGCCTCGACCACCGATCGCCCGCTCATCGACGATGGTGGCCTGATAGCCCACCCCGCCAGGGAACGTGAGGATCTGGTTTCGGGGGTCATATCGCCGATCCAACGGCGATGCATCAGCGATTCCAGCTCGATGCCCCCCCCCCCTGAGTCGGTCCCCGCCTAACGCTGGCCCTCAAAACAGCGCCCTGTTGGTCACTCCTTGCCTGGGGCCGCTCTTGCGCGCAGCCAGGCGAGGGAGTACCCGGCTCGAGAATCGGGGTATAGGCTTTTGCATGTTTCCATTTTGGGGGAGGACCTCCAGAGGCTTTTCGTCGCCACGGCTGGATTATACTTCGAGGTTTTGACCAAAATGCATCCCAGTCCAGGTCCAGTTGCGGGATTTCTGAGAAGGAAGGGAGGAGGAGCAGCAAGAGGACCAGAGCAAGGCAAAGTTGCATAAGCGATGCTGTAATATACCCTCCCATCCCAAGTCCCCTCCCCATACGCCCCAGTGCATGCAGCACCCCGCTTGAAAGACCAACACAGCTGGGCATACCATTTCGAGGACAGCCCGCGTTGACAATACATAGCCTTGCATCTTTCTGGCGTGCAACAGGAAGGCGAGAAACAATGATCATACAGTTCAGCGAGGTGTCCAGCAAGACTCCTCCTCCTCCTCCTTCCTCCTCCTGCTCCTCCTCCTCATCCTTTGTGGAGAAGGACCGCACCCGCCCCACCCGTGCACCTTTTGCACAAGATGACCCTTGCTCAGTGGATGTGTGACCCGAGCGTGCAATGCGTAACCAGAAGGTAAAGGAGAGAGAAGGATGCAAGGGAGAGGAGAATCGGGGGGGGCGGAGAGGAGGGAGCAGAGAGGAACTCGGAGAGCTGAGAGCCGAAGGAGGAGGGAGGAAGGACGAGGACGGAAGGACCAGCGCAGAGGGAGGAGAGGCGAGGGGAAGGAGGTGGCAAGGCGGCGGCACACGAGGGGGAGGGGGCTGGAGCGGGGAAGCAGGAGAGAGGGGGGAGGCAGGATGAGTGAGGGGCGGGCGTGCAGGAGCGGCAGGAGGGACGGGGGAGGGTGCGGGACACCCTCGCCCCGCCCCCCTCTCGGGGACGCGGTGGGGAGGAGCGCGGGGGCGGAGGGAGGAGGGGAGAGAGGAGGAGGAGGAGGAGGAGGAGGAGGAGGAGGAGGAGGAGGAGCAGTGACGGCGGCGTGCCGCCCTTCACCCCAACCTGGGCTCGGAGAGGAGGGGCAGAACACCGCAGGGGGGAGCGGCATTCCTCGCACATCTTCCCGCGTGTCTCCGACGCCGTGCTGCTCCCTCTCTTTTTCCATGTACGGGGGCATGGGTTGCCCTCAAAAGATACGTATGTCCTCACTGGCATCCTGCGCACCCAATCCTGGCTGTACGACGAGCAACACGAGGATAGGGCGTACACGCAGGGATTCTGAACACCGTGGCAGTGGCCAGCATGTCCATGGTGGCCCCATTAGGGGGTAACGCACCAGGCAGGAGGAGGAATAATGGGGACACGCAGAAGAGGAGAGGAGTGGAAATGGAAGATCACAGAGGAGAGGTGGGAAGAGAAAGAGAAGAGGAGAGGAGGTGGGCGGTGACCAGAAGGCAGGATGAGCGCAGAAAGAGGGATCAGGAGGAAGAGGAGGAGGAGGAGGAGGAGGAGGAGGAGGAACGTGGAGTCGTCAGTTCGATATGATCTTTGCCTCTAGCCCGTGGTGGGCATGTTCATGAAGCCTCCCCCGTGTCGGCGACGCGGCAGAGGACCCCCGTTGCGGCCAGCCTCGTGCAGCTCTCGGCATGGCAGCGCCCGCCTGCAGCCAGGGCCCCGACCCGGCTGATGTGCCCCGCCATTGCTGCCCTGCATTGTCCCCCTGGGTTTTCACCAGCCCTCCTCCTCACTCCTCTTCCTCCTCCTCCTCCTCCTGCGGCCGAGCGCGCGAGAGTCGCGCTTGAGGCCCGCCAACGCCTGCAGTCGGCACGGGAGCTGGTCGAGGGTGTGGCCATGTGGGTCTCCGCAGTTGGGGCCGCCGTGGGCGGGGACGACACCACCCACCGCGCGGCGAAGCCCAACAAGGCAGCCCCACGAGCAGCGCTGCAGCCCGCTGTTGCCAGGCTCGGCTGCGACCTCCGTGGGCCGCCTGGGGCGCGATGGTGCAGCAGGTGCCGCTGGTTGGAGCGCGCCAGCGAGTGCCCTGGCTCGATTGTGACGTCCGCCCTGGACCACAATAGGAAGCTGCGGGCGCAGGGCACCTTGGCGCACGTCATCGTGAAGATCGAGCCGCAGATCGAGGCCCAGCTGCAGCGCGAGATGCCGCTGCTGGCCTGCCTCGTCTGCGGGGCCACGGGCGCGGCGAGGAGCTCGTCATTCGCCCGTGCCTGCGGGGAGCCTGGAGCCAAGGGCAAGCTGGCGATCGCCCGCCTGGCAAAAGGCTTCGCGCCAGGCATAGCTGGCCGTGTGGCCATCAAGATCGTGCAGCTCGGCAACCACGGCATCGAGGACAGCGACTCGGTCGTCGTCGGCGACGTCCTCGAAGGGCCGCGGCCCTGAGGCGCGCGCGGGGGGAGGTTGCCCCACATCCCCGCGCGCGCCCTCGGCGGCGGCTAGCTGCTGTACGTCGCGGTCGGCCTCGGCGTCCGCGAGCGGGTCTTCTGACCCATGCCCGAGCGCGTGGGGCGCGCTCGGGCGCCAGCGCGGCCGTACGCCCGCGCTGATGCGCGCGCATCCTCGTCCTCCGCCTCCTCCTCCTCCTCCTCCTCCTCCTCCTCCTCCTCCCCCTCCCTCCGCTGCCCTTCTTCGGCCCTGGCCAGCCAGTTCCGCGTGACAGCTGCTGCGGCCTGGACGCCCGAGGCCCTTGACGCCCAGGCCTTGCATGCCCTTGCGGTTGGCCCCGACTGGTCAGGAGGGGAAAAATCACACAGGTCAGGAGGGGAAAAAACGCACAGGCACAATGAATCGTCGATTCCCAGGAGAATATGGAAAACTATGGGAAGTGGGTCGGGAGACAAAACAACCCGAAAACAATGGAAAATACGGGGAATCTTGTTACGTGTGTCTATTTATTTGTGCGTCCCAGGGCCCCTTCGACTGCGTCCAACCACCTACCGCCCGCCGACGTCCCCGCCTCCCCGTCGCCTGCCTCCCCATCACCTCCCAGAAGGGAAAAGCGGGCACAGACACTCGTTACCCAGCGAAGAGGTCCAGCGGCAGAGAGAGGCAGCGGCGGAAGGAGGGAGGAGGGGCGGGGGGAAGCGGGGTGCGCGCAGCTCGCGCGCGGGCTGCCCAAATTACCAATTAGTCTGGCGGCCCCGGGCGCTGCGCCAAGCGCGCCTGCAACGCCTCCCGCCAGTCGGCCTCGCGCCCGCCCGCCCGCACTACGGGCAGCAGCAGCAAGGCTGTCCGAAGAAACTAGTGGAAAAAATGGGAAGTGGAGGGGAAGACGAACATCCTGACAACCTACAAACAAATTGAGAATCCTTGCGTTTGCGTTTATTTGTGTGTGCCTCCCCGGGCCCCTTGGCTCACCTCCCCCTCCGACCTGCAGGTGATGATCGCTGTGACCGGAGCCGCGGGCGTTGGGAAGTCGTCGCTCGTCAACGCCCTCTGCGGATTCAGGCTCTGCGCCCCTCAGCGCGAGGAAGCCACTCTGGGTCGGTTAGATGTTCGATCGTTGGCCTTTGCTGAACGCAACCATCCAGTTTTCGAGCCGAAGACCTGGCAAGACCGTCCGAAGACCGCCGAAGACCGTCGAAGACGGAGGGCCCAGGGCCAATGGGCAACAAGGGGCCCATGGTCGAATGCAGAAGGAGGGGCCATCCCAATGGTGAGAGAACCCATCGGTCATTCAACGTATGTACTTCTGGAGTTCCAGATCCTAGTCTACTTCGGGCGCCTCCCGATTGCATGTGTCGATCGGAGTACCTTCTCCCGCGTCTTCGGGGGGCTCGCGGAGGCCGACTCTATTTCCAACGCCCCTTCGTACTCCATGTTTGTGCGCACCGCTTGCGACCGATGGGTAATTCACTGCTGATGTTCGGTGGAGCTCCGACGGGTCGAAGATTGCCGCCCGTGCAGGCGGGGCATTCCGAGCCCGCGCCGCTGCTCGGAGGAGGGGCGCGGAGCTCCCGCTCGGCCCTGGGACTCCGCTCGACATCGGCCCCCGGACCCCTTGCAGGGGGGCCGTCCTGCGAGCAGCGGATGGGCTACAGAATCGATTTACCCCGAAACTGGCTTCGTCGTCGAACCCATGAAGAATACGACGTCTCTCTCGCAAACTCGACGAGGACATCAATCGTGGAGCAAGTCAATTCTGTAGTCGACCCCCCACTCGAATCCAGGACCTCGCTCGTCGAGACACACCCGGCCGCGGCGCCGAGGAGCTTCCAGGAGGCCCGAAGAGGACGAGAACGGGGGGGAGGAGGGGAGGAGGAGGAGGAGAGGAGGAGGAGGAGAGGAGGAGAGGAGGAGGAGGAGAGGAGGAGGAGGAGGCAGGAGAGGAGGAGGAGGAGGAAGGGGAGGAGGAGGAGGAGAGGAGGAGGAGGAGGAGGAGGAGGAGGGAGGCGGAGGAGGAGAAGGAGCAGGCGGAGGAGGAGGATGGAGAGGGGAGAGGAGGAGTGAGGGAGGAGAAGGATGAGAGGAGGAGAGTGAGGGGAGGGAGAGGAGGAGGAGGAGGAGGAGGAGGAGGAGGAGGAGGAGGAGGAGAGAGAGGAGGAGGGTGAAGGAGTGAGGAGGGGAGGAGGAGGAGGAGGAGGAGGAGGATGGAGGAGGAGGGAGGAGGAGGAGTGAGATGAGGAGGAGGAGGAGGAGGAGGCGGAGGAGGAGGAGGAGGAGGCGGAGGAGGAGAAGGAGGAGGAGGAGGAGGCCCGAAGAGGACGGGAACCGCCGCGGAGAGCAGCCCTGGCCTCCCCCTGTTCTCCTCCGCGCTGCCGGCGGGGGCTGCCCGAGAGCCCGCGGCAGGGCTCGTTTCGATTTCTCCGATTCGAGTCGACTCGATTTCGATGGCTTCCGATTCCGATTCGCTTCGGCTTGGGATTCCGATTTGGGTCACGATGTACTTGTTGGAGGCATACTATACTGCCGATTCCTGCCGATTCGACGTTTCCCGACTCGATTCGACTTGGGATTCCGATTTGGGTTCCGATGTCCATGTTGGAGGCATATTAGCCTGCCGATTCCTGCCGATTCGACTTTTCCCGACTCGCTTCGACTTGGGATGCCGATGTGGGGTCCGATGTCCATGTTGGAGGCATACTGGCCTGCCGATTCCTGCCGATTCGACTTTTCCCGACTCGCTTCGACTTGGGATTCCGATTTGGGGTCCGATGGCCTTGATGGAGGCATACTGGCCTGCCGATTCCTGCCGGTTCGACTTTTCCCGACTCGCTTCGACTTGGGATGCCGATGTGGGTTCCGATGTCCATGTTGGAGGCATACTATCCTGCCGATTCCTGCCGATTCGACGTTTCCCGACTCGATTCAACTTGGGATTCCGATGTGGGTTCCGATGTCCATGTTGGAGGCATACTGGCCTGCCGATTCCTGCCGATTCGACTTTTCCCGACTCGCTTCGACTTGGGATGCCGATGTGGGTTCCGATGTCCATGTTGGAGGCATACTGGCCTGCCGATTCCTGCCGATTCGACTTTTCCCGACTCGATTCGACTTGGGATTCCGATGTGGGTTCCGATGTCCATGTTGGAGGCATACTGGCCTGCCGATTCCTGCCGATTCGACTTTTCCCGACTCGCTTCGACTTGGGATTCCGATGTGGGTTCCGATGTCCATGTTGGAGGCATACTGGCCTGCCGATTCCTGCCGATTCGACTTTTCCCGACTCGCTTCGACTTGGGTTTCCGATGTGGGTTCCGATGTCCTTGTTGGAGGAATACTAGCCTGCCGATTCCTGCCGATTCGGCTTTTCCCGACTCGGCTGCCGATTTCCGCCGATCCGATTCATTTCGATCGCTGGTCCGACATCGGTCCGATTCTGGGTTCTCCTGCCTTGCGGAGTGCCCGGGAGGCCCACGGGGAGCGCGGTCTCCGCAGGACACGGGGTCAGGGGAGCAGAACCCAGACATGATCGCGTCGCAAGAAAATCAGGACGGACGGTTTTTCGCAGTTGTCGGCCCCGGGACCGTCAAAAAACGATTCAGGATGAAAAACTGGTCCCAGGGAAAGGGTCGGGACTTCCGGGGATGCCGCCCTACAAAAAGCAGACCGTCGAATGTCTGGGAAGGTGCCCATACCGCTTCCTTCCCTCGTTTTCCCCTTGTTGGGCCTCCGAGGAGGCCCGCGCTGTCGGGCCTCCGAGGAGGCCCGCGTTGCCACCGCTGGCTTCGCTTCGAAAGCTTGGTCAGACTGCACCCCGGGGAGAGGCCCGGGAGTAGCAGCGGTATCGGTACCTGTTGGTTTCCCCATCGGGGGGGGGGGGAGCGCGTTTCTGAGCGGAAGGCGCCCTCAGAGAAGAAGCTCCCCGAGCAGTCGCCGGGCAGTGCTTGCACCGAGGGGCTCGCGCACCCCTGCCGGGGGAGCGGGGCCCCTGGTGCGGGCCCGGCGGCCCCGCTCCTCCCCGTCGCCGCCCCGGGTGTGCCTTCCAAGGCTCGGCTGCTTGCCCGGCGGCTTCGTGCGCGTCCGCCTCCCGCGCCTCGCAGCTCACGCCGCGCAGCGAACACCGCGTAGATCGAGGGAGGAAAGGGTACCCCTACCGCTACCCTCCGCCCGCTTTCCGCTTGGTTTGGGCCTCCCTGGAGGCCCTCGTCGCCACCGCTGGATGCGCCTCGAAATCCCTGCCAGAACGCACCCCAGGAGAGGTCCGGGGAGTAGCGGTATCGGTACCTCTGGGCTTTCCCAGTAGAGTACACCATGAGTGCGCCACGCAGATTCCACGACATTGGTTGCACCGTACATTTTGCCTCACACGGCATACACGACATTGCTTGCACCACATTGCGTGCACCACACGTATTCAACCACCAAGTTTGCATCACACATTTTGCAGCATATAGCTTACACCGCGTATGTTGCGGCTTATTGTTTGCGCCACATAGCTTGCACCATACAGTTTGGACCACACAGCCTGCACCACGAAGATTACACAACGTAGATTGCACCGCATAGCTTGCACCAAATAGTTTGCACCGCATAGCTTACACCGCATCGCTTGCACCACATAGCTTACACCGCATGGTTGCACCACAAGGCTTGCACATGCAGAGTGTAATAAGTTATCGTTTGGGGTCCACACCGGCCAACAGTGTCTTGCGCAGCTGGATTCTGGAGGTCCGACCTCTTCCGCGTATTCGGGTACTCCCGTCGTGGTCGCTCATCCCCTCCCTGGCCTCCCTGACCTCCCCCTCCCCGCCCGTAGCCATGTTGGCTCGAGGCCTCGAGGCCCGAGCCGTAGCCGCAGCCGTGTCACCCTGTTACTTGGCATCGCTCGGACGTGTGCATATTTTTTTCTCGGCGAGGACCCTCGAGGAGCACCCTTGCTCAGTTGGCGAAAACACCACGCACGAAACCGGAAAAAGCACAGGGAATGGACGTCCGAGCGATGGCCAGCTGTTACCGGGCGGTGGTCGTCGTCATCGTTCAAGCCTAAGCCCTCCCCCTGCCCCTACCCACCTGGTCACACCAGCTTCCAAGTGCAGGAGTATCGCCGCGGCGCTGGCGTGCCCCAAGTTCCGGCGCATCGACAAGGAATAGCCTCCGTACGCCGAAACATGACCCCCTCCATGGTGCTTCCTCGCGCCCGCGCACCGCTCGGGCCCGGCGCGCTCCTCGCGAGGGCGAGGGCGCCCCGCCTCCGTGCACACCGGGCGCGCGGCGGCGGCGCTCCGCCGGCGCCGCCGCCTCGCGCCGCCGCGGTGGCCTGCTCCGCCTCGGGGGCCGGCACCGCCGCCGCCCCCTAAGAGCCTGTTTTTGTTTGGATTCAGGCAGGTTTACTTGCATGACGTTCGCCCCCCCCCCCCCCTCGCCCCTCTTCAAGCGAATACTAGCGTGCAAGTGCCTTTCGACTTGCGTGATTTCCGAACGTGCAAGTCGTTTGCGGCTTGCTTCAGGCTCAGCCCCCCCCCCCCGTCCATGCAAGTAAACTTGCCAGAGTCTAAAAAAAACAGGCTCTGGCCTGCTCCGCCTCGGGGGCCGGCACCGCCGCCGCCCCCCAAGTGGGCGAAGGGGGGCTTCCGCCGCCTCTCGAAGGCGAGGAACGAGAAGGAACGCCATTCTCAGGAGGGAAGAAGACACACGGACAGAAGTCATCGTCGGTTCCATGGAGAGTGTGGGAAAATATGGGAAGTGGGAGGGAAGACAAGAACCCAGACAAGAAAAGAATCTATAGGGGAATCCTGTTATTTGTGTGTATTTATGTGTGTGTCCCAGGGCCCCATTCAGCCATATAAGCATCAACTTTTGGCGCTCCACGCGGATGTCTTGGATCCGCGCCGGGCCCCCTCCATGGCGGCGCCTCCGGTGCCACCCGGCTCAGATCCCCAAGAAACCCGCGCGGACTTCCAAAAGAGTATGTTTATGCGTTTTTTTCCTCCCTGATCCACTGCCCCCACCTCGGCATCCGCCGCCGCCCGCGCCGCGTGACGCCGAGCGCCCAGCGGAAGGACGAGATGCACGTCGGCTGCGTCTGCCTCTTCCTCTCGTGCTGCCACCGCTGCCACTGTGTATGAGCAGTTTTTTTTTGCGCACAGAGACGGACCTGCTGTTTCGTCGCCAGTTACGTTGTTGCCGCCGGGACCACCCGAGGGAGCTGAGGGACCACCAGCTGGAACTGACTCAGAGGCGACGACAGGGCGAATAGCCCAGGGGGGAGCAATACATGTATGTAGGGGCGCCGATGATCTATGTCTTCGAAAGGCTCCCGGGCGAATAATTTCGTGTAATGCCCGCCCCTGGGCTATTCGCCCTTTTCGTCGCCGCCGACTGACGCGTCGCCCTCTCCGTCGGCTGCCGTCGCTACTGGGGGACCACCAACGGGACTTCGTCTGAACCCTTGAGGGCGGTCGACTTCGGACTCCAGCAAGGCCTCTGATGCCCGCGATGTTCATGGCGTCGTTGATCGGGCCGGGCGAAAGGGGGGGGGATTGGGAAAGGGGGGGGTACGAAATTTGCTGCATGCAGCTGGTTTCGGCCTCACCGAGGGGCCCAGTCCTCGATTCTCAATCCCCCCTTTTGCTATCCCCCCTTTCGCCCGACCCGAGTTGAGGGAGGCGCCCCCTGCCTGACCTAACATGGGGGCGCCCCCGTGCGGCTCCCCTACAATCAAGGGAGGAAGCGGAGGAGGAGGAGGAGGAGGAGGAGGAGGAGGGAAGCGCCCCCTGCCTGACCTAAAATGGGGCGCCCCCCGTGCGGCGCGGCCTGCGAGCCCCCTGCTCCCGCAGCAGGGAAGGGGGGTGCCGCCGGGCGCCGCGCCCTCGAGGCTCTCGTTCGGCCGGCACCTCTCAGACCGCAGGCAGGTGCGAGCGGACTCCTCCTCCTCCCCCTCCTCCCCTCCTCCTCCCCCCTCTACTTCCTCCCTTCCTCCTCCTCCTCTCCTCCTCCTCCTCCTCCTCCTCCTCCTCCTCCTCCTCCTCCTCCTCCTCCTCCTCCTCCTCCTCCTCCTCCTCCTCCTCATCCTCCCTCCTCCTCCTCCTCCTCCTCTCCTCCTCCTCCTCCTCCTCCTCCTCCTCCTCCCCTCCTCCTCGCTCCTCCTCCTCCTCCTCCCTCCTCTCTCCTCCTCCCAGCTCCTCCTCCTCCTCGTCTCCTCCTCCCCCTCCTCCTCCTCCTCCTCCTCCTCCTCCTCCTCCTCCTCCTCCTCGCCAGTGCCTTTGTACCGCCCGCTAGGGCGCCAGGACGTCGGTTCCCAGTGGATATGGGCAACTCCCAGCCTCGCAATCTCCGAACCTCAGCGTCCCGAGCCTTTTCCCAGCCTCCCGCCACGTGGAGCGGTCGCGTTTTCCAGGTCCCCTCGTCCCCCTGGTGCTTGTGGGCGCTGCCGACGTTCGCGCCCTCGAAGCTGGCGCAGCGAGTTCGGAGCAAGACCACCTCGACACGGAGCAAGAGCAGCCAGAGCAGCAGAGCACGAGCAGCTTGACATGCAGACGGTGTTGTCCGATTTGCTGCGCCGGTGCACAACCCAGACGTTCTGTTACGGAGCGCGCCGAGCGCGCTGTCTCGTCCTCGTCGCTGCCAGAGGAACACGCTGTACATGTGAAGGCTCAAGTTGCTGCGTGGCGGAGTCGATGCAGGTATCCTGGCAAGACTGGCTGATCTTTCACACGCGATTGCCGTCCAGCATGGCGCGCTGCCAGAGAGCGAGAGGCCTCCATTGCCCGTGCGCGAGGCTTCGAAGGCCCAACGCGTAGCGACCACAGCGGAATGAGGGGGAGGGTTTTGGCACTCCGCATCCTCGAACTTGCAGGTCGTGCGAGAAGAGGTGTTGGCCCGTGACGCGAGCTAACAGTGGGCTCTTCCATTGTCTCAGATTCGTTCCTAAGGGGTCACCAGCGTGCATCTTTTTTGCGGACGCAGCGCCAAGATGTGCAAGGCGGGCAATGGGTTGAGTTGCCGTGCCTGTTGCATCGAGGAGTCCCCCCCCGAAGAGAAGGATGCTCTGATTTCTTGGCTCGCTCGCAAAACGCGGGAATTCCCCGACATCTTTCCAGAGCCTGGCAGCACATGCCGTTGATTTCACTGGCGCCTTCTGCATGCCTACCCTCGCCTTGCTGACTCTCTGTCATGGCGTCCTTGGTTCAGTTGTTTCATGGCGTGCCGTAGGTGTGTCCAGGTCTCTGCTGGTCGGCTGTCCTCTGGCGATTATTTCGCGCGCAGTAGACTGCGAAGGCCTGATGGCCGGTGCCGCCGACCCTGAAGAGGACCACGACGTCGGCGACGAAGTGGGCGGAGACGGAGGCCGTGGAAGATGATGATGTTGAGGAGGAGGAGGCGAGGAGAAGGGGTAGGAGGAGGAGGAGGAGGAGGAGGAGGAGGAGGAGGAGGGAGGAGGAGGAGGAGGAAGGAGGAGGAGGGAGGAGGAGGGAGGAGGAGCGTGGCGCGCCGCAGATTTGTCTCGGCCTCTGCTCGTCAGCTGTCCTCCGGGCGCCCCGCCCGTGCTCGTTGCTCTGGCACGTCCGCCTTCCTGTTGGTCGCAGCATCTGCAGCCCGTCGCGCGCAGGGCCCTTCAACCGGGCAGCGCCGTCGTGCTCCGGGTGAGGGTCCTCGCCCGCGCGGGCTGCGGGCAGTGCCCCAGGGGCCTGCATTGCGCTGCAATGCTGGCGCTTTCCACTTTCCTCCTCCTCCTCCTCCTCCTCCTCCTCCTCCTGCCCCTCCTGCCCCTCCTCCGCCTCCTCCTCCTCCTCCTCCTCATCCTCCTCCTCCCCGTTCTCGTCCTCTTCGGGCCTCCTGGAAGCTTCTCGGCGCCGAGCTTGGTGCTCGTGGGAACCTCGTCCTCCCCGTTCTCGTCCTCGGAACCTCATCCTCCCCGTTCTCGTCCTCTCGTGCTCCGAGCTTGCTCCTCGGAACCTCCTCCTCCTCCTCCTCCTCCTCCGAATTAGGTGCTTTGAGCTGTCGCGGGCGCGTTCTCTTATGCCCTGCTGCCCCGGGAAACTCGCGAGCGTAAAAGTAAAAAAAACATTCGGCGCACTTGTCTTTCTGCGCTAATTGCTGTGGCGCATGTGCTTGTTCACTCGGTGTCTTGGACACCTCTGCTGCCCAAACCTGTCCTTCGGTTAGGGGCTTGCTCCGCCTGCTTCCCCCCCTGGGTCCCCCCTTCGCCCTCGAATCAACGCGACACTGCTCCCTGCGGTCAGCTGGTCTTCATTGCGGCGAAGCTCCCCATGCGGGGCTCGTGCCCACCTCCACTGGGTCAGCGCTGATGGTCCAATCTTGCCCTGCAGCGTTGTAATTCTGAGACGCCCTTTACATGGGCATCCGACACGCAGGTAGCTTGTGGTATCTCTACGATGCCTAAGGCCGTTTTTGCTTCTGGTGCTGAGCGCCCGTTTCTCCCTTCCCTGGCTTTTTTTCCTAGCCAGGTCGGCGCACGCCCGCTGGGCCTTCGAGCCCCCCACGCCCTCCTCCCACGGGGAGTGGTCGTACTGCGCCTGGGTCATGGGCCTTCGCCCGCAGGCTTTTTTCTCTTGCACTCACAGTTCGCATCATGCCGTTTCGTGTTGTGCGCAGCGAAAGGCTGACAATAAGCCTCATATGGCTCAGGGATCAAGGATCCCCCTCGCGTCCCCGTGGGGGCCCGGCCTGGGAGGGAGCCCCCCCTGGCTTCCCAGGCCCTGTCCCCCCTCGTGGCCCCCCCGGGCCCTCCCGCTCCCCCCCCCCCCTGGGCCGCGGAACCCGTTATTTTCGTCGCGGTCGTTCGTCCTCTTTTCGATTCTCTGACCCCCCTCACCCACCCACCCCCCTGGGCCGCGCATTCTTGCATTTTGGTCGTAATCGTTTGTCGCGGTCGCTCGTCCTCCCCCCGCCCCTCGCCTCCCTGCCCCCCCCCCCTTTGGCCTCCCACCCACCCCTGGGCCGCGGAACACGTTACTTTCGTCATGGTGGTTCGGCGTCTCTCACCCCTCCCCTTCACCCCCGACCCTGCCCCCCTCCCGCCTCCCCCGAAGTCTTGGTCGGGGAGCACCCCCCTCCTGGGTCCCCCTCTCTCCTGACGCCCCTGGCCTCCCCAGGGAGGAGGGAGGAGGGAGGAGGGAGGAGGGAGGAGGGAGGAGGAGGGAGGAGGGAGGAGGGAGGAGGAGGGAGGAGGGAGGAGGGAGGAGGGAGGCCCCTGGACCGCCGCGAACCCTTCTTTTCGCCGCGGCCGTTCGTTGTCCCCCTTGGTGTCCCTGGCCTCCCCCTGTGGGTCACCGGTCGGGGGGGCCCCCCCTGGTCGTTCGTCCTCCCCCCTCGCGCCCTTGCCCAACCTCCTCCTCCTCCTCCTCCTCGCTCCTCGCTCCTCGCTCCTCCTCCTCCTCCTCCTCCTCCTCTCCTCCTCCTCCTCCTCCTCGCTCCTCGCTCCTCCTCGCTCCTCCTCCTCCTCCTCCTCCTCCTCCTCCTCCTCCTCCTCCTCCTCCTGGACCCGGGCCTCCCCCACGGCACCGCCATATCGATAATGATGTGCGGCGCACAGTCGTGGACAATAACGGAACCTTTGAATCAACAGCTACGCCGCACGCAACGACGGATGGTCAGGGCGATTATCGGGACACCGCGGCGACGCACGACAGCAGCACCACCAACGCATGTCACCCCCCCTGCGACGGGCAACCCTAACAGTCACGACCTCGACGGCGACGCCCCGGACGACCCCCGCGGACACGGCGCATCCAGCAACCCGCCAATTCCGTCTGACCCACCCCAAACAGCTGAAGGCAGCATCGACAGGCCCCAGCCGACTCAGACACACCGATAGGCGGCAGGCGATGCCAATGTATGGCCTGGATACATCTGCCAGAGCAACCGCAGAGCTGAGGAGCTCATGGTCGTGCACGACATCGCAGACGGGGCGCAGCTGCATCGCAGAATCGTTTGGCGCTGGGCAGCACGTGTAGCCGTCCACCCACCCGAGAGGTGGACGCAACGAGCATTGAATTGAAACCCGAGTATGGCCACGAATCGACAGGGATATCGACAACAAGGCGGCCAGAACAAACACCGAGACCATGAGATGCGGAAATGTATGCGCAACGTGCATCGACATGTGAAGGAATATCGAGTACTGGCGAGACAGTAGCGACGCCACCCAACCGCGACGGTACGTCCACCGCGACACCATTGACGCGAGATTGATCACAGCGGCGACGACGAAGACGACATGGTGGATCTCACTCGAGAGCGCCTTCGTCACGATTACCCCATGATGTACACGCTTTTACATATCCACAACGCGGTAACACTGCCAGAACAGACCACCCGACCAGAAACCTTGGCCACCGACGACCAAATATCCACGATTGGAGCCCTGCGCCAGCAACAGCGCCGAACCCCGTGCAGACCACCAGCGCCGACTCCACCCAGCGACGCGGCACCATCAACACACGGCGACATCGACAACAAGCATTCCTTCTCTTCTTCCTCCTTGGTCTACGTAGCCTTTTTTATATGGGCCGTGTGCGTATCGCAACACATATTGCAATATCTCGAGGCGAAAGCATCACCGAGTCTCACGAGGCCCGGACACTTGTCCGCATTGGTGGCTCGTTCGTTCGTTCCTTGGCCTCCGCCCCATGGGCCGCGGAACTGTTCTAATCTTGCAGTTTTGATCGGGGAAGTCGAGGTCTTTTTCCCTACATAGACTCTGCCTAGAAGGGTTCTTACTCTCTTAGCTTAAAGGGCCGGGCAGTGCTAACCGCCCTGGGCGGTTCCCCCAGTCCCCGCCCCGCGGTTCCCCCAGTCCCCTAAGAGCTTTAGCTTTAGCTTAGCTTTAGCTTAGCTGTAGCTTAGCTTCAGCTTAGCTTTAGCTTAGCTTTAGCTTGGCTTCAGCTTAGCTTTAGCTTAGCTTTAGCTTGGCTTTAGCTTAGCGACACCTTAGCGTTAGCTTAGCTTTAGCTTAGCGTTAGTGTTAGCTTTAGCTTAGCTTCAGCTTAGCTTTAGCTTAGCTTCAGCTTAGCTTCAGCTTAGCTGTAGCTTAGCTTTAGCTTAGCTGTACCTTAGCTGTACCTTAGCTTTAGCTTAGCTTTAGCTTAGCTTTAGCTTGGCTTTAGCTGAGCTTTAGCTTAGCTGTAGCTTAGCTTTATCTTAGATTTAGTTTAGTTTTAGCTTAGCTGTAGCTTAGCCTTTACCGTAGCTTTAGCTTAGCTGTAGCTTAGCTTTAGCTTAGCCTTTACCGTAGCATTAGCTTAGCTTTAGCTTAGCTTTAGCTTATCTGCACCTTAGCTTTAGCCCAGGTTTAGCTTAGCGGTAGCTTAGCCTTAGCTTAGCCTTAGCTTAACTTTAGCTTAGCTTTAGCTTAGCTTTAGCTTAGCTTTAGCTTAGCTTAGCTTAGCTTTAGCTTAGCTTTAGCTTAGTTTTAGCTTAGCTTTAGTTTAGTTTTAACTTAGCTTTAGCTTAGCTTTAGCTTTACTGTTCGTACGAATGCTGCTTTCCTAGGGGCTCCAACTCCTATGTGGGGTCGCACTGGGATAATTATTTTCGTCGCGGTCGTCGTTCGTCTATCGTGACCCGATCGCGCAAGAACTGGCCACACGTGCCAGTTGTTTTCATGTCGGGACGGGCAACGTTGAAAGACAACCGTTTGAGAATTGTTAATCGTGCCCCAAACACGATTGCTGGGACTTCGACGCCGCGAATCAACATGACAGTTGCGTCTTGAATTCTTCAAATCGTGCCAGGACACCGTGCCTAGGATTCCAACACAGTGAATCAACGTGACTGTTGCGTCCTGACATTCTTATCAACCGCTCCAGAACCCCATTGTTGGCCTTCAGACCCAACGAGTCCTTGAAACGGTTGCAGATGTTTACAAACGAATTGGCGCGTTGCTGCAGCGAGAGCCACAGTTTGAAAAGGAACCGTGTTCCAGCCTTGAGACGCACACATTTAAGACGAATGTACGCGGTGCTAATGCGAGAGCCACATTTTGAAAAAGACCCGTCCTCCACCCGTGAAACGGCTGCAAATATTGAGACGATTGTGCGCGGCATTCATGCGTGAGCCATATGTTTTAAACCACATTCCCGCCCGTCTTTGGGATTGTTGCAAATGTTTAAGACAATTGCGCGCGGCACTTGGGCGAGGGCCATCATTTGACAACAACCCGCCATCCGCCATCCATCTTCTTGCTGTAAACTTTAAAAGCGAATGTGCGAGACGCAAGAAAAAAACGTTTTTAACCACCCGTCCTCCATCCTGGAAGGTGCTGCAGAATTTAAGCTTCAGGATCATCAGCGTCAAACGAGTCTCAGGCGAAACACACGCCCCCCCCCACCGACACGTCCGGGGGCGTGGCACGGAGGAGTGACTTATAAGGAACAGAGATGGAGGAGGAGAAGGAGGAGGAGAAGGAACAGCAACAGCAACAGGTAAGGACCCAGCCATCCAAAGTGTTGAAGAACAGCAGCGCAAGCTGGTGGTCTTGTTCGCAGCCTTCGCTGGAAAACCTGAGCACCAAGGCGGCGCTCACGGCTTTCGGCCTATGGGGGCCGCCTTCGTGCCCGGGGGCCACCATCCGTGAGCTCTCCTTGACCAGCCCCCGCCGCCAGAGGTCTGCGGCGCGAGGAGTGGGGCGAGGAGGACCGTCACGGTCTCCCTGCCCGCGCCCCCTCCCCCCCCGCGGGGCCGCAGGCCCAAGGACCCGGTCGCGGCCGAGACGGGCGTGGTGGAGACGACGTGTGAGCCGTTGATGTTCAGGCCGCCGTGGCGGGGAGTGCGGAGGCGGAGGGGAGGGAGCGGGGGGAGGGGGAGCAGGCCCGGGGCCAGGACCAGGAGGGGGGAAGCGCAGGAGGGAGCAGGACGGGGTGGGGAAAGCGGAAGCAGGAGGAGCAGGAGGAGCAGGAGGGGGAGCGCGAAGGAGGAGGAGGAGGAGGAGGAGGAGGAGGAGGAGCGCGAATGAGGAGAAGCAGGAGGGGGCGCAGGAGGGGGAGCAGGAGGGGGGTAGGAGGGAGTGGAGAGGTCTGTTTTGCTGCTGAATCCTGAGTCCTGGAGGCAGGAAAGTCGTTCAGACGTTGCCCTCCTCCTGCTCCCCTTCCTTTTCGGATGATCCAGATCAGACTGAAGGAGTGCAATGAGGCGAAGAATCACAGGTTGAGGAAGAGGGGAGGAAGCAGCATGCGGAGATCAATCGGATGAATGGGATAAATGGGATGCTGATGATGATGGTGATGATGAGGATGAGGATGATGAGAATGAGGATGCAAATGAGAATACACATGAGGATGCTAGCGAGGATGGCGGTGATGATGACGATGTTGGTGGTGGTGATGAAGATGATGTTGATGATGATGATGATGATGATGATGATGAGGATGGTGATGATGATGCTGATGATTGTGGTGATGAGTGATGTTGATGGTGACGACTGAGATGATGAGAATGACGTTGATGATGAGCGTGATGATGAGCATGATGATGATGATGATGATGATGATGATGATGATGCCGTTGAAGGTCATGGTGTTGATGATGGTGACGATTGGGATTATCATGATGATTATGATGATCATGTGATGTTGATGATGATGCGGATCATGATATTGGTGGTGGCATGATGATGATAGTTATGTTGATGACGATGATGAGGATGAGGATGACGATGGTAATGATGATTATGATGACGACGATGATGATTGTGATGGCGATGACGATGATGATGAGGATGCTGATGATGAACATGATGATGATGATGGTGGTGATGATGATGATGATGATGATGGTGGTGGTGGTGATAATGATGATGGTGGTGGTGGCTGGTGGTGGTTGTGATGATGATGACGACAACGACGACGAAGGTAATTGCTCTTGCGCTGGCCAAGGTCTCGCGCGTTGGCTCGCCTATTGCAGGTTCGCCCACAGGTGATTCTGGGCTTGCCTAGTGCATGTGCTAGGGTACTGTTGGCGTGTCTAGTGAACGAACAATCCGAAACGAAAGAAAACGGGAGAAGGAGGCGGAGGGGGAGGGGGACGCAGCGATCACCCGCGTCGGCACTGGGAGGAAGGAGCACTGGGCCTCTGCCCACACCTCGTGCGAGGCAGCGACGGCCGTGTGTGGCCCGGGCGCAGCCTTCCCATGCTCTCCCCATCCCCTCCTTTCCCGCCCCCCCTTCCTTCCACCGCCTCTCCCTCCTTTTGCCTCCCAGACATCCGAAGAGCGAATCGGAAGAAACAGCATGAGCATAGTGATCGCGTTTTGTTGTTCATTGTTTTGCCTATCGGCGCGGGCCCGTCGCACCCCCCCTCCCCCTCCCATGGAGTAGATCGTGGCTGCTGCTGGCGCCTGTTTCGAGCAGGTGGAGTCTCCCCCCGTAGGACGCACTGTCTCAAACAGTCGCACTAAGCAGAGGTCCGGAGCCAGACCCCCCACCCTCCCCCCCCCCCTGTTCCGCCAACTGCCGAATCGCCGAATAAGAAAACGCTCATATAGACTTTCGGAGCTCCGCTCGGATTTCTTGGCTCGGCGCTGGGCCCCAATCCCTGGCGCGAGGGGGGGCCGCACGGGGCGGCGCTGGAAGCGCTGCCGAGGGCTCCAGCGCCGATCCAAGAGATCCGCGCGGACCTCCGAAAGTTTGTGATTATGCAACTTGCTCGTTTTCTGGAAGGTGTGTGTGTGTTATATGTGCGGCCCCAGATGTCCAGAGCCCTTCCCCTGGTGCAGTTTTGTCGCCACCGGATCCGTTGCTGATTGCCCCAGAGCCCGAAAACGGTCGCCGCGGGTCCAAACCGAGGAACAACGCCGGGATTGAAGAAATTCACATCGTCGGAGATCTGGGCTCCCCTCTACTCCGTCCCCTCCCTCTCAGCCACGCGCAGAGGGGGGCGGGGGAAGGGGGGAGGGCTTCTCAGAAACACCCCTGGTTGTCAGAAGGCGCAGGCCTTCATCTATAGCTGTAAGGCCGGCGCTTGTCTGCAGCCTCCTGCTACGTAGCCTTCACCCCTCCCTCCACCCCCTTGTGCGCGCCGCCAGCGCCCGCTGGGGGAGGGGAGGCTCCCAGGGCACGCCAGAATCCTCAGACCGCTCGCGGAGGAGAAGGCGGAGGCCCGCGTGGGCTCGCAGCGCGGGCGGGGGGATCTGCGGGGGGCGCCTCTCGAGGAGGAGAGTGCTGCATGAGCTCAGGCATTGGTGAACCGATCCGTACCCCCATCTCCATCCCCACCGCGATCCCCACCATCCCACCACCCCGATCCACCCCGACCCCCACCATCCCACCATCCCACCATCCCCCACCCCGATCCCCACCATCCCCACCATCCCACCCCGATCCCACCCCGATCCCCACCCCGATCCATCCCCACCCCGATCCCCACCCCGATCCATCCCCACCCCGATCCCCACCATCCCACCACCCCAGTGGGGGATGTGCCCCTCGAGACCAGGAGGGAACGGCCCAACAGCCCCACCCAGGGGGGGTACATCGCCCAGTGGGGCCCCAGCCGCGCCCGTGGGGATACGTAGTGGTCAAACGATGCTCCATAAGCATACTCCAGATTTCGTAATAAAAGGGAGAGGGTCTGGACCCTCCAAGACAAGCCATTTCAGACCTCCCCCGTGGGAGAGCCCTCCAAAACATCGTCCCCAGACCCCCCAGGCCCTCCACGATGGCCTGGAAGAGACCCCCCCCCCCGAAATGAGACCCCCCTCCCTTTATTACGAAATCTGGAGTACCCGCCGCTCGCTGAATGTAGCATTGTGTGCTCGGCAGCGCCCCCAAGGGAGTGGCCAGAGGGGGGGGCTTCTAAGCAGGCGGGGGGGCTTTAGAAAGGCAAGGGGCCTTCCTGAAGAGGTCGGGAGGTTTCTCAGAAGGGGCCTCAGAGGCCGCGAGCGCCTCTGAGAGGCCGCATGCCCTCTGAGAAGCACCCCCGCCTTGCGGCCCCCTCGCGCCACGCCCTTGCTGGCGCCGAGGATTGCTGGATTCCCAGATTCCAGTATGTCTGGGGCGCCTTGCAGTCAAGACGCTGAAATAAGGAACAGTTTGGGTTCGGAAGGGGCTCGATGTCCCTTAGGTTCCTCCAGTGCTGTTCCTCTTGCCCTCCTGGGGCACGGAGGCGCTTACAGGGCCAAGAAGGGGCTTCGTTCCTTATTTAGCGTTCCTTCTTTCAGCGGCCCGACTCTATGTCTGAGGCTCCTTACTTTGCCCAAACTTGATTGGGTGCCCCTTTTCCTTCTTTGTCTGGGGTCGGGCGGAAGCCCAGTTTACTTCAGACGTATTGGGGCTTGTTTCTGCGCACTTCATCGAACGATGCGTGCATGTCGAAGCTTCGCGCGGCTTTCTCGGATCGGCGCTTGACTCCCTTGGCGGCGCCGCCTATGGCGCGTTGTGCGTGCCAGAGAGGGGTGGTCCAGCGCTGATCCAAGATGGGAGGAGGAGGACGACAAGGAGGAGGCGAGAAGGACGAGGGGACGGAGAGGAAGTGGGAGGAGGAGGAGGAGGAGGAGGAGGAGGAGGAGGAGGAGTCCTGAGGAGGAGGAAGAGGAGGAGAAGGCAAAGGAAAATAATTTATAATAGTAAGAGTCAGGTGAGTAAGAGTTCCAGGACGTTGTCCTACCACATTCGCTTGCCCCCAACCACCTCAGGGCTGCCCGAGCGCCACGGCGACCCCGTAGCAGAAGGTGGTGCCGCCGCCAGAGGGCGAATGGCACGATGAGCATGGGTGCCTTCACCATATGCAACGTTTCTCGCCCCCAGCCGCCTGCAGAGAGAGTGCTCCCGAGAGCGATGATAGAACGAGCAGACACCAACGAAGAACCGAGGTGCATGGAAGTTGAACAGACGGACGAAGAGAGAACGAACACAGAGCAGTCGTGCCGTAGACATGCCACGAACAGGTTTGTTCCCGTGGGCACAGACAGAGCCGGTGTACCTGCCACCCCGACGTCGATGAGGGCACTGCCGCAAAGTGCGTGTTCTCCCATGCACGTCTGAACACCCTTGGAACGACGCCACGTCGCCTGCCGGAGCCTGAGAGAGGATAGCGGAGTTGGCATGCTCCGTCATTGCATGTGGTATTCCACTGAGCGAGAGTAAGATAATGCACCAAAATATTGGTAGTACCAACATTGCGCCAACCACGGTAGACAGCCGAACTCTTTACATGTTGCCCCGCCCGTAGCCGATCCGAGCCTGAAGAACAAGTCCGAAGCTGCGGTAAGTCACAAACACGCCGCGCTGAGGCGACGGGGCAGGATTCATGACACCCTTGAGCAAAAAATGATCTACGTGCTTTGGGCCCTTTGTGTTTGAGAAGAAGAAGACGACGAAGAAGAAGAAGGGTTGGAGAGGGAGGAGGAGACAGGATGGGCTGAAAGGGAGGCGGGAGCTGGGGGAGCAGAAGCGGGTCAGAAGGACAATGCAAGATGACGCAGTTGCGGACGGTTGGTGAATGACAAAACGTGGACACATACGTAAGAAGGGATTTCGTACAGAAGCACTGTCATGACAAGCGCGGGCAGAGGATGCAGGAAGCGCGGTCGAGCCGCTGGGCCAATGGCGAGATCGTTCAAGACAACATCTCCTCCTCCTCCTCCTCCTCCTCCTTTCAAGACAGACACTGGCCAGCAGAGAACAGAGTTCATTGCATAGCCGCCGAGACTCTACAGGCTTACGCCACATCCGCCGACCCCTTCTGTGAGTGTTGCGAGGCCAGGAGTTTCTGGCCAGCGGCGTCGTGTGTGAGGGTGCGGTGTCGCGCGCGGGTGGTGGCAGATACGTAGGGGGTTCAAATGTTTGCGTGATGCCGGTGGTCTGGGGCGTGTTTTGCGAGCGCTTTGCGTGCTGTGCACCCGGGTGCGGGGTGTCCTTCTGGGAGGTCGGCCTTTCGACCCGCAACCAAGTGGAGGAGCACTGGAAGACGAAAGGAGCAAGAGTAGTGTGTGGAAGCTGTGATCAGCGAAGCATCACAGCGAAAGATGTGGCAGATGAATCGAAACGGGTGAAGAGGCTGTTGACGTTCGCAGCGCGCACGAAACAGTTCGCGCGGCAGCCGCACATTAGCGCCGAGCAAGATAGTGAGCACGTCGCGAGGAAGAGTAAGGTTGTATGCGCGGAGTGCATTGCAGTTGGCGTGACGGCTCGCAATACGGAAGCGTCTGGGGGTCTTTTGGGGGCCTCCTGGGGGCCTCTTGTGGGCTCCTTGGGGCGTCTTGGCGGTTTCTTGAGGGCCGTTGGCGGCCTGTTGGGGCGCTCTTGGGGCCCCCTGGGGCTCGTGGGGGCGGAAAGCTAGATTTTTGAATTGTTGGTTGCCCTCTTGGGCCCCTCTTGGTGCCGTCTTGGAGCCTTCTTGGGCCGTTTTGGGGACCTCTTGGGCCGTCTTGGGGCCATATTGGACCGTCGCGGGGCCGTCTTGGGGGCCTCTTGGGCCGTCTTGGGGCGGTTTTCGGGGCCTCTTGGGCCGTCTAGGAGCGTCGGACAGCCCAGAATTTCACGACGGGAATACGTACATGTCTGCGTCCAGGGACCGTTTTGGGACGCATCTTGGGGGCCTCTCAGGGGCGTGTTGGGCCATCTGGAGGCCATTTCGGGTGTCTTCGATCGCTCTTGGACCGTGTGGGACCATGTTGAGCTCTCTTGGAAGCCACTTGGAGCGCTCTTGGGGCCGTCATCGGGGCTCTCTTGGGCCGTCTTCGGCGCCGCTTGAGCTGTCTTAGCGCCTTGTTGGGCTGTCTTGCGGCCCTCTTGGAGGTTTCTTGGGCCGTCTTGGGGCATCTTGGGCCGTCAGGAGGCCATCTTCGGTGTCTTTGATCGCTCTTGGGCTGTCTGGGACCATATTGAGCTCTCTTGGAGGCCACTTGGGGCGCTCCTGGAGCGCTCTTGGGGCCCTTTTCGGGGCCCTGTTGGGCCGTCTTGGACGCTTGTTGGGCCGTCTTGGGGCCCTCTTGGGCTATCTTGGGACCCTCTTGGAGGTTTCTTGGGCCGTCTTGGGGCGGTCTTCGGGGCCTCTTGGGCCGTCTTGGAGCGTCGGAAAGCCCAGAAAGCGAATTTGTGAAACATATACGTTTTAGGAAGGGAATGGGCCAATTTTTGCGTCTAGGGACCCTCTTGGGACGCATCTTGGAGGCCTCTTGGGGCCTCGTGGGGACCTCTTGGGCCGTCTTGGAGGCCTCTAGGCTCGTCTTGGGGCCATCTTGGGCGTGTGGGAGCGCTCGTTTGGCGTCTCGGGGCCCTCGTGGGCCGTCTTGGAGGCCTCTTGGAGCCTTCTGGGCCCGTCTTGATCCCCTTTTGGGCCCAAAAGGGCCCCGTGACGCGCTCGTGCTGGGCCCGGGGGGGGGGGGTCAAATCTCCGGTTTGGGGTCCCTGGGGGGGGATTATGGGGGGGGGACTATCTCACACGCCTAGAGACCCACAAGGGGTCGGCGGATTGTCACGAGCCGCTGAGCAGGAGTGGGGCGGCAGTTCGCATGTCCCCGCATTGACGATACTCGCCATGAAGCACACGGGGCCCGAGGGGAAACAGATTCTGAGGTTGGTCGCCAGTCTCGGGCTTTCGAGACGTTCCACAGGCCTTGGGACCGTCCGATTCGGTATGAAACGTCCATCCTGGGGCAAGGCGCTTGGGTCCAGGATCCGCTTCCCTCAGCACCCGTTGGCATCTGAAGAAAAGGAAAGTTCCGTTGCTTCTGATGCAGCACGAAGTCTTGGAATTGCTTGTTTGCACAGACGCACATGCCCGCGTGGAAAATAATTCGTTTGTTGTTGTCGTTTGGCAGTCACTTGGCCAGCCCGGGGTAGAGTCGATTGCGAGCGTGTGGTGGTCAAGGTTGCCGTGATGTGCATGGAGC
>CAUYUJ010019311.1:0-15000 GCA_963575745.1 Prorocentrum cordatum | reverse complement strand
GCCGCGGGCGCCCAATGACAAGTCTCGGAGGCCAGCGGGGGACCGAGGCGATCGTGTACCCTATGCCGAATGCCCGAGCCAATGCGAGACGATTGCGTCATTTCCCCTTGCGAGGTCTAAAACGCTTTGACCTTGAGCCCGAGTCGAGTCTTTCTTCGGGGGGCGACTCGTCGGGAGCGTGGGGCGAACCATTGCTTGGAAAGGAGCAGCACATTCTGGAAAAGCGTACGGGGTCTGACGTGCATGTGTTCCCCATCGGAGGCGCGAGATTCCCTCCTCCATCCTTCACCCCCATCCCTCCTCCTCCATCCCCTTCTCCTCGTTCCTCCCTCCCCTCTCCCATCGTTTCTCCTCGGTCCCCTGTCTCCTTTTTCCTCCTCCCCTCCTTTCTCACTCCCCCCCTCCTTCCTCGATCCCGCAGCCCTCCCCTCCCTCCTCCCCTGTCCCTCCTCCTCCCCCACTGACCCTCTTCCCGCTGCCGCCGCCGACGCCGCCGCCTCCGATCGGGCAGGGGCGCCCTGGTCAGCCGCGCGATCTGGGACCTCCCCGGCGTGGGCACGCAGGCATTTCCACAGGAGACGCCCGAGACCCGCGATCGTCCCCTCTTCGGTTTCCTCCTCCTCCTCCTCCTCCTCCTCCTCCTCCTCCTCCTCCTCCTCCTCCTCCCCCCTCCCCCCTGCCTGGAGGCGATATGGGCGCAGGGCACTGAGATCTGGGCGTCGCTCGTCTGCCCCAGCTTCGTGCCCCAGGCCCATCACGGATCGATCGGGCCCGAGAAGTGTTCACAGAGGTGGAGCCTAAGGCTCTGGTCGTGATTCTTGACGAGGGTCTAATTCTGTTCGCGACGTCGGATCTCAGGGGATGACCCACGTGGGGAGCAATACATGTATCTAGGGGCACCGATAGTCCATGTCTTCGGCGAGACTCGTGGAGGAATGCGTGTAATGCTCATCCCCGGGCTATCCACCCCTATCGTCGCCTCTGATTTGCCCCCTCCTCCACAATACCCACCGTGGAACGACGACGACGACGGCGTCGGCGACGACGGCGACGACTAAGAAAAGCCAGGCGGGGTCCATCACGCCGCAGCACCCCAGGCGATGATTAATGGATTTGGGTTCGAGTTTGCTCGAGGGCGTCGTCGTCATCGTTGGTATTAGTTGACCGTCCTCTCCCAAATCTCCCCACAAGCGGCAGAAAACAATGTTTGAATCGTGATCCCAGTATTTTTGTCCCAACCTCCTGTATGATTGAGCCATTGCTCTGAATCCGCAGTGAGGGCTCCTGCATGTCGGCACCGAGCCCAATTTGGCGTTTCCTCTCACTCGTTTCGTGCCCCACACGGCCCTAGTGAGGGCGCGCACATGCAGGCAGCGCGCCCAATTCGGCGCACCCCTCACGCGGCTCGTGCCCCGTAGGAAGCTTGATTCATTGCCCCAGTGGGGGCGATAGCACGGGCATCGCGCCCAAGTGGGCACACTTATCACACTCGTCTTTGCCCAAGGAGAACTCCGACCACGGTCCTAGTGGTGGAGTTCGCACGACGTCGCCCCGTCCATTTCGGTACACCTCTTACGCCCATCGTGCCCAATAGGGAGCTCCACCTACGACCCCAATCGAGGCGCGCGCGCATGAGGACCACCCGCTCAATTCAGCACACCTGCCTCTCACACGCGTCTTCTTGTCCCCAAAGGGAGCTCAAACTGCGGCCCCAGTGAGGGGCGCCCGCATGCTTTCCCCTTCCAATTTCGGCACTCCCAAACGCTTCGAGCCCCCACAGGGAGGTCAGCTCGCCCCAACCCCCATAGGGTAGGTTCGTGTCGTGTGGACGCGGCGGCGACCCCGGCCTCGGGCGTTCAAGGTCGAACGCCGCCAGTGGCCCAGAATCGGCCAACATGGAACGACCTGGCGATCGAGAAACCGCCGATCGTTCAAGGTTGAGCGATCTACGCGGTGTCAGAAACCAACGCAGGGGTCGTCACGACACGAACCTGCCGTAGCATGGCACGAGCTCCATCCTTCCCGCGGCGCGCAGTACCTGTGGAGAGGGCCATGCCCCTGCGCCACGCGCAGCTGCACAGCCTTGGGTTCTTCGCCAGGCTCACTGTTCCGACTCGTCATCCTACAGCACGTGTGCGTGTTCCGTCCCGCCTTCCCCCCCTTTCATCGCGTCATCCCCTACTCCACTTGTTCTCAATTCTTCCCACCTGCCCCCCTTTCCTTGCCCGAAAGGCCCACACAAAGGGCGCACCTGCCCGCGACTGACCCGCATGGAGGAAGAATGTACTCAAAGCAAGACTCTGCTGCCAAAGCTTCGGTCAGGAGCGCGGAGCTCAAGATGCCCAGGATTCACAGTGGGGACCCATGCCAAGAAGCACCCTGCTTGTCTCCAGGGTGCCCTGGGTTTCTTGGGTTCAGATGGTTTTGCGATGGAAAGCGTGACGTCCGCGTACCAAAAATCAGTGGGCGCTTTGGGGGTCTCAGGGGTGGGTTTCCTGTGGACTGGCCTCCATTTGTACTCTCCCCATCTTCCTCTGGGGGCCCGCAGCGCGAGCGTGAATCACGGCGGGCCCCCTCTTCGCGAGACAAGCTCTTGGCCCGTCTGGCTCCTCCGGAGACCGGCTCTGGGGGGGCTCCCCGGTGGACCGTCCAGGGGGGGGGCCCTCGTGGGGCGCCGGCGGAGCCGTCCTGGAGGTCGCTTGGGCTGCCTTTGGGCCGCCTCAGGGGCCCGCCGGGGCCATCTCGGGGCCCTCCTGGGCCGTCGTGGGGCCCTGAGGGGCCTTGCTGGGCCGTCTTGGGCAATCGCTTCGCTCATTGAGCCGGCCCGTGTTGTCTCGCCGCTGTGGTCTGGCTCCTGGGAGATCCAGCGGGGTCGGGGGCCACGCACACCCATCTGGGACCTCGCTGCTCCCTGGCGGCTGGCATTTTCTGGAGGCGGGGCGTGGTGAGCGTCGCAGGGGGCCTTTTTGGGGGCCGTCTTGGGGTCATATCGTCGGGCCTGTGTGGGGTGTCAGAAGCCCGAGGAGACGAGAACGCCCAAATCGTTGAAACTGCCGGAGAATGAGTGCTAATTGTGTCTTGACAGTTCGGCGAGCCTCTTGGGCCTCTTGGGAGTCTGTTAGGAGCCTATGGGAGAATTCTTGGAGGTTTCGTGGGGCCTCATGGGCGTCTCTTGGGGCCTTCCTGGGGCACTTTTTGGGGAGCCTTAGGAGCCATCTTGGGGCCTTCTTGGAGGAGATCGATCAACGAGGAGGGGTACTCAACTAAGGCCCCCCCCAGGAGGCCAGCATTGGCACAAAACGCATTCAAAATCAAACGATACCGGAGAAAAAAACAATCAAAGTCTTTTCAGGGATATAGGGCTATGGGGTTATTGGGTTATAGGGCGATGGGGCAATGCGGCTATAGGGCCATAGAGTTATAGGTCTACAGGGCTATAGAGCTATAGGGCCATAGGGCTGTACGGCTCTAAGGCTATGGGGCTAAAGGGCCATAGGGACATAAGGCTATCAGTCTATACGGCTATGGGCTAGAGGAGCATAGGGCTATAGGGCTATAGGGCTACAGGCATTCAATTGTTTTATAAACAGAGGGCTATAAGGCTATAAGGCGATAGGGCTATAGGGATATAGGGATATAGGGCTATCGGGCTATAGGGCTATGGAGCTAGGGCTATAGGGTTATAGGGCTATAGGACTATAGGGATATAGGGCTATAGGGTTATAGGACTGTAGGGCTATAGGGCTATGGGGCTATCAGGCTATAAGGCTATAGGACCACCGGGTAATAGGGCTATTGGGCTACAGGGCTATAGGGCTATGGGGCTGTAGGACTATCGGGCTATAGGGCCATAGGGCTATAAGGCACCCGGGCAACCGGGCACCTGGGCACCGGGGCGGGCCGCGGAAAGCGGTGACAAACCTTGTCTAACCATATGAATCCGCTAGGACCCGCACAGAGGCAAGTTCTGAGTGGGGAAGAGTTGCGCCTTCTCGCTGAGACCTTCTTGGACGCTCTGACACCTTGCGGCCCCTCCACTCCAGTCCGAGGGGAGAAGGTCGAGGGAGGGATAGACCCCTCCCCGAAGGGGAAGAGGGAAACGGAAGAGGAAACTCCCTGCACCACTCACACTCAGAGGGCTGGTAAGAATACCCTCGCCCGCCCTTGCTTCTCTAAGCCCCATACACCATCCCTACCATCTCTCCTCCACAGTCGTCCACCCCTCATCATGCTCGTCCTCCTCACACTCCACAGCCATTTGGGCGCAGGAGACTGAATATCGGGCCCAGCCGCCCGCTGGCGCTCGGGCGCCCCCCGCCGCGGCCATGTCGCTGAAGCTGCAGAAGCGCCTCGCCGCCTCCGTGAAGAAGTGCGGCAAGGGCCGGATCTGGCTCGACCCCAATGAGGCGAGCGAGATTTCGATGGCAAATTCCAGGTTCAACATCAGAAAGCTGATCAAGGACGGCCTCATCATCCGCAAGGCCGTCAAGATGCACTCTCGCTCGCGGGTGCGGAAGAACCTCGAGGCCAAGCGCAAGGGCCGCCACATGGGCATCGGCAAGCGCAGGGGTACCAAGGAGGCCCGAATGCCCAGCAAGGTGCTGTGGATGCGCCGCCAGCGCGTGCTCCGCCGCTTGCTGCGCAAGTACCGCCAGCAGAAGAAGATCGACAAGCACCTCTACCATTACTTCTACCGCCACGCCAAGGGCAACGCCTACAAGAACAAGCGGGTGCTCGTTGAGGCGATCCCCGTTTCCCGTTTCCTAAACTAACAGAATCAAGCGCAATAGTTTAAATTTACGTAACACAGAACACGCAGTGTTAAGCAATGCAAATTGGTGCAGGCGATCCACAAGATGAAGGCCGAGAAGATGAAGGCCAAGGCACTCGCAGAACAGCAGGAGGCGCGCAAGGAGAAGGCGAAGCTCCAGAAGGCCAAGAAGGCGGAGAAGAAGGAGTCGTCATGAAGAGAGGGGCCTTGAGGTTTTGATCCCGTCACGGCCCCAGGGACCGTCAAAAACGGCTCAGGTGAAAAGCCAGTCCTGGAAAGCCGCCAGGGGGTTCAGGACCCCATTTCCCTCAGGACCCCCTCTATCGGTTCGGACGAAAGAGGGGGGGGGACAGGGGGGGGACAGGGGGGGACACGAAACCTGCGGCGTTTCGGCCCCGTCGCCGGGCGCTTCTCTCGATATATGGCTGTTTCCAGCGCCGGCAGGCGCCAGCAAAACCAGCCACGCAAGCCGATTCGCTAACCCCCCCTTCGATATTTCATCGCTTCGCTCATTCCGCCGGCCCATAATGTCGCACCGTGGTCGCCTGTCCGAGTGGTCGTTTGCAGTGTGGAGCTGCGGCGTCGGGAGCTGTGTAGTTGTCGATAAATTTGTTGTTGTTTTTTCATGGGGCTTCTAGGTGTTTGCAGTTTTTTGACGGCTTTGGTGCCATCGTGGGGGCGTGTTACCCGTGGTATCCCGTTGTGGGGCCGTTCGAGCCGGGGGAAGAGACATCTTATGCGACAGGGGAACCCTCGTGTCGGAGGGTGGCGGGTTTTGATTTTTCTGCTGTTTTCTAATGTGGGGTCCCCGGAAGTCGCGACCCCTTCCTCAGGGCCTACTTTTCATCCCAAGCCGTTTTTTGACAGTCCTGGGGCCCACCGAGGGCCCCCGCAGGCCGAACATGTTCCACAAAAGATCGAGTCGTGTTTTCTCATGGCACGAGCATGTCTGGGAGGAGGCAGAGGAGGAGAAGGAGGAGGAGGAGGAGGGGGGGATGATGATGATGATGATGATGATGATGATGATGATGAGGAGGAGGAGGAGGAGGAGGAGGAGGAGGAGGAGGAGGGAGAGGAGCCGTTCGTCCGACCCGATTGTTATCTCGTGCTTACAGGAGACGCTGCTGCGCCAGGCTGAGGGCAAGTGAGCCGGGCTCCCGGGGCTTGGCCGAGCGACGACCGCAGCGGCACGACGGGCGCCCGGCAAAGAAGAGGCTTCGTCGTCCTCGCTTTCTTCCTCTCCAGGCATCCCAGATGGGGTCAGAGCGGATGGGGTCTGAGGATCGCGGCGCATCGCCGATGTATCGGATACGCGGCTCGATGTGGAGCCCGATTTTCTTCACGTCGATGTCGCCGATGCATCGGCGGCCGATGTGTCGCCAACGCATCGGCGGCTCGGTGTTCTCCATCGCCCGCCTTCGAGGCAGATCGAGGCAGAAAACACCGCGTAAACATGAATGTCGGAGCTGGATGTCTTGGCTCTGCGCTGGGCCACCCGGGGCGTCGCTTCTGGCGCCGCCCTTGGCGCGTTCCGCGCGCGAGGGAGGGAGGTTCAGCGCAGATCCAAGACAACCGCGCGGACCTCTGGTTGGTAATGTTTGTGCAGTTGTTTCTTATCTCTTCCTCTACTCCTGGCATGCCCCTCCTGCTGTCGGGGCAATGTTTGGGGGCATTTTCCCCTGGGTGGATGTGCATCGGCCCCCAATCGCCGATCGGAGGTGAGGGGGTGAGATCGAAGTGGAACGGAGAGCCCCCCTACCGGGAAATCGGTTTCGGTTTCGTGTTCGTGCGTGCCGTGCGTGCGGGCGAGGCGAAGCTGCGTGGGCGGGCGAGAAGAAAGTCTCCTCTGGCTGAGGCGCGGCCGGACCAAATGATTCCTCTCCGGGGCCGGTGGCCCGCGGTGTCCCGCCGGTGTCCCGCCTCCGGCTGAGGCGCGGCCGGACCAAATGATTATTTTCCGGGGGCCGGTGGTCCGCAGTGTCTCGCCGGTGTCCCGTCGGTGCCCCGATGATGATGATGATGATGATGATGATGATGATGATGATGATGATGATGCCGATGATGTTGATGATGATGTTGATGATGATGATGATGATGATGATGGTGATGGTGGTGATGACGATGGTGTCCCGTTGGTGATGTTGATGATGATGGTGGTGATAATGATGGTGTCCCGATGATGATGTTGATGATGTTGATGATCATGATGATGTTGATGATGATGAGATCTTGAGATGATGATGATGATGATGATGATGATGATGAAGATGATGATGATGATGATGATGATGGTGATGATGATGATGGTGCCCCGATGATGATGCTGAGGTTGCTGATGATACTGTTGATGATGGTGGTGATGATGATGGTGGTGTCCCGATGATGATGATGATGATGATGATGATGATGATGATGATGATTATGATGATGATGATGATGATGCTGATGTTGATGATGATTGTGTCCAGATGATGATAATGAGGAGGAGGATGATGAGGTGATGATGATGATTTTGATGATGGTGGCCCGATGATGATGATGTTGATGATGATGGTGTCCCGATGATGATGGTGATGATGATGGTGACGATGATGATGGTGTCCCGATGATGATGATGTTGATGATGATGATGATGTTGGTGATGATGATGGTGTCCCGATGATGATGATGATGATGATGATGTTGATGATGTTGTTCATGATGGTGATGATGATGAGATGATGATGACGATGCTGATGATGATGATGATGATGGTGGTATTCCGCTGGTGATGATGGTGTCCCGATGATGATGTTGATGATGATGGTGACGATGATGGTGTCCCGATGATGGTGATGATGATGGTGATGATGTGATGATGATGATGATGATGGTGTCCCGATGATGGTGATGATGATGTTGATGACGTTGATGACGATGATGTTGATGATGATGGCGCTGATTGTGAGATCGATTGTGGTATCGATAGTGAGATTGATAGTGAGACCGAATGTGAGATCGATTGTGAGATCGATAGTAAAATCGATAGTGAGATCGATTGTGAGATCGATAGTCAGATCGATTGTGAGATCGATCGAATGAAATAGATCGAGTGAGATCGATTGTGAGATCGATCGAGTGAGATCGATCGAGCGAGACCGATAGTGAGATCGATAATGAGATCGATAGTGAGACCGATTGATTCAGACGTTGGTTCCTCCCCCCCCCCCCGAACCTCCTTATCACCCGAAGGTTGGTCGTATAGGTAGATTATCCCGGCCAGGCATGGGCGGCTTCACAATCAAGAGCCTGTCGGCGATGCATCGCCGACGAAAGCTCCTATGTTTCCCCCCCGAGCCAGTGCCCCCGTACCGTTCCCCGTCGTTCTGGCCCCACTACTCAGCAGATGTACACGGACTCCTCCGCCCCCTCCTCCTCACCGCCAAAAGCAACCCCATCCTCTCCTCACATCCGCAGCCTCCCCGTCCTCCTCCCCCCTCATCCTCCTATTTCTCCTCGTCATACTTCTCCTCCTTCCGCCTCCTCGCTGTCCCTCGCCATCTCTCTCGTTCGTTCCGCAGCGGCTTGAAGCGTGCCTGCCGGTGCAGGAAATCGTGCACAGACACCCCTTCTGGAGGCGCGCCGATCAGGATCGTGCACGGGCACTCCTCCTGGAGGGAGGAAGAGAAGTGGATGGGGGGACGCGTGGGTCAGGCCAGCTTCCTAAGCCTCCCTGGCCAGAGAGGCCCGACAAACCGACTGGCCAAGGCGTCCGCACGATCCGGTCTCCTTGTCTCTGGCTCCGCGTGCCATGGCTCGATGGCTCGCCATGGCATCGTCTGGCTATCGTCTGTCTCCTCCTCCGCCTCCTCCTCCTCCGCCTCCTTTTCCTCCTCCTCCTCCTCCTCCTCCTCCTCCTCCTCCTCCTTCCCCTCCTGCTCCTTCTCCTGCTCCTCCTCCCCCTCCTCCTCCTCCTCCTCTCCTCCTCCTCCTCGTTATCCTCCTCCGCCTCCTTCTCCTCCTCCCTCTCCTCCTCCTCCTCCTCCTCCTCCTCCTCCTCCTCCTCCTCCTCCTCCTCTCCTCCTCCCCATCCTGCTCCTCGCCTCCTCCTCCTCCTCCGCCTCCGCCTCCTCCTCCTCCTCCTCCGCCTCCTCCGCCTTCCCATCCTCCTCCTCCTTCTCCTTCTCCTCCTCCTCCTCCTCCTCCTCCTCCTCCTCCTTCTCATTATCCTCCTCCTCCTCCTCCTCCTCCTCCTCCTCCTCCTCCTCCGCATCCTCCGCATCCTCCGCATCCTCCGCATCCTCCGCATCCTCCGCATCCTCCTCCTCCCCCTCCTCCTCCCCCTCCTCCTCCTCCTCCTCCTCCTCCTTCCTCCTCCTCCTCCTCCTCCCTCCTCCCCTCCTCCTCCTCCTCCTCCCCCTCCTCCCCCTCCCTCCTCAGCCTCCTCCTCCTCCTCCTCCTCCTCCTCCTCCTCCTCCTCTCCTCCTCCTCCTCCTCCTCCTCCTCCTCCTCCTCTCCTCCGCCTCCGCCTCCGCCTCCGCCTCCGCCTCCGCCTCCTCCTGCTGCTCCTCCTCCTCCTCCTCCTCTTCCTCCTCCTCCGCCGCCTCCTCCTCCTCCTCCTCCTTGTCGGCAGCAACGCTACGGGGCGCGACGCGCGAAGTCGGGAGTCCTAGGAGGAAGCAGTCGGTCGGCCAGCGGACTCCCCATCGAAAACGTCGGATGCCCCGAAGGGCTCTGGGTTCCCGCACGGACTGCAGGGCACTTTGGGAAGTTCAAAGATCGATTGGAGGCGAGAGGAGCGAACGAGGAGGGAGGAGAGAGGAGGAGCAAGGCCGAGGAGATGGGAGGAGTAGGAGTAGGAGGAGGAGGAGGAGCAAGGCGGAGGATGGGGGAGGAGGGACCTTAGAAGGTTCGTGGATCGACGGCAGATTTGTGTTGTGGATTATTTGCAGCAGATGGCCCTCGGTCTCTCCCCGCGACGCGCGTGTCCATCGGCTGCGCTGCCCTGGTCGTCGCTGGTCCTTGCGGCATCGTCGTCGTTGTCGGGCGGTGTGTGTGTGTGTGTGCGGGTGAACCCTCACGGGTCGGGCGGGCGGGTTGGGCGAGGGGACTTTACAGGAATGCTCAAACGCATCGGCGCCTCATCCTGCGCCCCAGCCGTTGCTTGGATTGTTAGTGCATTGTTTGTTTTGGTGGCCTCTTGAGGCTCTCTGAACGCTGCCAGGGGCCATCTTAAGCCGCGAGGTTTCAGAACCACGAGGCGATGATTCCTTTCAGACATGTCAAAAAATATGTCGTCTTCGGGAATCTCGCTGGAGGCTTTTTGGGGCATGTCTTGGAGGCGTTGGGGGACTCTTGGTGCACATTGGGGACATCTTCGGACCGTGAAGTGCTCGCTGGATCGTGTTGGGGTGGTCGTCGGGCGTCTTGCAGCCGCTGTGGGGGTTCATTGGGCCGCACTGGAAGCCGGCTAGAGACCGAAAAGGGAGCTTGGAAGCAATCCTACATACCGTGGTTGGTTTTATGAGCCCGGTCGCGAATAGGGAGGGTCGCCCTTGGAAAATGACAGAACCCTTACTGGACACTTGTCCAGCATCCGAACATCCCGCAATCGCGCAAGCGCGGCAGCTGAGATTAGAAGTGTGATGGTCTGGTTCCCGCGCGGACCTGCTTCCGATAACTTGTGGGCACGAAGATGCTGGGCCCAAACAGGGGCAACACTTCCAGGAAAAATCTGCGCGATGCTGAGGCGAGAAGAACATTCCGGCCTCCCGCGCGCGAAGGGCACCGCGCCCCACTCTGCCGCGCGATTTGCAGTGCCGGCGGCAGCACAGTGCGCGTTTCATGCCCCCGAGCGGCTGTAACTCGCAGTGCGCTGCATGGTGGAGAGGGGATCTCCAGGATGGCCGACACTGCCCCACAGAGGCGGTGGAGCATGATCCGAGCACGATGAAGGGACACTTGCTTGCGCAGGAGACGTACCTGAAGAGGATGGGCATCCGCCACTTCGACGCCGTCATATTGGTGACGGCGTCTCGCTTCACAGAGGCCGTGGTGCGCTCCATGTTGTTCACAAGCATTCGGCTCACTTACGGTCGTTTGTGATTATTGGGCGCTGTCCATTTGATCATTTTGCTTGCTGCAGAGGAGGCACAGAACAGAGAAACATCATGACAAGGAGCAGGAGCAGTGGGAGAGAGAAAGAGGGAGAGAGAGAGAGAGAGACAGAGACAGAAACGAAAGAGGAAGAGAAAGATGAAGAAGCAGGGAGGGAGAAGGAGAGAGAGAGAGAGAGAGAAAAAGAGAGAGAGAGAGAGAGAAAGAGAGAGAGAGAGAGAAACACAACAAAAGAGCGATAGAGAGAGAGAGAGAGCGAGAGAGAGAGAGAGAGAGAGCTAGAGAGAGAGAGAGAGAGCGAGAGAGGGGAGGAGGAGGGGAGAGGAGGAGGAGGAGGAGGGGAGGGAGGAGGAGAGGAGGAGAGAGGAGGAGGAGGAGGAGGAGGAGGATGAGGAGGATGAGAGGAGGATGAGGAGGAGGAGGAAGGAGGAGGAGGGAGGAGGAGGAGGGAGGAGGAGGAGGAGAGGGGAGACACGCCGATGCGGACGGGGTGCGCCGGGCGCCGCCCAGGCAAGCGGGGCCCGCGCCACGCCCCCCAGGCCGGAGCCGCGGCGCACGGGGGCGAGGGCTCGAGCTGCCCTCAGCCTTGGCATCGCTCGGACGTGTGCATGTTTTCTCGGCCAGAACCATCGAGGACCATCCTGGACCATCGAGCAAAGCAAACGCACACGAAACCGACAGATGCACGGGAAATTGGCGTCCGAGCGACGGCAAGCAGCGCGCTCTGCACGGGGAGCACGGCCGACGAGGACCGGGAGAGGGGCCCCGAGAGCGGCGGCAGCGCGGCGGGGCCGGGCCGCCCGCGGCCGGGAGGGCGCGGGCTGGCGACGCCACGGGGCGGCGCCCGCGCGAGGTGGGCCTCGCGGGGCGCGAGGCGGCAACCTGAACGGCGCGCGAGACGGGAGGAGGAGGAGGAGGAGGAGGAGGAGGAGGAGGAGGAGGAGGAGGAGGAGGAGGAGGAGGCAGAAGAGAAGGAAGGGCACAAGGAGGAAAGGAGGATGCCGGATGAATGACATTGAAAAAGGAGGAGGATGGAGGATTTCTCAGTCACGAAAGAGAGAAGGAAGGGGGAGGAGGAGTCGGAGGAGGAGGAGGAGGAGGGAGGAGGAGGAGGAGGAGGAGGAGGCAGGAAAGAGGAGGATGAGGAGGAGGAGGAGGAGGAGGAGGAGGAGGAGGAGAAGGTGGGGCGTGGCGAGGGGCAGCCAGCGGGGTGCCACGAGCACAGCCGCCCGCCACCCGGCAAAGGGGCCCACAAGCCCAAGGGGGGGCGGGGAGCCGCCACCCGCGGAGTCGGCCACGGGGTGGCCTTGCACCTCCCCAGAACCCTTCGAGTTCTGAACAAAACTTTTTTTTGATCCGCGGGTCGAGAGCGCACCTCTTCCGGTCGAAGCTAAGCGGGCCGCGCACAGCTTTAACTAACAAAAGGGGTCGGGGCAGAAGGAGGGGCCTCACGTCAAGGCCAAGAGGGGGCAAAGCCCCGGAATCAGGCGGTGCCGAAGACGATGTGTTTGCAAAGGAACGCCTTGCACAGGAGTTCTGAACTAAACATGACGGGGAGTTGTTCGCTATTTTCCGTCCCTGGATGCCGTCACGGGCTTTCGGGGCCATCAAACAACGACTCAGGACGAAGAACTCGTCCGGGGGAAGGGGTCCAGACCGCCGGATGTCCACTGCATGAAGATGTATGACGTCGGGGGTCCGGGTCTGCTCGCCGACGTGAACGGGCTCCCTCGCGCGGTCGTTCGTGGAGGCGCCGCCGAGTGATGGAGGCGACGGAGGGGCGGGGCGACCTCGCGCCGACGGGCGCCAAGGCTGCGCAGTGCGCACCACCTCGGGCAGGCGGGGCGCCGCCAGCTGTGGCTGCACATCGTCTCGAGCCCCGTCGTCCTCTTCCTCCTGCTCCGCCGCAGGGGCCAGGGCCACTAGGGGTGGCAACCCTGGAGGCGCTGGAAACCCTAAATGTGTATAGAGAGAGATAGAGAAAACAGAGAGGGAGAGAGACAGAGAGGTAAAGAGCGACAGAGAGAGAGAGATCAAGAGAGACAGAGACAGAGAGGACAGAGAGAGACGGGATATAGAGACTGGAGAGGGAGGGAAGGAGGGAGATAGAGGAAACATATCGGAGAAACGAGAGAGTGGGAGATATGATAACAACATATGTCCGATTGAAGAAGGACGGGAGGGAGGATGTTGGGGGAAGTCGCGAGAGGGTGAGGGAGAGAAACAGAGAGAGATTAAGAGCGACAGAGAGAGAGAGAGATCAAGAGAGACAGAGACAGAGAGGACAGAGAGAGAGACGGGATAGAGACTGGAGAGGGAGGGAAGGAGGGAGATAGAGGAAATATGTTGGAAAAACGAAAGAGTGGGATATATGAAAACAACATATGGCCGGTTGAAGAAGGACATGAGGGAGGATGTTGGGGGAAGTCGCGAGAGGGTGAGGGAGAGAGACAGGCAGAGATATGCAGCCACACGATTTTAAGAATCATATGAATTCTAGACGCTTCGCGTATCCCCACCAGCCCATCCAGAAACGATGTCCAGGCGATTTGAGGTGATTCGGGAAGTGCGGCAGCAAAGAGGAGGACGGCCGAACCGTGCAAAGGAGTGAGGAGGAGAACGATGAGGTGGATGGATGGATGGGTGAGGGAGTGGGAAGAAGGAGGATGAATAGGATGAGGAGGAGGCGGAGGAGGAGGAGGAGGAAGAGAAGGAGTAGGAGCAGGAAGGAGGAACAGGAGGAGGAGGAGGGCAAACACAAGGGCCAGAGGTCTCTGGGATGCCTCTCGGAGCCTCTTGGGGTATCTCTTGGGCGATTGTTGGTGGCCTCTTGGGACGTCTTGGGGGTCTCTTGGCGATCCTGGGGGGCTCTTCGGGGTCTTGGGTGCCTCGGGGGGGGGCCTCTCGGGGCCGCTTGGGGTCTTCTTCGGGGCCTCCTGGGGGCCTCTTAGGGGCCATCTTGGGGCCATATTGGGACCTCTTGGGGCCTCCTGGGCGCTTCTTGGGGCCACCTTGGAGGAGATCGGTCAACGAAGGGGGGTTCCTTAATTAGGGCCCCCCCCCAAGAGGCCAAAATGCGGCCAAAACCTTAATAACACCTTAGTAAAACCAGGTCCACGGGGAGGGGGTAGGGGGAGGGGTAAACCCCTCCCCGAAGGGGAAGAGGGAGGGGTGGAAGAGGAAACGCCCTAAACCACCGACGCCCAGAGGGCTGGTGGGATTAAGGAACACAGGAAGTTGCAAAGGGAAACCAGACAGCGCACGTACAATAAACTCGTGTAAGTTCGAAGAGGGGGGGCAGCAGACAGGGGCTCCCCGAGGCCGACGTGATGTTGTTGGACGAGCTCCGACACTGGAAGGTGCCCTTCCTGCTTGTCAGGAAGGCCGTCTCTCTATAGCCGGCTCTGCTGGCTCTACTGGGGCCAAGTTGGCGCAGTTGGGCAATTGGATGCAGATCGCAGAGCACGAGGATCAGGAGGAGCAGCAGGAAGGAGGAGCCAGGCCACAGTGACAAGAGAGATTGCCCAAACCGTTGCCCTGCCAGTAGCCGCTGGCTCGCACCGAGCTCCAGGCTCTTTTTTTCAAACAGCTCTTGGTGCGATGTTCGCGGTTGCGCCCTCCTCCTCCTCCTCCTCCTCCTCCTCCTCCGTCCTGCTCCCTCCTCCTCCAGCCTCGCTTGTTTGCGGGAGTCTTCTTGTGGACTCGCGTCGTCTGACCCTCGGCGCGCGAGGAGATGGGGGCCCCAAGAAGCCGCGCCCTCGGACACAGTGTACGGACGTACGTAGTGCACGTGCGTGCACAATGTGCAGATAGGCATCATGAGGGGAACAAACACACAGACACAATGAATCGTCGATTCCCCAGAAAATATGGGAAAATATGGGAAGTGGGGGGGAAGACAAGAACCCAGAAAATACTAGAAAATCTTAGGAATCCTGTTATTTGTGTGTATGTCTTTGTGTGTCCCAGGGCCCCTTCGAGGTATCTCAGCAAAAAGAGCGCAATCCAATTGTAGGCCGACAGACAAGCTCACACAGTCTTTGGCAGAGCAAGGTGCGCCTGGATTTTGGCATGAAGCCTTCTGATGTGAGTGCTCTGATGATGATGATGACGATGATGACGATGATGACGAT
>CAUYUJ010019310.1:0-182517 GCA_963575745.1 Prorocentrum cordatum | reverse complement strand
CGGTGCCAACTCAAAAGACAGTAGGGCGCCAGTCCAGCGTAAAACGGGAGGAAGTCTCGGACGGGAGCGCTGGTTTTGTCGGGACGGCGTGTTTCGGCGGCGAGGAGGAGCACCGCTTGGAGTAAAACGTCGAGGAAGGCTCGAGCGGGAGCGTTGTTGTTGCTGGGGGCGGCGCCGATGAGAGAAAGACTAGCGCGCCAGTCCAAGGTAAAACGGGAGGAAGTCTCAGGCGATAGCGCTGGTTTTGTAGGGACGGCGGCTTTCATCGGCGAGCAAGAGCACCGGCCCTGAGTAAAAGGGAGGAAGTCTCGAGCGAGAGCGTTGTTGTTGAACATTATTAATTCTAAAGAATAATTATTGTTGGGACCCCTGGTGCACGGCCCCCCTGCGCCGCCTAGGCCGCAGCTACATTTTCATCATTTTCGTGAGGAAGCCTCAGGTAATTCGATGTGATCAAGATCCGGTTGTTTTGTTCACCCCCGCTTTCCCTTGCAAAAAACACTATAAAATGACATTTCTTGTTCTAATATAATCAAATTTCAAGAATCCTTTGCAAAAAATAAGGTAAAGTGGACATTCGCGCGCGCAAGACGAAATCCTTCCAAAAGCTTAGTGTTCGGAGCGATTTCAACATACAAACATCAAAAAACTAATGGTTTTTCAACAAAAAAATGTCAAAATCTCATCCCGCGCGCTCTTGCGGATTCGTAGGAAAACCCAACACTTTTTAAACATTTCTGTCAAACGGGCTTTTGCGAGCAACTTTTTCGAACTTCTGCGACAACGGTTGCGCACCTGCCAGGGCCATCATCCCTGTCAAATAATACCATGCGGGACACATTCGTTTTTTCTTCGCGCGCGCACGCCGAAATCTCCGTATACTAAGCTAGTTTCCACAAGATGTTACCACAAGAAGTCATTGTAACCATGCGCCAGTGTAGTAGCCACGGTCGTCCGCATGCCACGAAGTGAAGTGTCCGAACGTCATAGGGCGGGAAGCTGGGTGTGGGTGGTGGCGAAGAGTCGTTTGGAAATGTGGTAGAGCTTGAACCGGCCCCCCACAAAGTGGGGGTATTGGCGGGCGTCGTATGAAAACCCTGGCACTGGTGAGAACGGAGTGTCCCCACGTGCTAGTAATTGTTGTTGTTGTTGTTGTTGTTGTTGTTGTTGTTGTTGTTGTTGAACATTATTAATTCTAAAGAATAATTATTGTTGGGCCCCCTGGTGCACGCCCCCCCCCCCGCGCCTAGGCCGCAGCTACATTTTCATCATTTTCGTGAGGAAGTCTCAAGTAAAACGATGTCATCCAGATCCGGTTGTTTTGTTCCCCCCCGCTTTCCCTTGCAAAAAACACTATAAAATGACATTTCTTGTTCTAATATAATCAAATTTCAAGAATCCCTTGCAAAAAATAAGGTAAAGTGGACATTCGCGCGCGCAAGACGAAATCCTTCCAAAACCTTAGTGTTCGCAGCGATTTTAACATAAAAACATCAAAAAAAAACCAATGGTTTTTCAACAAAAAATTGTCAAAATCTCATCCCGCGCGCTCTTGCGGATTCGTAGGAAACCCAACATTTTTTAAACATTTTTGTCAAACGGGCTTTTGCGAGCAACTTTTTCGAACTTCTGCGACAACGGTTGCGCACCTGCCAGGGCCATCATCCCTGTCAAATAATACCATGCGGGACACATTCGTTTTTTCTTCGCGCGCGCACGCCGTCGTCGTCGGCCGCGGGGCCGTGAATAGTAGCCACGGTCGTCCGCATGCCACGAAGTGAAGTGTCCGAACGTCATAGGGCGGGAAGCTGGGTGTGGTTGGTGGCGAAGAGTCGTTTGGAAATTTGGTAGAGCTTGAACCGGCCCCCCCACAAAGTGGGGGTATTGCCCGCCTCCTATGAAAACCCTGGCACTGGTGAGAACGGAGTGTCCCCAGTCTTAATTGATTGTTGTTGTTGTTGTTGTTGTTGTTGTTGTTGTTGAACATGTATACTTCTAAAGGAGTACTTATTGTGGGGCCCCTCGGTGCACAGGCCCCTCGCCGCGCCTAGGCCGCAGCCATGTTTCATCATTTTCGTGAGGAAGTCTCCGGCAAAACGGGTTGGTCCGGATCCGGTTGTTTTTGTTACGGGCGGTTTTCCCTTGCAAAAAATAAGGCAAAGTGGACATTTCTTGTTCTAACATAACCAAACTTCAAGAATCCCTTGCAAAAAATAAGGTAAGTGGACATTCGCGCGCGCAAGACGAAATCCTTCCAAAACCTTAGTGTTCGTAGCGATTTTAACATAACAACATCAAAACAACATTTTATATATATTATATAATATATATATATATATTATATTATATATAAAAAAAAAACACCAATGTCAAAATTTCATCCCGCGCGCTCTTGCGGATTTGTAGGAAAACCAACACTTTTTAAACATTTCTGTCAAACGGGCTTTTGCGAGCAACTTATTCACGTGCTTCGAACTTCTCCAACAACGGTTGCGCACCTGCCAGGGCCATCATCCCTGTCAAATAATACCATGCGGGACACATTCGTTTTTTCTTCGCGCGCGCACGCCGAAATCTTCAAAAACATTGGGTTTCTTAGGAATTTTAGCACCGCGCACAACAATCATACGAATCGCACGTAGGTCCTCGAAAAAACATTGTACGAATTTTCAAAATTCTACCCGCGCCGCGCTGTCCGAATATAAAAACATGTTACCACAACAAGTCACTGTACCCATGCGCCAGTGTAGTAGCCACGGTCGTCCGCAGGCCACGAAGTGAAGTGTCCGAACGTCATAGGGCGGGAAGCTGGGTGTGGGTGGTGGCGAAGAGTCGTTTGGAAATGTGGTAGAGCTTGAACCGGCCCCCCCCACAAAGTGGGGGTATTGGCGGGCGTCGTATGAAAACCCTGGCACTGGTGAGAACGGAGTGTCCCCACGTGCTAGTAATTGTTGTTGTTGTTGTTGTTGTTGTTGTTGTTGTTGTTGTTGTTGTTGTTGGGGGGCCGGTTTGGGCGCCCCCTAAACCGCTCGAGCGTGAGCTTCATTTTCAGTGGAAGTGTAGCCAGCGCCGAGGCGAGAGCGCCAAAGCGCCTGGGGGGAGTCCAACAATGATAATTGTTTGGCAACGTTCAACAACAGCAGCAGCACCAGCATCAGCAACAACAGTGCGCATCGCGGAGTCCCACTTCAGCCACGCACCCAGGGACAGTCGGGCGAAGAAAACTATGCACATGCACCGATCCTGGCAAGGCCCATCCTTGACCCAGGATCGGTGCATATGCCTTCCTGGCCAAGATAAGAGGGCGTATGCACCGATCCTGGGCTCAGGGTTGGGCCTGGCCAGAATCGGTGTATGTGCACAGTTCCTCTAGACAGTGAATGACCGCTCGGCCCCCTCGTTCTGATCATCACCATCACCATCATGCCCTTCGCCCGCCGCCCCTCCACCCCGCCCCGTGACCGACCGATCTCCCGTGCCGCTTCCGAGGCGCCGGTGAGGGAGCAGGCCAGCCCGCCGCTGCGCGAGCGCGCACCGTTGCCGCGCCTCGTGCCCTGTCCAGTGGAGACCCATGCCAAGAAACACCCTGCTTGCCTCAAGGGTTCCTTGGGTGTCGGTGGACTTCCCCACACTAAAAGATCAAGGGGCGCCCTGGGATCTCAGGGTTGGATTTTTCGTGGAAGGTTTCTTGTGGACTAGCCTCCGCTGTATACCCTCGTGGGAGAGCCACTGATGACGAGGAGGAGAGGGAGTTGCCAACGTGCAGGAGTTGAATGCTTGGAGGAACGTCCACTGTCTGGTTCAAGGCTTGTCAGTGTCATCTGGTGCCTAATGGCATTCACCCTGCCTTTCATTGCCGTTGCTCTTGTGATGCATGATTGCGAACGTCCCCCAATAATTATGCACGGTGATGATGCTGTGAAGACTCGGAGTCGGGGCACGAGGGCGATGATAATGATGATCAAAGGGTGTGTTTCGTGGGGTTATGTTTTCTTCCAAGCCGCGTCGCACCCGCGTCTCCCTCCTCCCGCTCGTCCTCTTCCTTTCTGCCCTCGTGCACTGGACAGGGCTTCGAAGAGGTGGTCCGCCTTCTAATCCGCTCTGGAGGACGGCTCCACGCGTGTCGCATGCACAGCACGTACACGACACACGCGTCTACGTACCGCCGCACGCATGCACATACTCGCACACACAACATACACCATGCAGCCCTAGTGCACGCCTGGCGTGTTCACGGCATCATGCACCCAAGACGTATTCACGACATATTGGGCACCCGCATGAGACACACGTCCACATCCAGCCTGGCACCCACATGCAGACTGGGATCGGAAAGTGTGGCAAGCGTTGCACATAGGACCTGGGGTTCGCACACCGTGCCTTACGCTAGCAAGCGTGGCTTTGTGTCGACAACAGAGGGGGTGCGTAGGGAATGGTTCCTGAGCTCGGCCGCTATGCGCGTCTCTCGTCCAGGGCACGCGTGGTACTTTCTCGACACCAGAGGGGGTGCGCAGCGGGAGGTTCCTGAGCGCGGCCGCTGTGCGCGCCCCTCGCCCAGCATAGCAGGCGCGGCATTTTGTCGACACCAGAGGGGGGCGCAGGGGGTGGTTCCTGAGCTCGGCCGCCGTCCAGCGCATGGCACGCGTGGCACTTTTTCGACACCAGAAAGCGGGTGCGCGGGGGGATGCGGGGGGGTGGTTCCTGAGCTCGGCCGCTATGCGCGCATCCCGTCCAGGGCATTGCAGGCGTGGCATTTTCTCGACAACAGGGAGGGTGCGCACGGGGTGGTCCCTGAACTCGGCCGCTATGCGCGTCCAGGGCAGAGCAGGCGCGGCATTTTGTCGACAACAGAGGGGGTGCGCAAGGGGTGGTTCCTGAGCTCGGCCGCTACGCGCGCCTCTCGTCCAGGGCATGGCAGGCGTGGCTTGTTGTCGACACCAGAGCGGGTGCGCAGGGGGTGGTCCCTGAGCTCGGCCGCTACGCGCCCCTCTCGTCCAGGGCATAGCAGGCGTGGCATTTTCTCGACAACAGGGAGGGTGCGCACGGGGTGGTCCCTGAACTCGGCCGCTATGCGCGTCCAGGGCAGAGCAGGCGCGGCATTTTGTCGACAACAGAGGGGGTGCGCAAGGGGTGGTTCCTGAGCTCGGCCGCTACGCGCGCCTCTCGTCCAGGGCATGGCAGGCGTGGCTTGTTGTCGACACCAGAGCGGGTGCGCAGGGGGTGGTCCCTGAGCTCGGCCGCTACGCGCCCCTCTCGTCCAGGGCATAGCAGGCGTGGCACTTTCTCGACACCAGGGATGGTGCGCAGGAGGTGGTTCGTGAGCTCGGCCGCTATGCGCGCCTCTCGTCGAGGGCATAGCAGGCGTAGCATGTTGTCGACAACAGATGGGGTGCGGAGGGGGTGGTCCTGAACTCGGCCGCTACGCGCGCCTTTCGGCCAGGGCATGGCAGTGGTGGCATTTTCTCGACACCAGAAGGGGGCTCGCAGGGGATGGTCCCTGAGCTCGGCCGCTACGCGCGCTTTTCGCCCAGGGCAGAGCAGGCGCGGCATTTTGTCGACAATCGAGGGGGTGCGCAGGGGGTGGTTCCTGAGCTCGGCCGCTAGGCGCGCCTCTCGTCCAGGGCATTGCAGGCGTGACGCCGTCTCGATTCCAGAGGGGGTGCGTTGGGGGTGGGTCTATCAGACTTCATGGCGTGCGGCAGTTCCTCGAGGTCCCAGGGGGGGTGCGCTATCAGCATCATCTAGAACACCAGGGCTCACGCCGGCTCAGACAGTTCGATGCGTGAACGCGGGTGTCCGCAGGTGACTCTCCGCCAAAGGTAGGGTCCCTGTCATGGCGCCCAAATGCGCCATGACCGCCTTGTCACCTTCGTGCGAGCAGCTCAATAACATAATGTTACAAGATGGGTGCCGTGGTGAACCTAGCTGTTTTGTGCGCAGATGTTGTCAGGCGTGGGAACGCTTTTGATGCACAGCGCATTTCGTGCTGACCAGCGACAGTATCTGAACTGGTGTTCTGAGACGCTCCTCGCCAGGTGCAATGATTTCCGCGTCAGCGAGTTGACGACGATGCAAGGAGACAGTGTTTGATGCGGCACCTGCAAGACCCTCTCTCTGGTGGATTCCCGGAAGAGTCCCCGCTCATTGCCAGTGGGGGACGGGGCGTGCGATGGCTCGTCGCCAGCGAAAGTTCGGCGAGTTCACGAGGCCGGCGTCGCAGGCGGCGACCCAGAATCTCTCACAGGGCCGCATGCTACTCCCGTGAAGGCCACGCCCGCCTAACCCACGCCAGCGATGGCGTCGCCCGCGCAGGCTTTCATTCCGCAGCGGTCTCCTGCGCTTCTGCTTGCTACCTCTGTTCGTTTTGCAGGCGCCCCCCGCATTCTCGCATCGCGACGGGTGCAGCGAGTAAGACGGCGACGAGTGCGACGGCGAGGGGAACGCCGCGTACAACCGCCACTGCGACGACGAGATGCGACGACGACGAGTGCGAAGACGACGAGTGCGACGACGAGTACGACGGGTGCGACGAAGAAAGGGACGAGCGCGACGAGTACGACAACGACGACGACAACGAATTCGTATTCTCAGCGCTGGGGTCGACGACTACGGTGACGACGAGCACGATGACAAATGCGACGACGAGGACGACGACGAACGCGACAACGAGTACGACGACGAGGTACGACGATGAGTACGACGGCGAGTGCGACGAATGCGACGACGAGGACGGACGTCTTGGATCTGTCGTTCGGCGTCCGTGGTATAGTCTGGTTGGTCTCGTTCGTCTGGTTGGTTGGGCTGGGTAGTTCGTCTGGCTGGCGGTGGTGGTGGTGGTGGTAGTGGTAGCGTGGTGCGCACAGAACATGGAATAACGCGCGTGGGGTTCCTTGGTCCCGTGACGGGGGTGGGCAGGGGATTTGCCATTCATCAGGATGAGAGGCTGGATGAAGCCGAATATGGGGCGTCTGCCTTATGCCTGTTCCTTTTGCTCTTCCTCCTGAGTGGGGCCGCGCTCCGCGGGGCCTACCAGGAGTTCATGGAGGTGGCGTCAAGTCGGCCGCTGGCTGCGCCCAGGGAGGCAGGGTTTCATTTAAATCTGAATGGGGCCGCATTCCGCTGGAACTCTTCGGAGCTTACGAAGGTGGCGGCCGTTGCGCGGGTGGTAATTCCTTGGGAGGCAACGTTTCGTTTGGATCTGAATAGGGCCGCGTTTCGTTCGGCCTTCGGGATTTCTCAGAAAAAAGGGCGTCAGTCGCGCAATCGGTAGCGGCGCCCAGGAAAACGAGTTTTCATTTGGATCTGAAAAGGGGCCGCCTTCTGTTGGATTTCTCTAGAGTTCGCGAAAATGGCGACCATTGCGCACTTGGGAGCGCCCACGGAAAAAGGGAAACATACACGAGGAGGAAACGAAGGGGGGACGAGGAAACGGCGACAAAGAGGGGAACCCCGAAACGGCGGTGAGGAAAACAAATGAGGCAGTTGGAGGCGGTGGGACAGCAATGCGCTATTCAAATCGCGTGCTCGACCAAATGAGGGGTGGATGTTTGCAACGTTGTCAGTTCGGACAAATGGGATTTGGCAAGGACAATGCCGGGGGGGAGCATATCGTGTGATAGAAATCTCGCAAACTAGATCCCCGCGCGTAGCCCGCACGTAACATCCACGTTGCACGTGGCGTGTGACTCCATCCGCCGCGCTCAGACGCTACAACCCCCGATTGCCTTCACGGTATATGTCTTCAACGGTCCAATTTCTGTTTCTTTCAATCTCCCAGCCTCCCGGTTCCATAGCATACTCCCCTGTCTTCCCTTCGGTTATTGTTCACAATGGGGCCGTCAGGCCAGGAACCTGGCCTTCAGTGATGGCGACGGCGACCAGCCGTGGGCTTCGCTGAGGTGATGCAGTATCGCTGGCAGTCGCTATGTGACAATGGCCGTGCGAATGGTGCATGTGCCTTGTGCGTGTCGACTTCGCCACGCAGAAGTCCTTTGTACTTCAAATGATGTGTGTGAGTGGTGTGGCGTCGCATGGGCCGTTTTCAGCGATTGGACGCGTGCCTCAGCGTTCGCAACGCATGAACACGCAGGCTTCACCGAGTATAGTCTTCGAAACGGGAGAAAGGCGACAACTTGAAGGATGCATCGGTATCGAGGGGCCTGGGGTGACTCCGGGTGTTCATGTCTGCTCTCCTGGCGACCGCTTTTGTTGGGCGGCACCCGCAGGCCAGGTCCGTAGTCCGTTTCACCTTGGCCAACAGCTCCGACCTGCTCGCGCCAGACTACCAGCGCGCGGTGCCCCCTGGGATGGGCCGTGCAGGGCAGGGAGGGAGATACCCTTTGGCAGTGGGGAGGAGGATCGTCAGAAACACTACCTGTCTCCAGCCTTTCTCCTTGACCTTTTCGTCGTCACCCTCCTACTTCTTTGAGTTTGCCCATTTCATACTCGCTTCGCCGTCTTTCTTCCCTTCCCCCATTTGTTGTTGCCTTCTTCTACATATCTGATTCGCTGGTCAGACGACGTCAACATGTGAGAATGGTTTTGCGAGGGGGAGAGCATCACTGTAGCTGCGCCGCCCGCGCCACGGTCACTTCTCTTGCCGCTCGTCTCGTCCCGGTCAATGGGTCGCCGTTTCGTGGCAAGCCCTGACGAACAAACCTGTCCTTTCTGTCTCGCCCTCCTTCTCTTCCTGGCGCTCGTCTCTCCCCTTCTCGTCCCTCCTTTTTTTCCTCGCTCATTGGATGTTTGAACGGTTTCAAGTTGTATTCACACCGACACACAGCAACGCGGCTTGCTCACATGTGAGCAGGAACGGAGGTGGCATGGGTCACGATGAGCATAATGAGGGGAGATGAGCGGAGAAGGACCAACCAGGTATGTTTATGTACGTGCATTCGGAGAGCTCTTAATCCTCGAAGTCCCCGTTGCCCTCGATGAAGAAAGCCGGCTTGACTCGAGATGTGAGAGAGTCCGTGTCTGCGTTTTCTCATCATTTGATCCTCATCATCATCACCACCGTCATCATCATCAGCAGCAGCATAACCATTATCATTATCATCATCATTAGCATCATCATTCGCACCATCATCATCATGATACGGTTGTCAGGCCCTGCGCCAGCAAGGGGAGTCGTGTAAAGCGTTGTGAGCATTCCGCGGGCGCCTCACACTCCTGATATCAGCCTGAACCACAAAAGCGGCAAGATAGAACCCTGAAGGTCGCATAGCCGAGATGAGAGAAAAGGACAGTGAGGATAGAACTCGAGGGTGGGAGAGAGAGAGAGAGAGAGAGAGAGACAGAGAGAGAAAGAGAGAGAGACAGAGAGAGAGAGAGAGAGAGAGAGAGAAAGAGAGAGAGAGAGGGAGAGCAAGAAATTGCGTGGGATGGGGCTCAGACGGATCGTGAGGCGGGAACATGTCCAGCGAGAGGCGAGAAGAGAGGCGCCAACATATCCGTTGTCGCTTTGACGACGGAGTGGGACTATCAAGGGGTGGCAAGTGGACTCTGAAAGTTTCTTGCACACGTTGTGCGCCGCAGCTTCATTATGTTCTTCGGAGGCCAGGCCTGCCCGCGGGCCCATTATCTCATGCATGGGCTAGGCTAGCCAGCAGCTTGCAGACCGAACTTCTGTGTACAGTCCTTTCTCTTCTGCATATTCCGCCGTCGTTCGCGCGCGAGCGTACTCCGTCCCTGGCAGGTCGTGCGGTGGACCATACAGAACGCCATGCGCGGCGCCACCAGCAACGTCTTGGGCACGCCGCCGCAGCAGAGAACGCATGGGGGCGAGTAAGATCATCTTGGGACAGTAGGGACGACGTGACTGATGTTTTCGCACTCGCACTTCTCACGCATAACTACGACTGATCCGCCCTGCCCAGGTGCCACTTATTTCTTATGTATTGAATGCGCCTCTCGACGTTTTTTTGTCATGGAGAGCATGTATGCTCAGAACGAAATGTTGACCCTTTGGCTACAGCATCAGCGGCTCTCGCTTGACATTTCCTCATGTTTCTAGAAGAACACGGTCGGCCGTTACTTCTGTGCGTGCAATTTGTTGAAGTATGGCATTGTCGCCAGTTAAGAAAAGTACGCTCGCTTGGGACGTCCGTTCAACCAACTCAGGAATCGCGATCACGCCATGAAATATAAATGTCAGGTTCGCCCATTTACTTCCCAACGCTACAGCTCGGACTCGTGGTCTTGTCCGACTTGTGTCCCCGATTGCCCAGGAATCGCGCTTGAATGTCCCGCCCGCCCGACCCGTCCGTTAGGCTCACCTGTTCTCTTGCTCGGCAAACTGCCCGCTTGTTTGGATCCAGCCGACCCGACCTGCACGTTAGGCTCCGCTTGCCCGACCCGCCGCCCGCTTGACCCGCCTTGGATGGGGCCTCATGGTCCCGTCTTCGCCACAGGGAGCGACTCCGGGGTTCTGAGCCTGAGGGCGAGGCTTCAGCAAGATGTCGTCACCCCGTTGAATCTTCTACCGAAGACGCCTACTGCGAATCACCGCCGCCCCCTGCCTTTTCAGGATACGCCTCTGTGGCCAAACGTTTGGGCGAAGTTTTGGCCACGCTATTGGACCATGCGTTCCCCCACCCGTTGTGGAAGCCCTTCGGGGCACTCGTGGGGGAGGAAGAGGAGGATGAGGAGAGGGAGTAACAAGGAGGATGAGGAGAAGGATGCGGAGACCTCTTGGGAGCTTCTTGGGTCATTCTTGGGGCCTCCTGGGAGCTTCTGGGGGCATCTTGGAAGCCTCTTGGGGGCTTCTTTGGGCCTCTTTGTGGCTTTGGGGGCTTGTTGGGGGCCTCTGTGGCCGTCTTACGGCGTTCCTAACCCGCCTGACGCCATCGGCAGCCGTCTTGGAAGGTCGAGTCGGAGCCCTCGCCCGGTGCCCATCCTGCCCCCCCAAGTTACCCTCGAAGGTGGCGACAGTTTCGCAATTCTCAGGCCCCCCCAGGCATGGCGAGATCTAATTTGACTCCCTGCCTGGTAAACACTACGCTGGCCCCTCCCAGCAGCTTCGAACGTGGCGATGGCCCCGCAGTTTGCAGCACCCTCCAGGTTTGACGAGGCTTAATATGAGTCCCGCTCGCTCGCAAGTGGCGACATATTCGCAGTTCGCACCCTCCAAGGCATGGCGAGGTCAAATCTCTACCTGCGGCGAGGGGCCACTCCGCTGACCACCCCAGCAGCCTTCGAAAGTGGCGACCGTTTCGCAGTTTCGCAGCTTCCCAGGCGTGGCGAGGTCTGTTCTGAATCTGTTGTGAGAGGTCACTCCGCTGACCACCCCAGCGGCCCTCGAAGGTAATGACAGGTTCGCAGTTCGCAGGCCTCCCCAAGGCATCTCGAGGTCTGCTCCGAGTCTGCTGTGAGACGCCTCTCTGCTGGACCCTCCAGCAGCCTTTGTGAAAGAGGCGACCGCTTCGCAGTTCGCACCCTCCAGGCATGGCAAAGGTCTCACCTGAATCTGCGGCCGTCGCTCCGCTGGACCCCCCCCTTAGCAGCCCTGGAAATTTGCCACCGCTTCGGGGCCAATGCGAAGCTCCTGTCTCCCTCCGCCCTCCCCCCGTCCCGTCTCTTCCTTCGGCCCCCCCCCTCCTCATTCTTCCGCGGCCCACTCTGCTTCGCATGGCAGCCGCCCCGGCAGGCTCCCACGGCGAGGGCGCGCAGGCCGCCCCCCCCCCCCCGCGGCATGAGCACGCCTGGTTGCGGAGTCATCTTTTGGTGCGCTCGCTGGGCTGGGCACGGGCCTCGGCGCAGACTTCGGCGGCGCGTGCAGGTGACCCTTTGCTGGTGTGCACTCTCGCGCGCGCCCACGGGCTCCCCAGCACAGGCCAGCGCGCTTGGATTTGCCCCTCTCCTCACCCCCCGCGGCCCACTCTCGCCTGAGGCCACTGTTGCGCGTGCCCGAAGATTTACTCCTTGGTTGGGAGCTGAGCAGCAGCTCAGGTCTCCCGCATGGGGCTTCAGTGAATGAGGTGTCGGAGGATGGCGCCGCATCGCCGATGCATCGGCGATGCGGCTCGATTTGGATTCCGAATTTCTCCACGCCGACGTCGCCGATGCATCGCCGACGTCGCCGATGCATCGGCGATGCATCGGCGATACGGCGCGATCCGTCTGACCCCACCTACTCGGACCCTGGTTGGGAGGCCTCTAAACACATTGCCAGCGCGTGGACCCTGGAAAGTTTATAGATACAGCACCGTGTGTGGAGCCCAATGTGGGGAACCTTACTTGCGGCTCCTGTGCTTGCTTTTGTGTGTACGTGTGGAGCCCAGTATGCCTTGTACCTCTTGTGCGGAACCATGTGTACGTGGAGTCCTGTGTGTGTGGACCCCCTCGTCACAGCTATGCTTACAGCCAAGCATGGCCGAGCCATAGCGGGACAGAGCACCCGCGCGGGAGCGCGGAACACAGAGCTGCCCGAGCAGTCCGCGCCATGGCGATCCGAGCACCCGCGCGAGCGGGAGCGACGCACAGGGCCATGGCGGCCCAGGCAGCCCAAGCCATAGCGATGAAGCGCCCATGGGGGCGACAGGCGGCAGGCAGAGCCGCGTGAGCCCAAGCGGTCAAAGCCGCCGCCTCCAGCGCCTGGATTCTGTGCAGGCGTTGGCGCTGGACGGGCCTGGCCCGTCTGTGCCTCGGAATGGCGCGTGTGTGCCTTCCTGGCCTCGGCCGGGCGACTGTCTGCACCAGGAAGTGGCCCAACCGGGCTCCCAGGCCAAGGGGTGATGCTATTTCCGACTCTTGAGATCATCCTTTTGTTCATTCTCGGTTCCTCCTCCCCTTTCGTGCTCTCCTCCTCTGTCTGTTCCTCCCTGCCCCCAGCCTTTCTCCGTCCCTTCCTCGTTCTCGCCGCGCCCTCTTTCACCTCCTGCTGTTGCGGAGCTGAGGAGAGAACGCGAGGATCCAAACTCCACAGGTTGTTGTTGGGGACAACGCCACAGAACAGGCTCGCCCTGGCGCTTCACTGCTAACATTGTCCCAAAAGCGTCTTCCTTGCTGAGACTACGGCCTCCACGCCATAGCCAAACGTTCACGTGCGGGCTCCCAAGCCGCGCATGACGTTTCTGGCTTTCGTTTGTTCTTGAAACGCAGAGACTTGGGAACGGCACAGGGCGGGGAGGAGGAGGAGGAGGAGGAGGAGGAGGAGGAGGAGGAGGAGGAGAAGGAGCAGGAAGAGGTTGAGGAGAAGGAGGGGGGTGGGTGGGTGGGCGGGAGACGGGCCCGCGGCGCTGCGAAGAAAAGGTGCGTACCCAACAAAACAGGAGGGCTAGGAAATCACTTACTTCCAAGGCACGCAGCACACGGGGGTCAAATCCTGCACGAGCTGTGCGGAAGCCAGTTCTCCGAGCGCGTTTTTCGCCCTGCAGGGGAGGGATGCCGACGCAGTTGCAGATGATGGGCGGGACGTTCCCTCGCGCCTTCTCTCCTCTGCATGGTCGCTCCTCTGATCAGGCCAGGGGGGCGCGCGTGCCAGCATGCCAGGGCCAGGGGGGCATGCCCCTGCATAAATGTATATGTGAATACATGTGGATCTATAGCCGTGCGTGATTGGTGTCCTCCAGTGTGAGACCCTTACGTTCTGTCTTCCAGGCTGAGGTCAGTGTAGTAGTCTCGCACGTCGCCGATCCCTCATCCTCGGATTTCCGCGGGCACTTCGATGGGTAACCATGAGCGGGAGGAGGGTACTCGAGACTGGAACCATGCGTTTGATGGTGTGGCGGGCTCGCGCATTGTGTGGCTCGCATTTATATTTCGTGCGCCTTTGTTCAGGCGGACCACCCAAGGCTGGCCAGCGGGGAGCAACTCAATCGCGATATCCTAATTGGGGACCCTGCCCGGTCCGTCCGCCCGCTCGCGTCCGCCACCGCGGTGGCTTCGGTGAGCTTTCCTCGGCCGCGCCTTCCTCCATCCAGGCAGGGCGCTCTTCAACGACACTGCCCACACCGATTGTGTCCTTAGGCGGTGCGGAGAACAGTCGGGGGCTCAGCGGCGCCAGTTGGTGGGACGTACTCGAGGTGCTGGTGCTGATGTTGGTGCGATGTGCTAGGTGCGAGGTGCTGGTGTTGATGGTGATGGTAATAGTGATGGTGGTGGTGGCCTTTAGTGGTTGTGGTGGTGGTGATGACGAGGATGCGGTGGACGAGGAGGGCGAGAGGGCACTGGAGGAAGAGGATGCCCTTTTAGTGGTGGTGGCGGCGGTGGTGGTGATGAGGATGCGGTGGAGGAGGACGAGAAGGCGCTGGAGGAAGAGGATGCCGAGGGCACGGAGGAGGAGGAGGACGTGGAGAAGGAATAGGATGCATGGGGGTCGGGGACAGGTTTTGAGGGGACAGTTGCTCATAACGCAGGGAGTTGTTCCACGACGCGTGGCATGCCGCCTGCACTTCGTGTTTGATGCGGTTGGCTCGTAATGGTGAGGGTCGCTTCAGCAGAAAAGAACAGAGCTGACTCAAGCGCAACGCGCCGAATCATTGGACAGCGGTGTCGATTCAGAGGTCGTAAATGCGCCATTTCAAGACGAGGACGGGTGGGCGGGACGCACCGCGCAGCCTCGCCAGCCCAAGCACAAGTGCGGGTGGAACTACAGGGGGGCTTAAGGGGTTCGGGGTAGAGCCAGGTGGCTGCGTTGTCAGCGGGCTTTGCCGCGGGCCGCGGGGCCGATCCCGACGCTGTCCATCGTGAGTGCGGGCCTCTGGCGTGGTTGCCGCAGCGGGCCGAGTTGGATGTGCTACCCCAAAGCAGGCGTGCCGATATGCCCTTGCAGCGCTTCCATAGCCTCTACGCGCCGCCACCCAATGAATCATACACCCTAGGCGATGCTTAAGAAAGCTTAGTCTTCGGCCAGAGTCTCGATTATTCTTAATGTCTCAATGTACATTCTAAGATTTTAATCGAACATTCTGGGTTGTTACTCAAATCCTGAGACCATGAATTTCTGAGCCCATGATTTCTTACGCATTTCGCAGGGTGTGCAGTGCCGGTGCTGGTGGCCGAGGAAACGCCGATCACTGCATGCGGGCAAAAAGGTGCCGAAAGCGGAGCCGCCACGCCCGGTCGGCACCAATAGGCGCTGCGAGCGCAGGCCGGATTTGGCGTTGCACGGCGGGCAAAACACCATGCCCAGCAGCACAGTGTCAGTTGCCGACGTCGTGTTCCTACCAGGCCTGCCAGGAGCCATCCTCCGCTCCCCTTGCCTCCATGCCTTACAGCAATGCGTGCACGACGACGATGTGAGGACGATGGCGGCACGGAGGTGATGGTGATGATGCGTGCGATGATGGCGATGATGGCGACGGTGATGAGGATGAAGATGTTGTGGATGGTGCGGAGAATGGTGGTGATGGTAAGAGCCACGGTGAAGATGAGGTCCCACGGCAAATCGCGGGTGCCGCTCCTTTGTACCGAGGTTGGGGGCAGTGGCTCTCGGGCCCCATGATGCACGACCAGGAGGGCTGGATGGGAGGGGCACCGCCTTGGCTCAGCTGCGGGGCCTGCCGCTGAGGGAGCCGGACGGCAGGAGGGCGGAAGCTGGACAGCAGGGTGACGAGGAACATGTGGATTCTGGTCATGATGGTGATGAGGAAAAGTCGAGGAGGGTTTGCATGTCTTGGATTCGGTACGCCTACCCTGTCCGAGCCCGCATTAATTACCATCTCTATCATAATCATCCTTACTACCATCATACTTTGCCACTATCATCGTAATTTGTCATGCTCATCATCAGGCTTGACATCCTCACTATCATCCGCAGCCCCATCCTCTCCCTTATCCTGGTCATTCGTTTCCACGCATCACCACCACCTCCATGTCAATCTCCAGCCGCAGCTTCGACTGTGTCCTCGTTCGTCGCCATCCTTGCCTTGCTAATTCTCGTCCTGCTGTCCTTCCTCGTCGTCGTCGCTGCCCAACTCGCCATCGTCCTCGTACTCGCCTGTCTTCTTCCTCCTCCTCTTGTTTCTCCCCGTAGCTTGGTGGGAAGAGTTCCCTGTCGCAGACCGATGGAGGGCGAGGGCAGGAGTCCTTTTGACGTGAGGGCTGGCGTTTCTTCCGCCCGTCACAACACAACGTGCGCGTGATGCGCCAGCCTGTGTGCCTTGTTGTCCGCTCCCTCCACCTTCCCTTGCTGTTGCCAAGCGTGTGCACGCCGGTCGTTGAAGGTAGGTATTCTTGTATTGCAAGATCGGCAGATCCTCATGAAGTTTTGGCGCCTTCCTACTTCAAGGATCGACTGTTGTCCTTCTTCCCTCCTCTTCAGGGGGCGGGCGGAGGCCCAATCTGCTTCCAGCGCCTTCCTGCTTCATGTCTTTTACCCACTTCTTCCGACTGGCGTGTATGTGTGTGTGTGTGTTTGTGCGTGTGTGCGTGCGTGTGCAGGCCTTCAGGGCGGCTCAGCGAGTCGGGCAAGACGCTTGGCAGCGGAGCACGGCAGAGGACATAATATCATTTTCGGGCCGTTCCAGCGGGCACTTCATTCTGAGGGTGACATCGTCACCACTAGCAATCCTACCTAGTGGGCCTGCACTTGCGGGAGAGGAAGTGGGCAGGCGAAGTAGGGGGAGAAGCAAGAGGAGTACTGGGAGTATGATGAGCCGCAGCAAAAAGGGGGATGAAAGGGGAGAATGCCTATATCTTGCCTCAGTCTACTGCTTCTTTTCCCTTGTCCTGTTCTGCTCCTTCTGACTTGCCTGCCTGCCCCTCCTCTGGCTCTTTGCCTCCTCCCCCCACCCGCCATTCGTCTCCCCTCGCTTTCCTCCCCGCCCTCTTCTTACATCATTACTTGCGTTTGACTCACCCACTTCTCGTGTTTTCCCCCTCCGCTTCTGTCGCATCCCCATCCCATCGTGGTATGGGTTTTCCTGTTCCCTCGAGCGCGTCTTGAATCGCGCTGCCACTGTGCTGCTTTTATGACGCGGGCAGCACAGCGCTTTCGCCGTGGCGCAGCGCTCGTTTAAACGACGCTGGCGATGCTGATTTTTTGAGCGACGCTGGCCGTTTATGTATCGACTGTATGTGTTCCCAACACTATCACCATCATCACCATCACCATCGCCACCATGCCTACCATCACCATCGCCATCAATGTACTGCCACCATCCTCGCCGTCACCTATCATCATGGGCCGCCATGCGGATGAGGCCATCAAGAGCCTGTAGCGAAGTCAACAACTACTTTTAACAATGTATTGGCCTGCAAACATCGCCCTGTCCGTGGTGCTGACATTGGGCCACCATCGCCCAGAAAGCACTCTTTCCTAATTCGTGTGGTGAAATTCCCCCCCCCCCCCCCGCCTCGGCATTACAGTTCATGTTAGATTCGTGGTTGAGCTTGCAAATGACCAGCATCGGAAACTTATGCGTCCATGGGGCTCTGGAGCAATCATTGCTCCAGAGCCCCATGGACGCGTTAATTTTCGAGGCTCCCACTGTGAAGGCATTGAGTGCCTTCACAATGGGAGCCTCGAAACATCTCGAAACAGCTGCTGCCAGCTGCCTGCTGCGCGGCCCTCGGGAGGGGAGCTTGGTGAGTCGGCCGTCCCCGCTCTCCTGGGGGCACCCGGCCCCATGCTCCCAGCGGGCACCCGTCCGCGGGCCCTCGGAACGGGCAAGGGATCCCAGGAGCTTGTCGGGCAAGCCCGGGGCTCTGACGAAAAACGCCCCGAGAGAGCAGTGCTCCGGAGGAGAAGGCCTCGTCTTCCGGCCCCGGCGGGCCGGGCGGCTCCTCGGAACAGGCGGGGATCCCAGGAGTCTGTCGGACAAGCCCGGGGCTCTGATGAAAAACGCCCCGAGAGAGCAGTGCTCCGGAGGAGAAGGCCTCGTCTTCCGGCCCCGGCGGACCGGGCCCCGTTTCGTCGTTCCCCGCGTGCGGTTCCGTCGTCCCCGGATTTGGAGGAGGAGGAGGAGGAGGATGAGGAGGAGGAGGAGGAGGAGGAGGAGAACGAGGAGGAGGAGGAGCCAAGGAAGCAACGCCGACCCCCCGGGATCTGAGTCCAGGCCGCCCAGATGGGGTCCAAGTGGATGGGGTCGGAGGATCGCGCCGCATAGCCGATGCATCGACGATGCGGCTCGATGCGGAGCCCGATTTTCTCCACGCGGACGTCGCCGATGCATCGCCGACGTCGCCGATGCATCGCCGATGCATCGTCGGTGCATCGCCGATGTATCGGCGATGCGGCGCGATCCTCCGACCCCATCTACTCGGACCCCATCTAGGAGGCCTCTGCTGAGGTCACCTGCCCCCAGGATCCTGGCGCTCCCCGGGATGCGGGGACAGCCACCCCCAGGATCCGGGAGCAGCGAGGACAGCGGCTCCTAGGATCCGGGGGCACATGTAAAGTTGGTTTTTATTTGTATGATATCAGAGTATTGGGAAATAGCACTTGGGAGGCCCAGGGCTAAGCAAGCGGGTGACCGCTGGACTCCTTGAAATGGTCACCAGCTTGTTTCCCGATCTTCGGGAGGCCCTGGGCCAGGCTTCCCGCAGATCGGGAAACAATCGAGTGACCGCTGGAATCCCTTAAGTGGTCACCAGCTTGCCTCCCGATATTCGGGAGGCCCTGGGCCAAGCCTGGGCCTTCCGAAGATGGGGAAGAAAGCGACGCGAATCCTGGCCGGGGTGGATCAACTTCTGGGCCGAGCACGAGGCGCCCTTGGTCGAAAGCGCACCCTGTCGAACGTACAACTGCTGGGTAAACTAGGTCGCGCCCTGGGTCGAGAAGGCAATCCTTCACGTATAGCCGGAGGGCCTGGGCGTGCACCGCGTATAGTTCCCTCAGTCCGCGCAAACGGGGGCTCCCGGCACAGGTGGGTCGCCTTGTCCTGGGGCTCCACCAGTCAGGAGGAGAAAAAACACAGATAAATGAATCGTCGATTCCCCAGAAAACATGGGAAAGTATGGGCAGTTGAGGGGGAGACAGAAACCCAGAAAATATGGGAAAATGTAAGGAGAATCCTTTTTTATTTGTGTGTATTGATTTGTGTGTCCCAGGGCCCCTTCCACCAGCCGTCCTCGGCCTCTTGGAAGTCGACCCCTGGACCGCGGGTTTTTGCCAGGTGCAACCCGACCGCTCGGGCTTCATCCCGAAGTCGAGGGGGCCAGTCGCTCCAACGGTGCTACAGCGCCGCCAGCCTGGATGGCCAGGTGGCGCGCGCCTTCCCCTCAGCGTTCCGGGCGCGCAACTGTAGGCGCAGAAGGCGCTGTCAACGGGGGCAGCCGTACGCAGGCCACGCAGCGCTGGAGCGATGCTATCTCCGCGGCCTTCTCCTCCTGGACGGGGTGGCTGGGGTACCAGACAGTGCCCGCGTAGAAGGCGTTGTCGACGGGGTTGGCCGTACCCAGGCCACGCAGCTCTGGAACGGTGCTATCTCCTCGGCCTTTCCCCTCGTGGACGGGGTGGCTGGGGTACCGGACAGTGCCCGCAGAACCATGGTGGCGGCGCCAGCAGCATATTCAGCGGCTTCACGGCGCGGCCTCTGGTGCCGCGCCTTGACGGCGATCGTTTGGGTTAGTTTCATTGATCCTGGCCATCTTCCCCGGCCGTGGCCACGTTCATTTGCCGTTGAACTCTCGAGAAATGTAGCGAGGAGAAGGACGTGCTGGCGGCTATGGTGGAGCTGATCGAGAAGACGAACAGCATCGCATCCAAGCTTCCTCTTCCAGAGTCAGAGTGGCCGCGATGCTCCGCGCGAAGGCTCGCGATAAGACACACGGAGGCGACCCCAATTGCGCGATCTTCCTCAGCCTGGACCAGCACTGCGAGCTGGGCCCCCGTCTCCTCACCCCACTGGAGGTAGCTCTCAAGTCGGAGGGAGGAGAGATGTTCGCGGGGCCAGCCCCCCGTGGGCCCCTGGAGCGGGAGGTGTCGAGGATGTTGGAGGACGGGAGCTGAGAGGAGCGGTTTGCAATGCATTATGAACGGGAGGGACTCTTTGACACACGTGCGCAGGCAGCCTGTGCGAACGGCGAGCGTCTTACAGCCTCGTTGGCGAGAGGAGTGATATCGTAAGGGATGTTTGAAGGGGTTTGTCTCGGTACGCGTGCGGTTCAGAGCTATGGAACCTCGGGCATGTCAAGCACACCAGTCATTCTGCCGCCAAGGCAGGGACCGTCCAGAGGGAAGTGTCGGGGCGGGAGTCGCGGGAGGGGGTCGAGTCGTGGGAGGACAGGAGAGCCCAGCGCCTGAGTGCTGAGAGCTCAGATCACTACTTGCGAGCCAGGGGGTGTCTCCTCAGCCTATGGGGCAACGCTGGCTCGTGCAGAGCTTGGCCGAACACAGGTTGAAAGTAATTAAGCAGTAGACTGCGTAGTATCACCCCCGAACAATGCAATGGTCTCAAGGCTTTATTGGCGTGACCCCCAGAGGATTCCTCGGCCCCTGATCTGATGCGCCAACCATTATCATACTCGTGGCCAGCAGCATTAGCGTCATCATCATCATCGTCATCATCATCATCATCATCATCATCATCATCATCATCATCATCATCATCATCATCATCATCATCATCATCATCATCATCATCATCATCATCATCATCATCATCATCATCATCGTCATCATCATCATCATCATCATCATCATCGACATCCGACGCAGTGGAAGGGGCGACGGAATTGAAGTGGTACTAGCGTGCGGCGTGGCCGTGGGCGGTGACATGACTGTTGCATATGTGAGGGGCAGCGCGTAAACATAGGACGGGGATGGGGTGAGTGAGAAAGGCGGCGGATGGTGATGATGAAAACAGCGAGGATGAGGAGGACCGTTGAATAGGGGGAGCTGGCGAGGAAGAGGGTGTATCCACGCTGATGCGCAGAGCTGAACTCAGCGGGCATCGCCCAATACATCTGGCCAGCTTGCCGAGTTTGCTTGTGAACTTTGGTGCCATGCTTTCTGGGGCGGTGTGGGGCATGCAGTGCTGCTGCGTGAGCAGCGCCTTCTGTTTTTTGCCGCCGTGCGTCTCGGAACTCCGATGAGACATTCCGCCTGCCCCCGTCCTACACGATGAGAAAGAGGAGGCGAAGCAATAATACATCGAACACGGTGAGGAGGAGGAGGGGGTGGCAGAAACGATGGATTATGGGGGCCTTTTTCGACGGAGGCGAGAAACACGCCGGAGAAGGGGGGGTATGGGGCAGGACAACATTGAAGATGAGGGGGAGGAGGAAGAGGAAAAGGAGGAGGAGGCGGGGGAGGAGGAGGAGGAGGAGGAGGAGGAGGAAGGGAATTGCGTAGAGGTGGGGGGCAATCAGGGCGGAAGGATGGAAGAAGGCGTGGCACGTAGCAGGAAGAAGGGAAGGAAGGAACATGCTTGAAATTTTTCAGAGCTCGCCCCTGTTTAGTGTATGTTCCCCAGCAATTCTTTTCTTCACCTCCATTTCGTTCTTCACATGGATTTAACTAGGTTGCCCCATTCGGTTTCGCTCTCTTTATTTCCTTTTCGTTTTCCCAATCTGTCGATGTCTCCATTCGGGGTCTCGTGTTTTTTTTGTTGGTTCTTTTTTTCATGTTGAAAAATGTTTCCCAACACCTGTTTAAGTTTCTTGGTTCCTAGTTCACATCTGTTTCGCTGTGTTGTTCCACTTCCGTTGGGCATTTCCCTACACTTGTTTCGTTGTTTCCATCCTTGTGTTCGCATTTCTCCACCGGGGGCGCGTTGTCCCCACTGGTATGTTTTCTCAATTTCTGCATTTGTTGTCTCCATGGTTCTTCTGTTCCACCCGTCGTCTCATTAGATGCCCCATCTTTCGTTTTCTCCCAAATCGCTGTGCTTTCTCCCAAACATGTTCTGTTATGCACCGTGGTTTGTTTTCACCACACCTGTTGCTTTTCGCGCTTTTCCAGCTGCTCTGTCGTTGTCTCCATCCTCCTTGTTCAGTTTCACGCTCATTTTTGTTTTTCCGCTGGCATCGCCGAATCTTGGTCCTGGCGGCGGTCCTTGACCGTCATTTGAAGCCAGATCAGAACTCCTCCCCGTTGTCTCCGAATCGCTTGGACGCGACCTACAAGAGTTGAATGATGACACGGAGGAGGGACCTCTCCATCAGTCGAGTGCAAATGGTGGGCCAATTCTTTGGGTGCATTCTTCGTGGTTGTTCCATGGAATTCCACGTAGGAGTGCCAAGAGCCTTGTACAGCTATTTCCCTCCAGAGGTGGGGGACGTCTGCCTGAGTGGTGCGCCGAAGCCTCTGCCCCGGTCATCGCCTGCTCTTTGTCGGGCGTCGCGCGCTCCTGCCCAGGTTGCGCCGTATGGAGCGTCTTATGTCCCGTTCCCACGCTGTGTGCCGCGCCATCGGTCGCCGTGCCGTCGGCCACTGAGCACGCGACGGGCTGGGCTGCCCTGGGAGGACGTCACGCCCAGAGGCATCTGCGGCCTGGAGGTCGGTATGTGCCAGTCGCGGTTTTCAAATGCTTCCGCCAGTTGGGTTGAGCTGTCTCGGGAGGGCGGCGCCACCCCATTGGAAAGCACGCCAGGCTGCGTCATGGAGGCCTGCAGGAATCGCGTGTCAGCATGTGTTTATAAATTTGGCGCACAGTTTCGGCCGAGTTTCAGCCACACTCGCTGGACAGCAGGCTTGGACGCTGGGGCTTCGAGGATCCGCATTTTGAGTTTTTTGTGGCACTGTCTGGCAGCGTGACCGATGGGTCACCGTGCGCGAGGGCGGCGTTCCTTCTCGCGATCCGGGCGTTGCTCATTTCTGCTGTTTGTGTTGCTTGCCTTGCGGATGGGCCTGGCGGGCGGCTCCATTTGGGTGGCGCGCCTGCCCGACTTGCAGGCTGGGCCTGGCGGCGGTCCCAGGTTAGGGGAACGAGCAGTGACATGAACATAACAACCCGGAGTTCCGCGCGGATCTCTCGCATCGGCGCTGGGACCCCCTGGCGGCCCCCCTGGGCGCCACCTCTAGCGCGCTCCGCGCGCCGGGGAAGGAGGTCCAGCGCCGATCAATGGAATCCGCGCGGACCTCGGAGTTTTTACAGTCGGGGCCCTGAAGAAGGAACCCTTTTCGTTGGGGAGGGGCTCCGCGTTCCTTAAGTGTTTCACAGCTTGCCTCAGGCTTCCCTTATGTTTTCGACAGGAAATCGAAGGTTAACTTATGGAAATAAGGGCCTTGTTCCTTATTTAGGGTTCCTTAGGTCAACGCCCCGACTGTATGTCATTGCTCGTTCCCTGATTTAACGGTCAGCCCGCCACCGCGTCCACGGCCGAAGGCGGTCAGCACCAGTTCTGGGCATCTCCTGCGTGGGCTTCTGCGGCGAGCTCGCTGCATGTCTGTCGGAGGGAGGAGAAGCGATACCAACACCACCAGGGGGCCCTCACTGAGGTCCCCGTCTCTGCATCAGGGATGATAATTCTGGGCGGTTTGGTCGATACACCTGCAGGAAAAGACATCTAACACCTCCCTCATCATCGTCATCGTCCCCTCCTTGTCTTTGTCATTTTTCACGTGCTCCTTTTCTTTCTTCCTCCTCCCTTTTCCTGCCCCTCATTATGAGTTTCATTCTCAATAGTGTCCCTCATGCGTTCCTCCTCGCTCCTCGCCGCTCCTGTCTCTTTCTCTATCATGTGCGGGGGCGCCACTTCATCATAGCATGTGTAGTTGTGGTGCACCTCGGCTAATTGTTTTGTTGGATATCACTGGCTCTGTCCGTATGCTGGTGGTTGCTGTTTCCAGCGTCTTTGTGGACGCCTCGCAGCGAAACAGCCGCTGACTGAACAGCCCGTCGGGGGACCTGCGGATCTTCGTTTCATCGGCCAGAACGGGAGCGGGCGTCCTTGTGCTCTTTTCCCCCCCGTTCTCGGCTGGGCACCTGCTGCAGTGCACGAGCCATCGTACGAGCTGCGCAGTGCAAACGAGACGGCGCGCGAGAGGAGGGAGGGAGGACTGTGATGGAGCATGAATGGAAGGATGACGTGTTCGTTGAGTTTGTCAGTTCGTGTTGAACGATCCAGTGACCTCCTTAGAACGACGACTCGGAAGCCAACACAAGGTGTAGCTATGAAGGACTCTTTGGAAGTGACAAGTGCCCTGCGAACAGATCCAGGCGTGGATCCCAGGAGCGCGCATTGCAGCATAGGTGCACCCGTAATGCTGTTACGACAGGGAGGGTGGGGATGAACGCGGCTTGCTGGATAACTCGTCTATTTCACGTGCTTCTACTTGTCTTCCTACGGCTCGTGCTCGTATTCAATCGCTCAGGTCATTATGCTGGCCCATGTTGCATCACTGTTGCTATTTGTTGGTGTGTTGGTGGCGAGCGAGAGGGAGGAGGAGGAAGAGGAGGAGGAGGAGGACGAGTGGGAGCAGAGCGCATCTCGATTGCTTCTTGGGGCACCCTTGGGGCCACATGGGGTCGTAGACAAGACGCCTCTTGAAGAGGCTTCTTGATGTTTCTCGGGAGGCGTCCATGAGTCGTCTTGGCGGCACTGTTGAGACCCCCTGCGGCCTCCTGGGGCAGTCTTTAGGTTCTCCAGGGGCTTCTGGGGGGACCCCCTTTGGAGCCTGCTGGCTGTCCCGAGTGCCATGTTGAGGAGAAGGCTCGGCATGTCAATTCGGAATCCCCCTCGTGCGGCCTTCTGGGATCCTTGGCGCCCTCTGAGGAGGCGTCTTGGGGCTCTCTTGGGCTGTCCTGCTGCCGTTTAGGAAGTCTTTTTGGGCTGACTTGCGGCGATCTCTTGAGCCTCTTGGAAGCCTCCTGAATCAGATTAGGGCCCTCTTGAAGGCCATCTTGGGGCCATCTTGAAGGCCTTCTTGGGGCCATCTCGAAGGCCAGGCCTTCACGGCCAAGGCCTTCTAGGCCGTCTCGAGCCGACGCACGCCCGAAGAGGCAAGAAGGTGAGAGTCGTTGGGCACCTGAGGAACCTCCATGCTTTCTCCTTCCTGAGGCCTTTTCAAGTTGCCTCCTGGAGCGCCTTTGGTGGGCTTCTTGCGCTGCCTGAGGCGACATTAGAGCTGTCTTGGAGCGGTCTCGGTCTTGGGCTGTCTTGGGACCCTGTGGCCGTCTTGGCGAGCAATTTAGACCGTCTTGGCATCCCCTTGGGCGGGTTCCTGGAGCGCCCTGCTGACTTGACGCGCCCTTGGGTCAGCGGACCTGTCCAGTGCACCGGCTAATATGCGTCTTGTTTCAATTCGTGGTTGTGCTTTTTGCTGTCTTTGTTGGGGGCCTGATTTGTTTTTGACGGCGCTTCTCTCTGTGTCTCTGGCACTCACAAGGTGCATTTTCGCCTCGAGCCTGCGCCCTCCCCGGTCTGCTCCTCCCCCTGCTGCTCCTCCTCCCCCCTCCCCCCCTCCTCCCCCTCCTCTCCGTCCTCCCCACATTTTGCAAGAATTTCAGGGATTGAAGTCTGCTCAAGGCCCCCATCGGTTCTCCCGCAGGCCACCCGTTTCTTCGGCCGTGCCCGCCCCCGGGCCTGGCCCTCCTCTCGTTTCCTGGGCGACCCCCCGGCTCGCCCTGCCCCCCTCCCCGTCCCCCCTTCACAGCGCCCCTCCCTTGGGGCAGGGCTTGGCATCGCTCGAAAGTGTGCATTTTTTCCGTCGGCGAGGACCATCGAGGAGCATCCTTGATCATTTGGCGAAAAAACCACGCACGAAACCGAACAAAAACACGGGGAATGGACGTCCGAGCGATGGCAGGAGGGCGTCTGCGCAGCGGACGCCGTCCAGCCCCGTTAAGGGGGCAATCCTTCAAGGCATTCTTAAAGGGGAGGGCCCGTTTGGCAAGGCGCCGAGTTCCAGCCGTCCCGACACAGGCAGCCCCCGCACCGTGCCCTCCGCCCCCACGACAACTGAACACTTCGCGGTGCCAAGTTGTTACGACGACTTGGTGGAAAAGGAAGCGATTCCGCTAAAAAGGGCTGGGTTGCACGCACGATCGCGCCAGTCAACACGCAAGGCATCTCCGTCAAGGTTCCTCTTTCTGAGCGGCCCAAGCGGCTACTTAGATCAATACAACGCAGCATTGTCAAGGGGAGGAGGCACATGAGGATGCTGTCTGGTCACCTCTTACAGCGAGGCCCACATGGCATAGATGTGTCATAGTATGGTAGCTCGTATCGTTGCACACCATGGAAAGCAACGCGTCTCCTGGCATGGCATTAAGCAGCACGACATCGCATGTCCATTCGCACTGTATCCGAACATTACCGAGCAAAGCAGAGCCCGTAATACCATTGCACATCTCAATATCAAGCACAATATCGCCGCATTGCTGAAGCCACCACTGCATAGCACGTGACATCATGTAGTCGCCCACACCAGCATAGCATCTGCTGGCACGGTTTGGCATACGATCTGGACAAAGTCACGGTGCCTAACTCGCGAGGAACTTGCCGACCACAGTGGCTGACTAAAAACGCTTCTCCATACTAGATGATGTGCCATGATATGGCGCGTTATGTGTAAAAACCCGTGGCATGCAGTGACATGCGAGGCACTGTTGCGACATACACATCTGTATATGCGCTATGATGTACCGCTTTACGTCCCGCTTCTCTCGGCCATCACATGCCAGGTCATGAGCTGCTGCGTCATATATTGTGCAATGTTGTACGCCATGCTGCGACGTACATCGTGATGCGGTGAAGCGTAAAACCCGATGGTATACAATGTATGCCCACGAGTGGCCAGGCAGCTCCATCACAGCTTTATTATATAGGCTTGTTTGACAAATGGCTTCTTTTTGCAGGCGCGTTGCCTGGTGGTCGGATCTGCAGTGCGCAGTCGACTCTCCTCAGTTACGTCGCGCGCCTCGTTGGCGCCGACAGAGCGCACGACGGTGGTGCCGACAAAATGTGCATTGAAGTCGGCAGCGAAACGGCAATGACAATTATTGCAGTGCGACGTCCGCAGCGAGACGGCAGCGTATCGATGAGAGGAGACAAGAACAGGGACGAAACACCGATCATATAACTCATTTTTTCTTCAACCGCTGGTCCGATACGCCTTGATGGAGAGATCGTATCACATGCCTCCTGGTGTTTTTTCTTTCCTCATTCCTCCTCCTCCTCCCCCCTTTGTTTCCTGGCGCAGCGCGACACGCTGGCCTCCACCCGGCAGCGTGCGACACGCCGGCGTCCCATCGGCAATGTTACGGCAAGGTGTTGTTTGTTACGTCCATCTTTTAATTTGCTCTGAATGCCTCCCCGCTCTTTCCGATCTTCCTCGGTTTCCTTCTCCGCTTCCTTGGTGTCGAACGCTCGTAAGATAAGATGCTGGTTTGAGTGCTTCCCTTTATTTGTTGGACCGCCTTCTCGACCAGTCAATCCCCACGCCTTGCGCGGGGGTGATATGGTCCCCCTTCCACGCTGCTCTGGGCGCCTAAGCTACGCTCCAGGCCGTCTCCGCGCGCATGGTCTGATTTGGCGTTGGTTATTTCAGTTGTTGGAACTCAGTTTCCGCCGTTTCTGTGCCGCCGCCGCCCGACTGCTGCCGCTGCCGATACTGATTTCTACCGGGCTGCAGCTGTGTAGTTGATCAAGCAGGCACCGCGGGCTTGCGCAAACACTGGACAAACGGTGTGTGCGCCGGGCCGTCGCCTCATCGTCGTTTCTTCTTCTCGTGCATACATCACATACATCACTGCTTAACGGACATAGTGCCATGTCGTTGCGTGATTTACAGGCATCAGTGGAAATCGATGTTGCACCTTTGCGGGGGACAGCGTTCCTGTGCTCATCAATTGGATAAGAACAGAATTTCTCCAGACGCACAAGTCGTAGCAGCCGGAAGTTGTGAAGGTAACGTTTATCCGATTTGGAAGTTCAGCCACCCCAAGACAGTGTTCCGGTATAGCTGATTGATGTTCCGTTCGTGCATATTCCTGGAAGAGGCTTCGTCGCCTGTTTCACCAACAGTTCAGGTGCTGATCTTGATCGTGACTTGTCCGCTCTCGTGGAACCCTCCGAGAAAAGTGCGATGATTTAGTCGACCGATGGGGGATATCTTGTTCCGTTGACTTCGATGGAACACGCGAAAGATAATACTTGGGAGGCGCCAGTGCCAAAGCGACCCAAGGGGCCCGTCGACGTCAGCAAGGGGCATGATTCGCCAATGCAGGTGTCCAGTTCAGCCGGGGGCCGAGCAGAAGCCAATCGTTGAATTGTATTCCGGGAAATGGAGGGGGCGACGGATGAGGCGCGGTCTCGTTCTATGTCAACGCAGTGCGCCCCGAGTTCAGCTTCCCCTTGTTGACAAAACCCCGTGACAGGTCGAGGAGCAGTCATGGTTCCAATAGTCCGTCTCGCAATTCGTCGTCAAGTCGTGTCTCGATCAAGATAAGTTGCCGCGCGCGGGGTCGGCGCGCCCGCCGGCGACAGAGCGTCGATGCGGGAGGTGCGCGGCAGAGGTTGACGGTCCATGCCTCCGCCCAGTGTGCGTGGCTTGTCCCGGCGTGTGCGAGCTGCGCGGCGTTAGTTGGCGCTGCCTGGACCGTGCGTCTTGCCATTTTTGCCTGGCGCAAGAATGAAGCTGAGAACGTCGCCTCTAGGGAGAGGCAGCTCAGTGATCCGGCGATTGCTCAGGTGCAAGACTCAATGTGCGATAAGAAGGAGCGGCGAATGTGTTATTGTTCGCGCAGCAGGCGCGTCAGAGTCATCGAGCTGTCACCGCTGGAAGTTGGGCGCGGCAAGGAAGATGCATGAGAAGCAGCGGCATTTTCTGATGTTGGAAGAGGGGCAGAAACTTGGGGCGCGCGGCCTAAACAGAACAGCACATTCAATCTCATCTGCTGACTGTCAATGAGGCGGCGAAGAATTCCGAGCAAATCGTCGATGCGATATATCAAGAAAGGGCCGCTCAGGCCGCTGCCGCGACGCGGCAGGTTGGGGAGCTCGCATCTGCAGCGGCGCAACGGGCGACGCCTCTGGGGCAAGCTGCCACCAGCGATGCTAGGACAGTGGCGGAATAATCGGACGCGAGTAATGAAGACATGCTCGAGCAAAACCAGGCGCAGTCAAGGCTGGCATTTCTCGGGGGTGAGCAATCCCAGAACGACGCAGCTAAGCGCGTGGCCTTGGCGCGTTGCAGGTTCAACCTTCGTTGCCCAGTAATGTCGCCCTATGCGCGCGGGGGAGCTCTTCCGCGTTGCAGCTTCAACCCGCGGCGCACAATGCAGACCATGGAGCTCGCGCCCGCCTTCGCCGAGTGAAACGACCCCTGCCCCGATCCAGTTGGATGGCAGCGCAGGCGGAGCGAATCTTCTGCGGACAGGGCGGATGCGTGCCCTCGCGGCTTCGGGAAGCATGGGGGCGCGTTATTCCAGCGTGGCCAAAACTCAAAGGGTCGTTGCAATAAACAGATTGACGCAGCAATCCAAGCGGCGCGCGCGATGCGCCCAGGTGACTGGGCGTAGAAGCAGAACCCTTAACGAAAACGACGGAGGGCGAGCGCAGACAATCCCAGCAATGAGAGGCAGACGCGAAAAGGGCTACTGTCGCAAAGCAACAAGAAGAACTGCTGGGAAGAGGAACTCGTGGAACAGCGGTCTATGAAGGAGAATGGGTCCGCTGTTGTTGCTCTAATCATAGGGGGTGCTGACTTTGACCTCGCCTCTGGCCCTGGGAATTATTCTCGACGGCGCGCCGAAGTTCCCCGAAGTAGCGGCGCGGCGTCAAGCTCGCCAGGGCGCTTCGCTGGCCCTGCCCGAAGATCTCTCGAAAAGCCGCCCGGCGCTGCGGGTGGCGCCCCCGACCTGCCTCCGCGCATTCCCGGCTCAGCCGGGGGCGGAGATGGAGGGGGCGGGGGCTCGCCCGGAGGCGGGGGGGCGGGGGGGGGGGCGGCGGGGGCGGTCGAACATCGACCATTGGCTCCGCGCCTCGACCCCCTCGATCATTGGAAGCGGGCGGGATGGGCGTCGAAGAAAGAGTTAATGTCAGCGCCGCGGCCCGCGGGGCGTCGCGATTGGAAGCTGCGCGCCGTGCGCGTTATGCCCCCTCCTCTTCGCCGGGTGCGGAGGGCGCTCGGCCTTGGGCCGTGGAAGCGGCGGGCCCAAACGCAGGCGCTTCTGCCCTCGAGGGCCCAGGGCGGCGCAGGCGTCGGGGCGCGCTTATTGCGTCGGACTCAACTGGCAAGATTGCCTTGGGGCGGCAGCAGGAGGACCTGGCGACCCAACGGGCGCGCCTCACTGCCCAGATGCATCGATTTGAACAGGGCACCCAGCGTAACATGCGGCCATTCACAGGGCGCGCGATGATACGTCCCAGTTGCACTGGGTTGTGCGTGCGAACAGGGCGCGGTCGGAGTTGCACGCGTCGAGCTCTGTTTCGCGCTGCCATCGATGAGGGCCGCCCGGGCGAGGGCCAATTTCGATTCTACAATGAATGGATGTCTGTCTCTCGATCTGCGTGGGGGGGGCGCGCCGTCCGCTGACATGGCACCTTCGATTATTGGGCGTTCTCGCGAACAATTGAAACTTGCGCGCAATGTGCAAGCGGCAATTCGATGGTGCCAGATCAGTGCGGCTGACGTTGGATCCAGTATTCGCACCTGCGACTTGTTGCCCGGTCAACTGCAGAGATGCATGACAGAGGAGCGCTGCGACATCAATTTCGGCTTTAGGAAACGCTTCATCAGTGGGGCCGTCGCGCACGCAATGCAAGCGGCGCCGTTTCGGGGGGCCGGGTGGCGGGGCGTCCGCGACCTCCTTGGTGAAGCCCGCTGATCGGGTGAAGGATGGCCGAATAAGAAAGGAGGTGGCATGCGAATTTGTGGCGTGGGGCAAAGCCGAGGCTGCCTCTATAGCCGCGAGAGGCCAAAGGCAGCGCCTGCCGCGCGACCAGCGCGGCGGGCGGCGAAGACAGATGCTGCGCCGGCAGAAAATGTCTGGCAGGCGCAGTGGGGCGACGGGGGCAATCCCGAGAAAGACAAGGGCAGCGGCAAGGGCAGATCGCGAGATTGATGGGTCAACCGCGGCCCGGCCCACGCGAGCCCCGCGAGAGAGCAGCGGGCTATATTTGACTCGCGTTTTCCAGCGGCAAATTCCGAGACCCCCCGCGCAATCGCCCACGTTGCAGACGGCGCGGGGCTTTGACCGAGTCCGATATTTGAAGGAGGACCAGTTGGGTTGAATATCTGATCTCAGCGGGAAAGAGCATCGGAAATGACCGTGCTCCGAGGCAGGCCAGTTCTTCAGCGGCAAAGGCCGCCGAGGCGCGCGCTGCCCTGGGATCTGGCGTCGGCGGCGAGGGCGGCAGCCAGATAGGGTGTAATAAAAAGGGGGCGGCGAAGGCCGGGGGGGTGCTCCTTGCTGGCGTCGGCGGGAGAAGAAGACATGCCCCTTCGGGAATCGGCGTGCATTCCGCGCGAAGACCCGTGGGCGCGAGTGACGATGGCCACCGAGGGTCGCTCAGCCATCGACCGCCTTTGGAGGTTTTCGTTTTCTCCGCTACCTTTCTTGCTGTGTCTGTTTTGATGATCTCATGTGCCCTTCCCATTCTAGCGACCCCTCGTCGGCTCAACTGGCGGCGTGCGTCGAGGGGGCATGTCGAGTTTGAGGCGCCGCTGGTTGCAAAGGAATGCCGGCGCATCTAGCACTACGTTCGCAATCTGTTCTAGGTCGCGCCACCAATTGGAGTCAGTCGTGGCGTGAAGTCCCCCGCTGACTCTCGTTGCTCGAATCCACTGCGCGTGCGCGGCAGACGCGGGCCCAGCAGCCCAGGGGAAAAGCATTGCGTCGTGCTTGCGAGCCCCCCTCGCGTAAGGGGCTCGAAGTTTTCGCGGATGTGCGTCGGGGCCTGGGCCTCGCAGGAGGCGCCCGCCAGGTGGGGGCCGCCCTCCCAGCCCAGAATTGCGCGCGCAGCGCGGTGGGGCGACCCGAGTTCGAGACCGCCCGCGTTGCTCGAGTCAGTTCCGAGGCGCCGCTTTGTACCCGTCGCGATATTCCTAGCAGTTCGTTCTGCGGAGTTCCAGTGGTGCAAGCGTCTTGCGGAATCCCCGTGGTTCCGACGCGGCTCCTTCGCGCGAGCCCCGCGCGGTTGTTTTCGCCGTGAGAGTTCGCCACAAGGAAGCTGCTCATTGGTAGTCTCCTCTGGTCGGCCAAGGCGCCGAAAGTTGCGCCGTGCTGGGCACGCGCTTGAGCTCAGAACTGCAGTCGTCCAGTCAGCCGAAGCCGCCATCCTCCTGGAGCTTCAGTATTCAGTATTCACCATCGATCTCACCACGGGACACCACAGGACACCGACGGGGCACCGACGGGACACCCGCGGGACACCGACGGAACACCGACGGGACACCACGGGACACCATCGGGCACCAATCAATATCAGTTTCGCTATCATTCTCGATCTCGCCATCGGTCGCACTATCGATCTGATTCGCTCGATGTCATTATCGATCCTCTTATCGGTTCCACTGTCCGTTTCGCGATTGATCTCACCAGGGAACACCGTCGGGGCACCGACGAGACACCGACGGGACACCAACGAGACACCGACGGGAAAACCACGGGACAGCCGCGGGCCAGCCACGGGACAGCCACATAACACCAACGGGACACCGACGGTATTCCGACGGGGAACCACGGCGGGACAACCCAGCCACCGCCCGCCCACCGCGGGGGAGAGGCGGACAGCGACGGGACACCACGGTGGGACAATCCGGCCTTCGCCCGCTTACGGGGAGTGAGGCAGGGCGGTCAACGGTTCTTGGTCCGCTCTGGCCACAACGGGGTCATTCTTCTCGCCCGCCCACGCAGCTTCGCGTCGCCCGCCCGCACGACACGAACCCGAAACCGAAACCGATTTCCAGGTGGGGGGCACTCTGTTCTACTTCGATCTCACCCCCCAGTCCGATTTCTCAAAACGTCATTAGCAGCCATTGTGCAACTTATCTTTCTGTGGTCGCTTGGGGAATTGGTCGTCGCCGCGAGTCGCGTCGGTTCGGGCAGGGTGTCCAGTACAGCATTTGAGAGGGAACGCCCGCAGATGGCGGGGGGCAAGCGAAGCAATGCACTTGCAGCGGCCTGCGCTTTGGCCGTTTGGCACTATCCGCACATACCCCTTGTTTCCTGCATCCTGGTTGCCTTCTGGCTCATCCATGTGGGCGAGTCAAAACACGGAGTCGTCTGCGCCGACATTCGAGTTTAAGCTGCCCGCGTAAGGTCGCGCGTAAACGCCATCGCCTCAAATGTGGCGTGCCGCGCGGGCGGCGCGCGCAAGCCACCGCGCAAGGTCGCTGTGCCATCTCGCGGAAGGCCTTTGGCCGCCTGCTTGCTGCCCCCCCTGCCTCTTGGTATCGCTCGGACGTGCTCTTTTTTGGGGGGCGAGGGCCATCGGGGAACATCCTGGATCATATGGCAAAATCGGAAACTGGAACCTATGAATCACCAGTGGCGCGCTGTCGACCCCAGGGCATTTTCAGGGTCGGGGACGACGTCGGGACGGCGTGGTGTATACTTGTTGTCCCCGTTTTCCCGAACAAAACGAAACATCTATACACAAGGATCTCATATACATCAGTGCGCGGTCGGAAAAAAACGTCGGTGTATAGAGTTCGGCTCTCTACAAAACACGACATCGACAAGTACACAGGAAATAGACGTCCGAACGATGGCAGGCAGAGAGCCAGCCTCTTGTCCACAGCGTGGCAGGCAGTTCGATCTCCCCTCCCTTTGCCTTGCACGGCTCGGGGAATCTCCAGCCGCGCTGGGGCAGACGCCGCCAGCGGCGGATCCAGGACGACGAGGGGAGGAGGATGGCTTGCTCGCGGTGCGTGGTGGTTCGGGGCATCGGCGCTTCCACATTTTGGGGAAAGCCTGCACGCGACCAGCAGGTGCGGGCAAGCGGGCCATACATCGGCGTGCTCGGGGCCTAATTCGATACCAAATCAGTGAGCCTTGTGTACCATCTTGATTCCGTCGTCAGCGTGGATTAGCGTCTGTGAGCCGATGAGATAGCGCCGATTTAGCATCGGTTAGTGTCGATGAGCGTCGATTTAGCTTCGATTAGCGTCGAGTTAGCGCCGACTAGCGCAGATTCGCAGGAGCTGACACGATGTTATCGGAGGCTCCCATGAGTTGCCACCGAAGGAGGAGGAGGAGGAGGAGGAGGAGGAGGAGGAGGAGAAGGAGGAGGAGGAGGAGGAGGAGGAGGAGGAGGAGGGGGAGTAGGAGGGGGAGGGGGAGGGGGAGGGGGAGGGGGACAAGCTAGGTACGCTCGCGTCATATCTGACATCCTACCCCTCCCTCCCATCCCTTACCATGGCGCAGATCCCCTCTCTACTCGCACAGTCGGATGTCGAGCAGGGCAATGATCCCGAAAGGGTACGCGATGCATTTTAGAGCACGGCACGGCATGGCGTAGAAGAGCACCGCAAAGCGTAGTATCAACCTAGCATTGCATTGCATGTCGTGGCATGGCACGGGAAATGACGCCAGCGCTGCAGCGGGAGCACGAGTCGAAACGAGCGGAAGCACGGAAATGAGGCCAGCGCTGCAGCGGGAGCACGATTCGGAACGAGCGGAAGCACGGAAATGAGGCCAGCGCTGCAGCGGGAGCACGATTCGGAATGAGCGGGGCCCGAAAATGAGGCCGGCGCCTGAGCGAGAGCAGCATTATTGAAAAACATGCAGGCGAAAACCCAACTTCGGGGAAACCTGTGTGTAAGAAAACAATACGCGGGGGGGTCGGACACTCCCAGGCCGTCATCAGGGGAAGAGGGAGAGTAGTATTCATATTGAGTGATTGTGGAGGAGGAGGAGGAGGTGGAGGAGGAGGAGGAGGAGGAGGAGGATGGCTTGCTCGCTTGACTTCTCTGCCCGCGCTCCGCTTTTCGCGCGGCCCGAGCCGTCCCTTTGAGGGCGTGGCGCCTCTCGGGCTCTGCGATGACCCACGCCCGGGCCAGTGGAAGCGGCCTCCGTGGTGGCCCTGGCGCGTTTGCCCAACGACCCGACCGGGGGGGGGGAGAGGGATTGTCGCGAAATACGAGTGCAGGGTTGTGAGCGGGGATAGGGAAAGGAGGGAGGGAGGGAGAGCAAGAAAGAGTGAGAGAGATAGAGAGAAAGGTAGAACAAGAGAGAGAGATCGAAACAGTTCGACGAGCCGAAATCCGTCTGCCGCGAGAGCTGCAACCGCCCTCCGCGCCAACCTCATGTGGCGGGAGGTGCCGCTGTCTGAGCTGGGGTGGGGAGACTACTCCCCCCTGGCGTGGTCTGCAGGGGCCCCGAGTGTAAAACAGAGGCGGGACGTCGCGACGAGAGCGTGCAACGCTCCGTCTGCACACCCGCGTGCAGACAAACGCCGGCTGCACACATGTTTTGGCATACGTGAGTGGTACGGCGCCCTGGCAGTAGCGACGCCCCAACAAACAGGCAGCAGAACCAGGGCCCACAGTTCAGGGTGCCTGCGATGATGGGGGGCGCTGGCACCGGTGTGCCGCGCGAGGGGCAGCAAGGGGGGCCTGGAGACTGTCCTGGAGGGGCGCCCCAAGGGAGGCGGCAGGCCGGAAGGCCTGCTGCAGGTCGTCCCGGGCCGCGTGTGCAGGCCAGGAACCTGTCAAGCAGCAGAGCCGATTGTCCGTGGACGTGCTGGAAGGATTTGGCGAGGTGGTTGGCATCGTTGTTGCAGCGCGTTGATGCCAGCTATGTTAGGGAGACGAAACAATGATCGGAAACTTGAACGAATACATTATCAGTGGCGGGTTGTTTTCAATCCCACGACTTTTCAAGGGTCAGGCACGACGTCGGGGTGGTGTGGTGTATTCTTCCCACCCGTTTTCCAAGGGAAACAACGAAAAATGTATACACCAGGATCCCGTATACACCAGAATCCGCGTTCCTGAGCGAATTTCAGCGCAGGGTCGGGAAAAGCGTCGGTGTATAGAGTTCGTTTCCCCTAATGACGTAAACTTAAATCCGCGCCGGACCCCCCTCCCTGGCGCGTGGAGCGCGCCAGGGGCGGCGCCGGAGTCGCCGGCACGGGGCCCCCGCGCCGATGTGAGAAATCTGCGCGGACCTCCGAGATATTATGTTCATGCCAGTGTTCATTCCCTCTGTGGCCCGAGCCACGGTCGCCGTCAGGCTGCCGATTGGCAGCCGTGAAGTGTTGCGCGAGGCTTTGCTTGCGAACGGATTGCTGGGTGCCCGAAGATCCGTGCCCTGTGCTGGTGGTGGATCTTAGCGTTCACTGCTCTCCGTACCCTTGGTGGGTGGAGGCGTTAGCGTGTTGGTGGTGGCCGCATGGTTTTGCCCGTGGAGGGTGCAAGATTGGCATGCGTTGCGAGGGTGGGTGTGGTCACTGAGTTCTAAGCGTGGGAGATCTGCAGTGCCCTCAACACTTGGCAGCTTCTTATTGTGCTAAGGTGTACGAAGGTAAACGGATTCGTTGTGCTGCTATCTTGTTCAAGAATTTCATTGACGTGGGAGAATTTGCAGCGGTGGTTCCCTTAGCCCATGGAAGCTTCACAGGAGGACGAGAAACGTTGAAAGGCATTTATCCAGTGTGAGCTCACATGGGGAAGCGGCATGTAGACGCTGCTATCTCTGTTTTTGTGGATTCCCTAGCAGCCCTTACAACAAATATTTGCATCGTGATGATCTTCCAAGGAAAGGATTTGCGTGTACGGGACATGCTGTGGTTTCGACCATGTTGTATCCTGTCATGGCTTTACAACTATGAATCCCTTATGCTACGATTTTGCAAACAAATCTTCAGCGCGGGGGATCTGCATAGGCAGCGTCGCGGAAATGTGGAATTTCCATCGATGGAAACATGGCAAACACACGTGACACACAGTGGAAACGATGTGTTCTCACACTGGTAAAGATGGAGTCGGAGGAACACCTGTGACAAATGTTGTTTTCGCAGACACTAGCATTCAAGTCCTTATGTATTAACCTTTACATGCAAAAACAAGGTTCCTTGTGCGTGCGAGTGGGTATGTTGAACATGTTTGCGCGTGGGGGGTCCGCGGAAACGGCGCCGTGGGATCGTGGACGTTCGACAAGAAAACATTGGAAGACATGTGGACATGTGGGGCAATTGCGCTATCATTTAGGCGCATGGGCAACATCTAGGACAACTCATGGGTGTCGTTTATTTTTGCAGACACCTCACAATAAAACAATTTGTTCCGTAGCAATATGTGCACACCTATTCCGTAGCAATATGTGCAAACGGCTTTTTAGTTTTGCGATTTGAAATGGGCTCCGCAGTTCAAATATTTGCGCAGCGGCCCTTGCAAAGGGATTCCTTCTGTGGGTCATTCTACACCTAGCTTAACCATTATACACCCCAGCGGAAACGGGGGTCTGGAGGTACGGGTGGTAACGGGGCACAAAACAGATGTATGGATTTTTTGGATCCCAGATCATTGACTGAGCGGTGGACTAGGAACAGAGGCAGTAATAATTGTAGTTGCAGAAACACTTGCAGTAATTACAGTAGTTGCAGTAGCGCCGTCCAGTAAGTATAGTCAGTACGTGTAGGACTCGCAATCGTGATGGTCTTGGTATAGCCGTATTGGCGCGAGAACCACTATAAGTTGGTGCAGTTCTTCCAAATGTCACATAAAGACATCAACTACCAGAGACTAGCCGAACGTAGGAGCACATGTCTCGATATGTGTAAGGTGCTGTTGTATGGGGCCTTGCAAGCGCGTGTAAGTGGAAAGCCTCTCTCCCCATAAACGGCATGCATCCTTGCGGCACGGGGGGATATACAATTGACGTAGACATGTTCCTTGGCATGATAGTGCGACGCACATACATGTAGATGCAGTGAAAGCGGGAGTTATTGTAGTACGACGGGAGACACATGTGTATTGTAGTGGCCTCCGGCCAGTGCCGCCGATCCGGGGCGCTCCTGATGCTATTGTTGTCGAAATGGACGATGACGACGACAACAGACGACCAACGGTCGACGAGCGGGATAATTACGACGACGACCGACGAAGGAGTTAATGACGACGAACCGACGACGACGACGACGACGACGACGACGACGCCGATCACGACGACGACGACGACGACGACGACGACGACTGACGGCGAACGGCTGCCGACGGCCGACGACCGACGACTGGTGACGGCGACGGGTGGAAGGTTCTTTGTTCATCGCTGTCGCTTCCGAGCAATACCAAGTGAGGCCGTGCACCTCTGGCCTGGCAGCACGCGAGTGAGCGCCTCTTGGGGCCTCTTGGTTCTTTGGGCTTCTTGGAGGCCTTTGGGGCCTCTTGGGGGCCTCTCGGGGTCCTCTTGGGGGCCTCTTGGGGACCTCTCGGGGCCCTCTTGGGGGCCTCTTGGGGACCTCTCGGGGGCCTCTGGGGGCCCCTTGGGGGCGCCTCGGGGGCATCTTGGGGGCTCTTGGGGTCATCTTGGGGTGGAGGATTAGAAGGGTCCCTTCGGATTCACCCTTTTGAGGCCATTTTGGGGGCCTCTCGGGGTCGTCTTGGGGGGCCTCCAGGGCTATATTGGGGCCCTCTTGGACCGTCTTGGCTCCTCTTGGGGGCCTCTTGGGCTGTCTTGGGGCGATCTTGGGGGCCTCTTGGACCGTCTTCGGCGCTTCTAAGACGGAGCAGGCGAGAATGTTAAGATGCTTCAAAACCTATTAGCAACTTTATTCTTGTACCCTTTTGGGGCCCCCTTGGGGGTCCTCTTGGGATCTCCTTCAGGCGTCTTGGAGGCCTCTTGGGCCGTCTTCAGGCCATCTTGGGCGCCCAGGAGCGCTCTTGGGCCGTTTCGGGCGCCTCCTGGACCGTCTTGGTGGCCTCCTGGGCCCCTTTTGGCCCGTCTTGGGGCGGTTTGGGATTCCCGGGAGGGTGGACCCCATGAACTCCCCCCCCCTCCCCCCCCTACTCCAGGAGCGCTCTTGGGCCGTTTCGGGCGCCTCCTGGACCGTCTTGATGGCCTCCTGGGCCCCTTTTGGCCCGTCTTCGGGCGGTTTGGGATTCCCGGGAGGGAGGGGGGAAGAAAGGGTGGACCCCATGAACCCCCCCCCTTCCCCCCGTACCCTGGCAGAGCCCCCCCGGCCCCCCCCCAGCAGAGCTGAAGCTCAGGTTGTAGCTTTCTTCAACTCACACGCCGGATCGGCGGATTTGATCTTGCCATTTCTTCCGAGCCCCTGCTGGGTCACGACATAGCGTGATGATAGAAGGGAGCAGAGTCAGCCGAAAGGATGCCGCAGAGACGAGACGCACTGCTTGAAGGACGGCGGGACGTCGGACAGGCCATTCTGCCCCCCTCCCTTTTCCACCTCGTCTTCCCTCCTCCCCATCTCCCTCCTACACAGTTACGACGTATCACTGCGTGCGACTCGCCGAGCGCCCCGCGGCGGCAGCGGGTGTGGCCGGACTTGCCTGCTGCGGCGATGCCTGGTGCCGGCGGCGGAGGCTGCAGACTCCGGCGGGCATGCGGGGCGACGGCTCGCGCTCGCTCGGGTCGGACGGCTGGGCCGAGGCATCGCAGGGTTGCTGCCGGGGGCCTGCATCAGCAGCCTGGGCCCGAGACGCCCGCGGCCATCGGGGGTCGCGGCGGCGGGCGCTCGCGGAGCGGCTGCTGGCGCGGGTGCACCGCCGCCGGCGCGCAAGCAGGCCGCGGAGGACGCGCGCCGTGCGCCCGGGGGGGTCCGGCGGCGGCGGGCCCTCCCGTCCGCCAGCCGGTGGCGCCGGCGGCTGGCAGCCCCAGCCGCGACGCCGGCGGCCCCGGCCTTGGGTGGCGTCGGAGGCCGCGACCGCCAGCGTGCTGGCTCGGGAGGGCTCGGCTCGGCTCAAGCCTTCCCTGATCATGGCCCATGCGGCGAGGGTTCCATCTGACGGCTGCTCCCGTCTTCCCCTTGAACATGTGTTGTTCCATGCTGGCCCCGTCTTTCCCTCGCCAGCTTCTTCTTCTTCTTCTTCTTCTTTTTCTTCCGCGCACCAGGCTTCAAACACTGAAGTGTTTTCCTGTTCGATTGGACAGCTCTCGGCCCCTTAAATGACCCTTAAGCTTCCCAGATGGGGTCCGAGTAGGTGGGTCGGACGATCGCGCCTCATTGCATCGACGATGCGGCTCGATGTGGAGACCGTGCTTCCCCATGCCGACGTCGCCGATGCATCGCGACCCCTCGACCCCATCTACCTGGACCCAATCCAGGAGGCCTCTAAGGACGCTCACGCCACAGCGTTTGCTGCAAGCCGCACTTCAGGATTGGTGCTCTGCCCCCCCCGCCGTCGTGCAGGATGTCGCTCTTGTCCTCCAGTGCGTGCCCCACTGCTGGATCCGATTCCTCTTCGGTCGTGGCCGCCCCCCACCCTTCTCGCTCCTCGGCCTTCCCCTCCTCTTCCTGCTCTGCTGCTTCTTATCGTTGTTCTCTTCTTCATTCTTCCTCATCAACTTCCTCTGGCTCCTGCCTATCCGCCACTTCCCGTCCGCTGTTCGAAGGTCCCCCGTTAGTATGCACCACAGACCATGCGGCCGATTTGGGGAGCAAGGTTCTCTATGACACCCCAGTCGGCGGATACAGGAGAAATCAATGTAATGGAAAGAATGGGTGGGAGGGACAGGATGCCAGAAATGGCGCCAGCGCACCGAGCTTGTCTTCCCACCTTCTCCTATTGTTCTTCTCCCCTTGCCCCAACTTGCACCATATAGCTTGCACCATGTAGCTTGCACCACAGCTTGCACCACGTAGCCTGCACCATATAGCTTGCACCACCTGGACTGCACCACCTAACTTGCGTCGCAGAGCTTGCACCAAGTAGCTTGCACCACATTGCCTAGGTCGATATCGAATGGTAATTACTATGACTCCCTCTCGTGCCTGCGCATCGTGCGTTGGCAGGGGTCTCGCAACGTCCCTATATGGAGATAGCTGCTTGCGTCCTCTGCGCTCAGGGGCAGCTGAGGCAGTCGTGACAAGTCGATGCGTTTGAGGTCTGACCGGGATCCGCGCGGCCAGGCTCTTCGGGCGCATTCTGCTCCAGTCCACGATGACCAAGCGATGTTTGCTGTGGTGCGCGAAGGGTGTCCAGGCTGATGACCACGTGCTTTGCGTCTGTTCCTATTTCCTATGTGGACAACCTCCCTGAATGGCGCGACTAGCATCCTGGACGACTTCGATTTCGAAGAGCAGTTGGAACGGAATGGGCCCTCTACATCAAGCCGTCCTCCTGGTCCTGCATGGCTGCCGCGGGGTCAACCGCGGAAGCGATACCCACAAAGTGGCCAAGCGTCTATGAGGTCATCGTCCTGGGACACACGCTGTAGGACACGGGATCCATCTGGGCCTGTTGGCGGAATACCCGCGATGCCGTGTGGCGTGATTTCTGGGCCAGCCCCGGGGTCCGAAGCCGCCCGCGGGCTTGCGATGCGTGGGCGCCTTCGTCTTCTGGACCAGGCAGTCCTACCCGAGACGGGCTTCGGTCGTCGCGACGGCTTCCAGACCCGCGCGTAGCTGATGGGGTGGGCGTCCTCCAACGCCGGATGGCTGCCACCAGAATGCGGATACCGCCACGCCAGGAGAGGAACCGGCGTGCTGCTTCAGGAGGTGGCCGCGCCGCCGCAGCCGTGTGCAACGAGCAGGGTGCCTGTTCCAAGCGATGGTTCTTGAGGGCTCCTGACCGGCAGGATCATCTGGACCGACCCAGGAATTCGGAGATGGATTGACCTCTTACCCTGACACGTCGATGAAGGAATTGGCCGTTTTCGGTTCGCGAGAGGGCGTCGCGGCCGTCATTTTTGCGGGTCCGGGTCCGTCGGTTTCGGTCCCAGGCCGTTTTCACTAAGGGGAGGTTTGCTAAAGGGAGGTTTGTCCACCGCCGAGAAATGGCCACCGTTTCACAACCAGTTGTCCAGGTTTCGGGATGGAGTGGTTCACCCAACGCTGGGCCACACTGCTCCCGATCCAGCGAGCCTGACTGGTCGGACAATCGCCCGCGCGCGTCGAGACGTCGCGCGGACGAGGTGGCACGATGGGATGGACATCGCTCTCCGAGGTGTTCTGCTGCCCCAGTGCGTTTCGCACCGTGATGACGTGAGCGATCGAGGCACATTCGGCATATGGTTTCAGCAGCGTGCTGCTCGCCCTTGTGGAGCTAACCGTAGGCCACCTCGAGCTCTTCGTGCCCCCCCCAATGCCACTCGATTCGCTGATTTTGCACGTCGGGAAAAATTGCTGACCACGTCGGGGCCTTCCTGCTCTCAGGACTTCGCTCCTGGGATTGAGTGATCCGTCGCATCCTGGCATGCTCGCATCTTGGCAACTTGGCCCCCCCTGGCATCGGTGGCCTCCCCGATAACGCTGGCTCCCCTGGCGTCCAGTCCCAGGTTCCACAGGTCTGGCAGAGTCGACAGGGTGCCAGAGGCCCCTCAACCGGCACATGCTCCACAGGCTGCACAGGTCCCACAAGTTTCGCAGGTTTCAGAAGTCCTGCAGGTTGCGCAGGTCGTACAGGTCCCATGGGATTCACAAGTCTCATGCAGTCGGACCGAGGCGTTGGGTCGAGATCTGTTCGGGGAGGGTGCCCTGATGTTCTTCGTGCTTGTTGGATGGCCTTGTGTGTTTTGGCAGGTGGAGGGTCTCTTGTTCTCGAAGGATGTTCTTCTGTCCCAGGTCCGATTGTATGCCCCGCAGGCCGCGCAGGTGGCATCGTGCAGCACCCTCAGGTCGCACGCGTCCTACATGCTGCACAGGCCCAACGGTTCCCGCAGATCGTACAGTACGCGTCCCACATGCTCGACAGGGCGCGTAAGTCCAGCAGATGCCGCAGGTCCCCCCCTGTCAGCGGGCTCGAACGTGGTGCCGCGACTTTGCGTGGGCGGCCGCTGCTCGACCCTTGCGTTGCCATGATCGGAGACCAGGCAAGTGTCAGGCAGCACATCTTCGGAGGCCCGTGTGTTCTTTCCCCGAAGGCACGTTTTGCATGCACTTCTCATCCCGTGTCATGCGCAGGACCGTCTCTGTTTGTGCTGACATCCGCTTCACCGTCAGGGTAATCAATTATTCTGAGGCGCCCTCGAGCCGCGTTTTTCGCAATGTGGTCCTGCCAGGCCACGGTGGAAAGAGGGGGAGGCATGAGGAGTGAGGAGGAGGACGAGGGCGAGGAGGAGGAGGAGGAGGAGGAGGAGGAGGAGGAGGGGGACGAGGAGGAGGAGGAGGAAGAATGGGTGGGGGAGGAGAGCGGACTGCGGCCCCGTGGCGGCGCGCACCGCCCGAGGACCGGGACCGCCGATGCCGAGACGGCAGGCTCCCGCGGGGGGGAGGGGGGGAGCCCTGAGACGGGGGTCAATGCCAACGGCGGTCAGCCGGAGCGCCCGATCTTGCAGGATCCCGCAGGGCCAGGGTCGCCTCGACCCCGGTTTGAGTGCAGGATTTGTTGCAGGAGTTTGCAGGGCCCTTCGCAGTGACCCGGGTTTGGGTGCAGGATCTTGCAGGATCTTGCAGGATTCTGTACGGCCTGACTGACCCGGGTCTGGATTGACCCGGGTCAGAAGACCCCCGAGGAGGGGGGAAAGTGGACGGGGCAGGGGTGCGTTTTTTGTCAGGTCTTCGCCGTTGCTTTCCCCAGCACTTACTCATAGAGAGGTTACGATCCCCACGCTCCAGCCCGAGGAGGCAAGGGCCATGTCCTGACGAGAGTGCGAATTCGAATGCGAAGATCGCACACGAAGCGTGGCTTCCGCTTCCTTCCCCCTCCCCGTTCGCCTTTGTCCACGTCCCCATCCACGCCCCCCCTCCCCGTCCAGGGAGGGTGTCTTGGCGTTCCAGGCCAGGGGGTCTACGAGACCCTCGCGAGTCCAGGGAGTGCTGTGAGTAGTTGGGAATCGCGGGTGGGAGTCCTGCGGCTGCCTCTGGGTTCTAAGGAGTCCAGGGGCTCGTTGGGGTGTTCAGAGGGTCCTGGGGGGTCCTGGGAGTCCAAAGTGTCTGGCGGTCGACGGGGCGTAGGGAGTCCTGCGAGTCTGGGGAGTCCAGGGGGTGTGCGGAGTCTTGGGGGGCCCAGGGAGTCATGGGAGTTCAGGGAGTCTAGGGAGTCATGGATGGTCATGTAGTCGTGGGAGTCCCGAGAGTCTGGGGGTCTACAGGAGTTTGGGGAGTTCTGAGGATCCTGGGAGTTCAGGGGGTCTGGGCATTCCTTGGGGTCCTGGGAGTTTGAGTCCTGGCGTGGTCTGGGGGGTCCAATGAGTCCTAGGTGTCCAGCTTGTCCAGGGATTGTTGTTTTTGCTGCGCCCACGCGCCTTGCCTGATCGTGTGAGGCTAGGGGGGTCGCTCACCCTTCACTTGTCCTCTTCTTCACTTGTCCTCTTCAAACTCCTCATTACTTATTTCCATTTTCTTTTTTCTCGTCCTCTTCCTCGTCCTCCATGTCCTACACGTCTGGGTCCAGTCTGGACTTTGAAGATCGCCTTCCTTACTTAGACCTCAACCTGGCTGTGCTACCTTTGTTGTTGTTTGTCGCCCCGCCCCGCGACCTACCCTCACCCCCACGACCCATCCACGTTGTCTTGCAGTATGATCACAGGAACTCGAATCTGCCTGTCGTCCTCCCACAGGGCGGCATGCTACATTCCATTAAGTTTGTAAGGCGCGTGTTCTCTGGATTCTTGGTCTCGGAGCTGGAATTATAGCGCAGTTGAGGCTAGGGCTGCTGCTGGGGCCGGGGCTGGAGCTGCAGCAGGGGCCAGGGGCATAAGCTTGAGCGAAGCTGCACCTGGGGCTGGAGTTCCGGCTGCAGCCGCAGCTGGAGTTCAACGGAGAACTGGTCTCGATCTGAGCCTATCTGGAGTTTGAGCCTGAGCTGGAGCTGGAGCTGGATCTGAAGCCCGGCTGCGGCTCGATCTGGGGAGCCCCGCTGGAGCTGGACCTGCGGATGGGTTTTAGCCGGAAGTAGCGCTGGAGTTAAGCTGGAGCTTGAGCTGGAGCTGGAACTGGTGCTGGGCTGGAGCTGATTTGAAGCTGAAGGCTGGAACCGTCGCTGGAGCTGCAGCAAGAGCTGACGCTGGATCTGAACTGGAACTGGAGCTCGAGCTAGAGAGGAGTTCTTGCAGCATGAGGAGGGATTGGGAATGGCAAAATCAGGCCGTTGAGTTGAGCTTTGGTAATATGCGGAGCACCAGGCGCTAGACAGTTTCACTAAGGTGTTGAAGATCAGCCCTGGGAGTGGATTTCTGACAACACCAAGAGCTCGAAACTCTGATCTGTTGGCTCTGAACACGCCCCAAAAGCAGGCCTGATCGTGGCGCCCGAACCTTCGAATTCATGCCCGGAACTGCAATACGGCAAAACGACAAGCCAACACATTGTACGGGTTGCGCTTGGATGGTCAACATCAGTCCCAGGCGCAGAGTTTTGGGAAGATGTTGCCACGGGCGGTGAGGGTTGCGTTGGGACGATCGAAATCATCTCGCGCGCAACAGTTCGGAACTCCGAACTGCGATCGTGTTTCGGGCGGAGCGGGGCCAGATCAGATCGCGCATATTTTCTCGGAGCCAGAGTTGCGAGGATGTCTCAAGCGAAGTGCGCCGGACCACCTGCAGACATGTTAGGATGTTTCAGGCGAGCCGTGCAGGACCACCTCGCGCTTGGCAGCTCGAAATTCAGAGTTGCGAGGATGTCTAGAGCGAAACATCTCGCGCGAGGCATCTCGGAGCCCAGAATTGCAAGGATGCCTCAGGCGAAACGAGCCAGACCACCCCGCGCGCGGCATCTCGAAGCTCAGAGCTGCGCCAACTCGACAACGAAAGTGTAATCAAATGGTTCGTTTGGGTCTGGCCCCTCCTCCCTCCTCTCTTGTTCCTCGAAGCGCGAAAGTGCGACGGTGTCTGAAGCGAAACGCGCCACACCACCTCGAGCGCAGCTTCTAAAGACCCACAGTTGCAAGGATGTTTCACGCGAAACCCGCCAGACCCCCTCGCGCGAGGCGCCTTGGAGCCCAGAATTGCGCGCGGCGCGCGGATGTCTCAAGCGAAACACGCTGAACCACCTCTCGCGCGGCATCTCGGAGCGCAGAGCTGCGAGGATGTCTCAGGCGGAACGGGCCGGACCACCTGTCGCGCAACGTCTCCGAGCTCAGAGTTCCCGAGAACGTTTCAAGCGAAACTCGCCGGACCGCCTCGCGCGCGGCATCTCGAAGCCCAGAACTCAGGCGGAATTGGCCGGACCACCTCGCGAGCGGCATCTCTGAGCCCAGAGCCGTTGAGATGTCACAGATGTCTCAAGCGGATCGGGCTGGGCAGCTTCGCGCAGAGCATATCGGAGTCCATAGTTGCGAGGATTTCTCAGGCGAGACAGGCTGGACCACCTCGCGCGTGGGAGCTCAGAGTTGCGAGGATTGATCAAGCTGCGCCCAGACCCCTCCCAGAGCACATTTCGACGACAGAAGCGTGATCAATCGAGTGGTTCGTTTGGGTCTGACCTCTCCTACCTCCCTCCTCCCTCTCGGAGCCCAGAAGTTCGAGGGTGTCTCAGGCGAGACGCCTCGAACCACCTCGCACGCAGCATGTCCCAGCCCAGAGTTGCGAGGATGTTTGAAGCGAATCGCGCCTGGCCACCTCGCGCGCAGCATCTTGGAGCCAAGAGTTGCGATGATGCCTCAGGAAAAACAGGCAGCACCACCTCGCGGGCGGCACCTTGGGGCTCAGAGTTGCGAGGATGTCTCAGCTTGGAGGCGGTTTTGGGATGTTTGGGGGCCTCTTGGAGTTTGATTTGGGCTTGTGGCGGGGCTCCTGGAGCTTCTCTTGGGCCTCTAGAGGGCTTGCTGGCGGTCTCGGTGGTTCTTTTGGGACGGTGGGCTCGAAATTTCAGTTCGCCTTCTCTGTGGCCTCTCTTGGGCCCCTCTTCGGCCGTCGTACTCCTTGGGCCGTCCTGGGACTCTCTTCTCTAGGACCGTGTGGGGGGGGCCCTCTTGACCCGTCTAGGGGCCCTCGTGCCTCTGGAACAAGTCATTCGACAAGCCGCGGTGCGCCCCAGGAAGTCTGAAGAGTTCGGGTCTGGGCCCCTGAATATTCGATCCTCAGGATAGGACGGAGAAATCAAGGGACCTGAGGATGCTCCAACCAGTGCCTCGCGGCACGGTTGCGGATACTGCTACCACGCGCGAGTTTCACCAGTTATGCTGCGAGAGTGCAGGAGTCATTCTTCGGGTCCCGCGCTGTGCACAATGTTTTGTTGCCTCGACCGTTATGAGCATACGTTGGATAGTTGAGGTCACCACCCCTTTGCGCCGCCGCCGGGGCCCTCGTGGCCGTGCGGCCAGCCGTCACTCCCGCCCGCCGTGCATGCTGAGCGCGCCGCGGTACCCGAGGTGCGGCCCCAGACCGTGACCGCGGTGAGGCCCCGGCTTTTTGTGCCCCTGCCTCGCCTGGCGCCCCCAGCTGCCCGGAGGGCCCTCCGGAGGCCTCGCCCGACCACCGCGCACTTCGGGGGCCCCCAAACGGGGCGGTGACCAGACCGTGCGGCGAGTCGGTGGGGGTTCGGGGTCTCCGCACGGTTTTGGGACTCGGGTCGTTCTCCGACCGTGCGTGACGGACCGTGCGGTGAGGTCTTGGGGCATTGCGAGGTCACCGCACGGTGTGTCACCGCACCGTTTCGGGACTCCAGGGCCCTCCTCCCGAGACGCCCCGCCCGTCCGCGCGGGTGCGCCAGCCACGGACACTCGGGTGCCGGGCGGCCAGCCGCCACCGCCAGCGGCTCTGCCGCCCGCCCTGGGCGCCCTCAACCCCCCGTGCCGCGGCCGCCACGTCGAGCGGGAGGGTGCACGCGAGAGCCCAGCCGTGAGCCGAAGAGATGGGATCGCGGAGGAGGGATGGGGGGGAGGAGGGGAAGGAGGAGGAGGAGGGGGAGCTGGGAGGTGGAGGCAGCTGGTGGAGAAAGGGTGGGACGGGGCTGGGTAGGATGATCCCCCGACCGTTGCTCTCGGGCTGGTGTGACTGGCCAGGCGCAGCGGCAGCCGAGGCGGCGGTCGACCAGGCGTTCCTCTTTGACCGCCCTCCGACCTGCCTCTTTCCGATTGTTTCCCTCATGCTCCCTCTGGCTGCTCCGCCCACCGCTGTTTTTGCTGCGCCTCCTCCTCCTGCTGCTTCTGCTCCTGCCGCCCCCCCTTCCCCCCTTCCCGGGGGGGGGGTCCTTGAAGGGTTCCGAGGGGAGAGTCCTGGGGGGGGGGGTCCTTGGTACCCCCGGAAACATCTTGGGGATGCGCAAATCATTGAGAAACCGCCCAATGGAGGACCCCCCCCCTCCCCCTTCCCCCCCCGGCGGAGCCACCCCGGCGACGCCCCCCAAGCAGAGCTGAAGCTCTTGCTTAAGCTCAGAGCTGAAGCTCTTGCTGAGGTCCATGTAGTTCACACGCCGGATCGGCGGATTTTGTATTTTTGTTGGCCAGGACAGTTTGGCCAACGAGCAGCAGACAGTAAGAGGACCCCCCCCGTCGTCCCTGTCAAAAGCCATTGCGAAGTGGTCGGGCGCCTTCGCATGCTCCAGAATCGGAGGCGAGCTATGTTTTTTCTATTTTTTTTGTTAAGGATGGTGGGCTTGCGCGCAGCAAGCAATATGAGAACACCCCCGCCGTCCCTACCAAACACAATGCAAGGTGGTCGCCGAGCGCCCGCGCATGCTCCATATTCCGAGGCAAAGTGTATGTGGTATTATTCGACAGGAGTTGCGGCGCGGTGGGTGTTGGCACGGGGACGGGCTGGCTGCTGCTCGCCTGGGAGAGGGGGGATTGTTGATAGCGAGCTGTGAGGGAGGGTTGTTAGAGGAAACTCCCTGAACCACTCACGCCCAGAGGACTGGTGGGCTTCCTGGCCTGGTCAGTCCGTGGGACGATGCAACACATGTCGGCTGTAATTATCTGACGGTCCTGGTATCGAGAGAGACTGCGTGGCAGGAGGGCGTGCTGGGGTTTTTACAGCACTGAGCGTTGACCGCGCGTTTTGTGCAAGCGATTCACGTCAAAATTTAAGTCAGCGCAATCCTGCATCCTGTGGTTTTCGTAGAGGGCATGCGTGCTACCAGCATGCCTCCATTGCAGGGACGCCGGCCCAGCTACGACAGAATCGTTCTTTCGCTTGTTCATTAGTCCCGAGCGCCTTCGCCACGGATCAGCAGTCACAAGTAGTTCATCTCCAATGTGGGCGTTCGCTGGCGAGGATGTGGCCCCTATGGGGCTGCGCGGTGGGAGCCCACCTGATTTCGCGACGCACATCAGCGGTCTGATGAGATTTTGCCAGCACCATTCAAACATGCCGATTGGGTTTGAGAGGAAGCTCTTAGTTTCGCGCGCATAAAGTTCCCACCCCCAGCACCCGTAAGAAACCTGAGGGGTAGTTCGCAGCCGAGCTGCATTGTCATGTGCGACCCGATGTAGTTTGTGACGGCATGGTTTTGAGCTTCGAAGCCCAGGGAACACCCACCGTTCGTTTCGCGCTGCGCGCGTTGACGCGCGATCCCTGGTTCCAACATTTACCCTTCTCTTTTCCCGCCCCCTCTCCCCCACCCCGCCTCCTCGCTGCGCCTGCGAGCACCACTGTGCCCGTGAACACCGCAGTGGTTGTGGGCAGCACGCGACAGATCTGAGAGCATCTCTGGGCCTGTTGGCACCGCAGGGATTGTTAGCATCTCCGTCCCGATGAGCACAAATGAGAATTTGAATTCCGCATTGCTTGTGAGCATCAAGGTGCTCGCAAACACCACGGAGCGCGTTCCACGGACGAAGCTTTCCAGGGTCTGTGGGCAACGGGGCGTGTGCACCAGCACATCCCTGTGAACCCCATGGTAAGGACTGTGCGTGCCACCGTGCACATAGCACCAGATGTGTCATGCTTGGCCTCATCCTGTCTGCCGTCAGCCCCCCCACTGCGGAAATGTGTTACCCATTCTGGCTCAGTAGTTATCACCCATCATTTCGGTTTGTTTATTACTTGTTTGCACCCTCACACGTCAAAGTCATATTCATTGTCAGTGTCGGAGGGGGGAGAAGGATGGAGGCAACCTCAGGAGGGAGTAGAGAGGAGCCAGGACGGGGAGGGGGAGAAGCACTTCGAATCAACAGGACGAGGAGGAGCGATGATGCGGCAGGGAGTAAGAGGTGGATCTACATGGCGAGGAAGATCCGGAGGAGGTACGTACATCTATTCCGATGCATTCGATGTTGCACCTCTTCCCAAGCCTCCACGGTGCTCGACCTCCCAGGCGACCACCGCCGCTGCCAGGACAAGTCCGATGACCGCGCGGGCCGCCGCCAGGAGCCCTGGGTGAGGACCGAGGACGGGGAGGGAGGACGGGTCAACGCAACGGCAGAACAAACGGCGGCGAGCCCAGGGGGGAAGTGAGAAGGAGAAGCCTCCTCAGAAGGCTCGGAAGTCTCCAGATACTCAGAGAACTTTTCGGAAGGCGCCAGTGTTTCCAAGAAGTCCCGCCGCCGTCTGAGGAGGCCTTCTCCTTCTCAATTCCCCCGCTCGCTCGCCGCCAAAAAGAGCAGCAGCAAGACGGAAGGAGGGGTGAGACGGTCATCAGATCAGAAGCCGTGCCAGGACGGCAGATCGACAGCAGTGTCAGCAGACAGAGCGAAACAGCATGTCGTCGAGCAGCGGCTCCAGAACCGTGTCTCAGCCGTTCAAGCAACCGCTGTCTCTGCCCCGAGCGGCAGCCAGACGATCTTCGTCTCCCCCCACGGCCCCGAGCGCTTGCACTCTGGTTCTGCATCCCGAGGGGACTTGTAGACTCCCTCGCTTTCGCACGCCGCCTGGCCGCGCCAGCTGCGTCGACGCAGGCTGGAACATCGATCTGCCAGCAGCATCCGTGCCTGGCATTCGCGCGACTGCCTGCCAAGCAGCTGGTCTGCCAGCGGGTGCGCCGAGGCAGCGTCCCAAACCCACATTTGGCCTGAGGCCCCACCGCGGGCCCGCGGGCGCGCTTCTCCCCACCCCGTGCGTTCGCGCGCGGGCGCGCGTCCGCTCGGGGGCTCTGCCCGCGCGGGCAGCTGGCGGCAGGCCGCCCCCCCGGCGCCGCGGGAGCCCGCGGAGGGGCGCCAGCGGCGCTTGCTTGCTTGGCATCGCTCGGACGTGTGCATTTTTCCGTCGGCGAGGGCCATCGAGGAGCATCCTTGATCATTCGGCGAACAATCCACGCACGAAACCGAAGGAAACACACAGGGAATGGACGTCCGAGCGATGGCGAGACTGTCGCCCGCGGGGGAGGAGGCTCTGCTGCAGGAGGCGGGCACGCCAGAGACCAGGCGGCCGACTCGGCAGCAGGCCGCCGGCGTGCAGCGGCTGGTGAGCCGCCTCGAGCGCGCGCTGCACGTCGGGCGGCGCCTCTACCCCGACGTGCCCCAGGAGGTCCGGGACGATCGAAGTGGGTGCGGAAAGAACGGGTATAAAGACCAACGGCATTTCCTGCTCGTTTTGAACAGGACTCGCTGTCGGCGTCGCCGCGGCCTGTGTCCATGGAAGACAAGAGGCCGCCTGCCCAACCGCGGCCGCTGTCGCTTTTGGACAACACTTGCTGTTGGGCATTGTACCCATTCTTTCTGTACCCATCTCGGGCGTCCGAAGAGATGGCGCAGGCTTGCCGGCAGCTCTGCGAGGCCTGCAACGCCGCGGCCACGGGTACGTTTCAGAAAGAGAAGCTGCAGGGGGCCTAAGACCTGCTCAAAGGGGGCGGAGCAGTTTGCCGAGACGGGCGGCGTCGACCGCGCCGTCACGTGGAACAACATGGCGTGCTGTTGCAGGAGAGTCGGCAAGATCCGGGCGGCGGTGAACTTCTTGAAGCGCGCGCCCCAGGCGGAGGAGCACAGATACGGCGCCGAGGCGGCGCAGACGCACCTCAACCTGCGCGCCACTCTTTCGCAGCTTCGCTGCCACGACGCCGCCATATTCCTCGCGCAGTGCGCCCCCATCCGCGTCTACGAGATGCTGTCGCCCTCCATCATGGTTGGCGAGCTCGGTGGGGCGAAGGAGGCGAGCTCGGAGCCGAAGGAGGCCGTCACCGCGTTATGCATCGCGTACCACAACCTTTCGGTGGAGCACGAGCATCTGCGAAACTGCGAGAGCGCGATGGCCGCCTCCGCGGAGGGCTTGCGGTGGGCGTCCAGGGCCTTGCCCGCGAGCCGCGACCCACGAACATAACCAAGTCCTCCATAGAGGCAATCCAGGTCAGGCTTCCTGCTGCACCAGCTGCGCCGAGGCGAGCGGTCGAGCTCCCGAAGAGGCTCCCGGGCGGCGACCGGACGATGGGCGCCCATGCCGACGGTCCGCCAGAGGGCCCCTGGGCACGCCGGGGGGCCTTGCGGCGCCGCGGGAGCCCGCCGCGGCGCAGGAGTGCACGCGGGCGCCGCCGACGACGAGTTCCCCAAGGGCCCCGCCGCGGCGGAGGCGCCGCAGGCGTGAGTGCTGTCTGGCCGGGGCGCGGACGCCTTCACAGCCGGCGGTCTGAGCGGCGGGGCACAGAACAGACCTATTCGTTGGGCGCTGTCGAAGTCATGGGGCGCGGTCTCATCCGTGTTTTCCGTAATTAACGAAGATGTGTGGGACGAGTTGTTCCATGCATATTCAGCTCTGTTCGATCGCGCGGTCCCCAATCCGCGCAGCAGTTCGGAGACGAAGCACGCCTCGTCAACGCTCTGTTTCCTATTCCTGTTCAGAGAAAGCGGCCCCAGACTGTCTGCAGGATTGTGAACGTACCCCGCGCCTCTCCCAGTCTTTGGGGCACCGCGCATCTGGGGAGGCCACTGGATGTCGGCAGTGATCGGCAGGCCGCGGAGGCACGCGTGCTGCTCCTCTCTGGGAACGGATCGGCCGCTCGGGCCCAGACTCGGCGACGGGCTGCCGATGCGCAGGACGACTCACCACCCACCAAACCACCCCAACCCAACCCGAAGGCTCAGATTTACCCTCGATTTCCAGTGGGGGGGGGTCGGGAAACGTCGAAAAAACACATGTGGAACCCTTACCCCCCCAACCCGAAATTCGGGTCTTCGGGTTGGGTTGGGGTGGTCTGGTAGGTAGTCAACGACGGTCTTGTCCCAGTTTGGAAGCACTCCGCGCGGAGCAGCTCAAAACAGCAGGCTCTTCAAAACTGCGTGTAGACAGGTATCCGATGCACAACTTAAAGCGGTGTCGTCGGCGTATCTAACTCTCGTCTTTTGTGCAGCAGTATTTTTCGAGTCGCATCTGCCATGATAGCGGTCAGTGCAATGATGGGCGACTTCGGGGATAGTAGGCAGCCTTGAACAGCGCCAGCTACCTGCCGGCGGGTGGCGGATTCTTTGCCATCGCCTCGTAGTGTGAACGATTTGCATGTATGGACGGAAGCAACCATGTCGATATAAGTTTCACGGAGACCAGGATTTTCGTAGAGCCACGCGCGCCCCTCCCGGATCGGAGTTGTCGGAAGCCGTCGACCAATCCAGCAATTAGTAATACGGACAGCTCGCCGTCTCTGGGGTCCTGCTTTGGTTCCATGATGCGCTGCGCGGCGAGGATGGCCAGGTCCGCGCCCCTGCCAGGGTGGAAGCTAAACTGATTTCTCGGAGGCGACTCTCCAGTCCTCCATTCCGAATTTTCATCCTGGTTGTGAGAATCTTATATCCCACTGCCAACAGTGAAATAGGACGGTCATTTGATGGCAGCGTTGTGCTGCTCTTCTTGAAAACCTGCAGGTGCCGAAACTGAAGCCGGGATTGATTGAGGGATGCGCAAACCCAATGAATTTCGCCTAGGACAAGAGGGAGCCACGAGATATATAATGGAAGCACGATAGCCCCTTAGCTTCGTCGGGTGCCACCGTTGAGGGCAAGCCGTGCGCGTGGGTGCCATTTGGCCCTCAGGACGGCCGTCTGGCGACCAGACTTGCACAACGAGCAAGGATCATTGGGCATTGTCGGGTCGAGGAGTTACCACCACGTTTTAAAGGACACGAAGGGGCCTTCGGTGAACAAGTGATGGCCTCGAAGGAGGTGAAATCCCTCCCCCTGAAGCTTCTGGCCTGCTAGGAAGTAGTCAGTTTTGGCCATGTTTACTACTGACTGAGGCAGTAGTCGATGGAGCCCCTATTGTGAGGCACCTCCCGTGCGGGACTGAGCTGGTACGACTAGGTTTGCGTAGTTTTGGATCGCGCAACTAACATGAAGCAAATCTCATGAAACAATGCATTAATACAAAGTTGCGTTTCACGGCGATCCCATCACATGACAACGCGTGACCGCGGCTGCTCCCGCGCGAAGCTTGCGCGTGAACGCGGTCCGCATGCAATGTGCGCATTACTTCAAAACAACTTTCTGGGTCAACAGGATGTCGGTGTCAGTTGCGGCGGCGGTGGATGCGACCCTTTCCCACCACCACCGCCACTTCCACCGAGGAAGGATAACGTGCAGCAGAAAGGATAAGTAGAGGGATAATGAGAAGACTATGAAGCGATGGAACATCTACTACCGCTGCGAATGCCACCGCCACCTCGATCGCCACCAGTACCACTCCACCGCCACCACCACGATCCTTTCTGGGTCAAGGGAGGGGCGGTGGTGGTTGTGGCGGTGGATGCGACCTCTCCTACCATTGCCACTCACTTCTGCGAGTGCTTCCATTACTTTTAAAACTACTACCCCACCCCCATCACCACTACAAACACTACTCCGGCACCAACAACGATCCCCGCCTACTACCACCGCCCCCTCCTCCCCCTTTTGTATTTTCCGGCGGCGCTCGTGTGTTAGAGTGGGCAACCGCGCCCCCCTGACATTTTTTTGTTGTTGTTGTTGTTGTTGTTGTTGTTGTTGTTGTTGTTGTTGTTGTTGTTGTTTATGACGGGTGCGCAGAGTGAGAAGGGGAAACCGCTTCCCCCTCCCAACTTCTTCTTGGCGATGTGCATGTGGATATGTCTATATATATACATATATATATAAAGGGATATCTATAGATAGAGAGAGAGAGAGGGAGAGAGAAAGAGAGAGAGAGGGAGAGAAAGAGCGGGAGGGAGGGCGGGAGGGAGAAAGAGAGAGAGAGAGAGAGCGATAGAGAGAGAGAGAGAGAGCAAGAGAGAGACAGCGAGAGAGAGAGAGAGAGAAAGCAAAACGAACATAACATTCAAGAGAGAGAGAGAGAGAGATAACAGCCGTTCTCCTGAAGGGAAGACGACGACAACGGCGGCGGCGGTAGCAACGACGACGACGCTGACGTGGGCCAGAGTCCTCAGGGATGGTTATTTGGGTCCCTTCGGAAATCTCTCGGGGGCCTCTGGGGAGGAGTTTTGGGGCCCCTGGGGGGCCTCTGTGGGGCCTTTTGGGAGCTTATTGGGGGTCTCTTCGGGCTTGCTGGGGAATCTTGGGAGCCTCTTGGGGCCTCTGGGGGACTATGGGGCCTCCTGGGAGCCTCTCGGGGCCGCAGGGTCGACATGTCCGTTCGGGTCCCGCGTTTGGGCACGTTCTTGGAGCCGTCTTGGGGGCGTCTCGGGGCCGTTTTGGAGGCGTGTTGGGCTGCCTTGGGGTCCTTTTAGGCTGTTTTGTTGCCTGGCTGGAGGCCTCTTAGGCCGTTGGGGGCTTCTGGCGCCGTTCTGGAGCGGCGGGAAGTGGCAAAGGTGAAAACGCCCAAGCCTTCACACAACCAACGACAAAGACATGAATTTGGCCTCTTGGGGCCCTGTCGAGTGCGCTCTTGGAAGCGTCTTGGGGTGTCCTGGAAGCCTCCTGGGCATTCTAGAGGGCGTGAAGGCGTTTCGGACCGATCTTTTGGCTAGTACCCTCTTGGACCGTCTCGGCGGCCTCTTGGGACGCGCTTGGCCTGTCTTGGTATTTTCTGAGGCCTGGCGCCCCCCCCCCCATGGGACCCCCCCCCCGCGCGGGGAACGGACCAAAAGGAAGGCGCTTGCCTTCGACTCGATTACCATATTGCTAGATGTTTCTCGCGCTGGCAAGCTTGAGGAGGAGGAGGGCGCAGGGAAAGGGGACGGCGGAGACGAGGACTGACGGAGACGACGGCTCGAACAGCCGAGCCCCTCACCCACGCCGACAGGGCCTGCGGACTTACTCATGTTGCGTTGTGCGTGGATGGTGGGAGGGGTGACCTCTGCTTCCTCCCATGGCTAGCTCTGGTGTTGCATGTGGCCGGGGAGAGCGACTGGAAGAGAGAGAGAGAGAGAGACAGAGAGATAGGGAGCGGGACACATAAGGAGCGATAGAGAGAGAGAGAGAGAGACCGATCGAGAGAGAGAGAGAGAGAGAGACGGAGAGAGAGAGAGAGAGAGACCACAATACACATAAAATACATGAAGCGAGAGAGAGAGAGAGAGGACGCACTCATTGCGCAGAGTGCGAGATAGCAACCTCACCCCCCCAATTCTTCTCAGTGTTGTGTGTGGGTGTAGGAGAGCAGCCACTTCCCACTTCCAGCTCGTTCCCTGTGTTGTGTGTCTGGGTGTACATATACATAGAGAGAGAGGGAGAGAGAGAGAGAGAGAAAGAGAGAGGAGAGAGAGAGAGAGGGAACGAGAGAGAGCGAGAGAGAGAGAGAGAGAGAGAGAGAGAGCGAGCGAGAGAACGAGAGAGAGAGAGAGAAACACATATATATATAGAGAGAGGGAGAGAGAGAGAGGCAGAGAGAGACAGAGAGACAAAGAGAACAGCAGGAGGGAGTGAGGGAGGGAGAGAGAGAGAGCGAGAGAGAGAGAGAGATAGAAAGAGAGAAAGCAACCACTCCCCCTCTCATTTCCTCGTCTGGGGTAACCACTGCTCCCTTCCATTGCCCACTCTGTGTTGTACGGGGAGAGCGCCAGAGAGAGCAACGGCTGCAAATTTGAACCCCCCTCCGCCCCTTCCCTCTCTCCGTCCCTCCTTTCTCCTCCCCTCCCCTCCTTGCCTTTCTCCATCCCTCCGTGCCTTTCCAATAGGAGTACACTAAGAACCCAAGAGGAATGCAGTCGGATTTTCTCCCCCCCTTCCCACCCCATGTCTCCAACGTAAATGCACTACAAACGCAACAGGCACGCAAATGCTATCCAACCCCTTTCCATCCATCCCTCCATCTTCCTCCTCCTCTTCCTCCTCACCCAGTAGGGATGCAATCGAAGAGTCAACAAACATGTGTGTTAGTATGGGATGAAGAGGGAGGAAGGGATTGAGGAATTCGCATTGGATAATTGCAGGAACGCACGGTCGAGGCGCAACATATCCAATATCGAATCACATTCACGTGATGTTAACATTGCAACATAATCTTACGTTCCATGGCGCGGTCATGCAACTTCCACTCCTCCCTCCGTGGCCGTTTTGGTTTCGGTGTCGCAGCTTGTTCACACCGTGCACGTGCATGTTCTTACATGTCGCCTTGGTCCGCCTGTGTTGCAATATAATCGCGTAGGACAAGAGCTTTGCTACATAGAAACACGTGTTGAGTCCACTCGTAAGGTCAAACCGTGGTTCTGTTTAGCGACGTGTGGTTTTTGGTTGTCGTTTTCATTTCTTCTGTTTAGCCTGTAACTGCGTTTTTTTTGCGAGACAGGATTTCTTTTGTGGCGGATTGCATGCCAATTCTTTTTGCGGCGGCTTACATAAGGATTTGATATATGGCGGATTGCGCATTGATCATTTTTTTCGTGGATTTCAAACTGATTCCTTTTGTGGCGGATTGCAGATGGATTCCCATTGTGGCGGATCAGAGATTGATTCCTTTGTGGAGGGGTATGTATATGTAGGGGGAAACCAGGTATGGAAACAAAAACAAATCAATGAAACGTGTGAAACGTGTTGTGTTGTCAATGTTTTTGGTGCCAGAGGAAAGCACAGCAATTCTCACACTTATCATGTTTTGGTTTGTTATTTCTCTTCTTGGTACCCTCTTGAGTGTCCCTCCTCAATATAATCAAGCGGCAATCCGCCACATAAGATTTCCTCCTGTAACCCGCCACACAACGAATCAACTTGTAAGCCGCAACACAAAGAAACACTTTGTAACTTACCACGGAATCGATCCCTTCTGTAATCCGCCACAGAAGGAATCGTTAGCTCATCCGCCACATAATACTAGGCCGCCACAACAAGGAAACAACTCTTAAGCTGCCACATAAGGACTTCAACTGTTAGGCGCCATAAACAAAATCAATGTGTAATCCGCCACAAGAGAGAGAAATAGAGAGAGAGAGAGCGAGTGTGAGAGAGAGAGAGAGAATGAGAGAGAACAAAAAAACCGGAACGCGAGAGAGAGAGAGATAGAGAGAACAACAAAACACGAACGACAGAACCTAATCACACCAACTAAGTCCCCTACTGGCCCCCCCTTGCCCCAAACCACAAGGCGCACGGGAGCCACTGGCCCCCTCACACGTCCCCGCCCCTCCCGTGTGAGTCGACGGGGTCCGAGGTTTCGCAGCCGTGGGCTGGCCTTCCCCATCGAACGCGCTCAGATAGCGGTCGGCCACATGTTGCTAAGGCTTCCTCACAGGCCAAAGGGGGGAGGTCGCCGCAGACGGGTTGAAGTCGATGTAGGTAACGGCGATGTGGGTTTCGGTGCTGTGGGAAGTGCGTGGCTCGCGCTTTCCTGCAGTTCGTTGCGTCGTGTGGCCCCGATCCACTCACCTGGCCTCGTCGGTGCGCCCAGTGGTACGGTAGCAAGTCGTGGGAGCCTTGGCCACTCCTCACCCCCTACCAAACCACCCCAACCCAACCCGAAGGCCCAAATTTGCCCTTCATTTCCAGTGGGGGGGGGGTCGGGGAACATGGAGAACACACATGAAACCCGTACCCCCCCCAACCCGAAATTCGGGTCAAATTCGGGTCTTCGGGTTGGGTTGGGGTGGTCAGCTCCGAGTTTCTTGATAAGCGTCGGGGGGGCGCCACCCCCGCCGAGAGCCCCACATCGACCCCCGTCGCGGGCGGCCACGGCGCGCCGAAGGCGCGTCGACCCCCGTCGCGGCGCGACGACGGAGCGAGGTTGACCCCCGTGGGCCCCCCCCCCCCACGCTTATTAAGAAGCCCAAAGCACCCTCGCAGTTTCGGTTTGTAGCGCTGACTAGCGTCGATTAGCGTCTGAGGGTCGATGAGATAGCGTCGACTTAGCGTGGATTAGCGTCGATTCGCACGAGCCGACAAGAGGGCATGGGAGGCACCCATGAACTGCCACTGGACAGTGGCCGAGCCAGACGGCACAGCGCCAGAAGCCTCCAAAGACAGTGCGCTGGCGATGTCGCCCTGACACCAGCAGTGCTGGTGCCGTGAGCGCCGCCGTGCGCTTGTTGTCTTCCTCGCCACTACGTCGAGCTGAGTTCCTCGTGCTGCTCGCCCAGCTTGACCACATGTCAGGCAACAGGCTTAGCTTGACTGCGTACGTGAGGCAGCCTTGCAGCATAGACATCACGCACCGTGCTTGGCAGACCGTGTTCACGGGCCGCCATTTTCGCGAAGAAGTCGGCCCAGGCATTAGCGTAGAAGTCGTCCACAATATTGCCGTCGAGGAAGGCAGGACACCATGAGAGGCGCCCCCCCTGCAGCCGCGAAAACCGCGCGCCACATGTCGGCGCATTGGTCGGAGGAGTTGGCCAGGCTATCGTCCCAAGAGCTGCCCTCGCGCACCAGCGACTCCAGGTCGGAGACGATGCGACACAACCAGGGCATTTGATTCAAGGCTTGCAGCACCGCAGTCTGCCGATCGTCTGGCGCGGTCATGCCAGCAGTCCGTAAACCACACGCGCGGACGGGGAGGTGGCAATGCGCCATCTGCACGACAGCCTAGCCACAGATGCAGAGCTCGGGCCACGCCTGTTGTAGCCCGAGCCGCTGGCGTAGACGATGGTCGAGTGACAGGATGGGCGATGACCAGTCCCTCCAGAAGTGGATCTCGCCGACGGTCGCTGGATCAGATGGCCGCGGCCGCAGCAGCGTCAGGCCCACCACCAGGTCGAAATTGTCAACGTCGGCGTCCGAGACGCCGAGGTGGCGCGTCTTGGCGAGCCGTTCCCGCATGTGCTCCGCCTCCTCAGAGATGGGGAAGGGGATGGAGAATAATGATGATGATGATGCTGATGATGCTAATGATGATGATGATGATGATGATGATGATGATGATGATGATGATGATGATGATGATGATGATGATGATGATGATGATGATGATGATGATGATGATGGTGATGATGATGATGATGATGATGATGATGATGATGATGATGATGCTGATGTTGATGATGATGATGATGATGATGATGATGATGATGCTGATGATGATGATGATGATGCTGATGATGATGATGATGCTGATGATTATGATGATGATGATGATGATGATGATGATGCTGATGATGATGATGCTGATGATGATGATGATGATGATGATGATGATGATGAGGAGGAGGAGGAGGAGGAGGAGGAGGAGGAGGAGGAGGAGGAGGAGGAGGATCAGGAGCGGCAGAAACAGCGCGAGCATTAACAGGATCAGGAGGATGAGGTCTTCCGCGTGGCGCTGCCGCAACAGGCTCTTTCTCCACCGAGCGTCTCCTGCAGTCCTACTCCAACTCCCTGCCACTCGCCCGACATATTGTTCGATCGGATCGCCATGGCATCCTCTGCGATACACGGTCGGGCGACGTCTGCTCCAATGTTGTTGTCCTGAAGAGGCGCGCCCCATGGCCTCCCATAGCTTCATTGATTTCGATCGAATACATATCTCAATCTAGGGACAAAGACCTGCATGGTGCTGCGGCATTGCACGTATTGCAACCACGCGCAACGTAGAGATGTTGATAGCAGCGAGCGCGCACGAACGAATAGAAAGGGCAATGTCTGGCGCCCTGGGACCCGGCCTGGTACAACCACAGTGTCAATGACAGATGCACAGCAAGTGTCCACATCAATGATGAGTTTTTTTGCCAGATCATTACGAACATCCGCGCAGGGGCAAATCCTGAGGCAGGAGCCCATTGCGCTTGAAAGCAGCCGCTCCAAAGTGCAGTTCAGGAAATCTTGGACAGGACGCAGTATCCAGAGGTTCTGGCCTCACCAGCAAAGCGGCCGCGGCCGATCGCGAAGGCATGGTGTAGATCGCCGACTACCAGTTGTTCCAGATATCTCCTGCAAACAAAAAAGAAACGCCACAGTGTTTTCAGTCTGGAATAGGAAATGCACAATGATGAGTCCCATTTGTGGAAAACCGAGCTCCACTAAATCCGACGTCAGACCAACCCAAAGCAGAATACTCTTATTATTCACATACAGCTCTGCGTCATCCTGCAGAGAGACGTTGACGGCGGCCTCAGCTCCAGCTCGACAGGTCCATCAAGAGGGAGCCAGTCGAGCAGACGCGTGCGCGGATCATGTGATCATGGTAGGTAAGGATGACGAGGGAATACATGCACAGCGGACGGATTCAGCACCTGACGGAATGTGTTATCGAGCTTCAGGTAAAGCAGGACCAATACAGTATCTTGTCCATAATTGCGGACATCGTCGTTAACGCATCACGCCAATCATATCAGCCCGGCGCTTGACGGCCAAACCATGATACATTTTAGCAGCAGTCCGCTAACTTGCAGGACCGGCCACTCGTTCCATCACAAGGTTGAGCAACGCACCTGAGCTAGGCCGACACTAGCTCTGACGGCACGGTTACGCCATGCAGATCAGAGAGCTTTTTGGTCGCACGCCGAGATCGACCTCACCCGTGGACGCTGGTACATCCAAAAACGACAGCACCAACAACAGACTCTATGTCGCACAAAACCTTCACTCCCTCCTTCGCTGCCACCCTCCTCCCTCTCTGCCCCCCTCGGCCTCCCCCGCCCGAGCTGTGACGACGACGACGACGATGATGACGAGGATCGTTATCGCCGTCGTCATCGTCACCTCCCCCCACTCCCAGAACCTTCTCCCCTTCCTGCCTCCCTCGGCCTCCGCCGCCCTCCTCCCGTTGAGCATGCGCCCGCCCGGCCGCAGGAGCGCCGGCGCAGCCGCAGCCAGCGCGGCCACCGGGGCGGCGACTTCTCGTCGGAGCGCGAGGCGCCGCCCCCCGCTCTCGGAGGCGACGACGGGGGCGAACAGCCCAGGGGAAAGCAATACAGGTACCCAGGTGCGCCGATGGTCCATGTCTTCGACAAGGCTCCCGGGGGAATACATGGAATGCCCTCCCCTGGGCTATTTGCCCCCGTCGTCGCCCCCGACGCTCCGTGCCCCCCTCGTCCTCCTCCTCCTCCTCCTCGTCCTCCTCCTCCTCCTCCTCCTCCTCCCCTCTGTCGCAGCGTTGGGGGGCAGGAGGGCGAGGACCACACGTCGCAGGCGATGTTTCTCCCCCCATCCCCGAGCTCCGCCCGAAAAGTTTTTTTTTTGTTTCCTCTCTCCAAGTATGTATATGTATATATGTATATATATATATATATATATATATATATCGGTCAGAGAAATGGGAGAGAAGCTCTGGACTACACCCCCAGAAAAGGGTCCCTTCGGACGCACCCCCGATCGAGGCTGGACGCCCCCCCCCCATCGTGTAGCCCAGGGTTGGGCCCCAAGTCTCTGGTCCGTTCGAGAACCCCACGAAGCAGTCGCAGCGTGAGGAGCAGGTGGGCGAGGACCACAGGGAGGCCAGGTAAAACAGGGCTAGGATCGCGATAAATCGCTCCAGAGCGTTCCGGAGCGCTCTCAGAGCGTTCCGGAACGCTCTGGAGCGGCCGCGGCGCCCAATACATCCTCCAAATCCGCCGATTCTCAGAGATTTCGAGTTATCCCGATCCGATTTTGTCCCGATCTTCGCGTCGTTTTACCAGGCACGCTTAATTGATACTGCAGTGCCTCCTCCCGTCCCAGGGCCTCCTGGTGCGTAGCGTGCAGGTGCTCCCTTGCAGTGCCAGGCCTGCCACTGTTCGAGTAGGGGATCGACTGCAGAATCGACTGCACGCCGAATTCACGGGATATGCAATGAAATATGTAGTCGATCCCCTACTCGAAATGTTCCAGGACCCGACTGGGCGCGGGTCGCAATGCACAACCCAGTGGCCCCGCCACAGGTTCGAGGCACGGAGCGTTGGGGCTGGGAAGGGTGGCCCTGGCAGGAATAGAGTGATGGGGGACAGCGCGGCTCTTTACATCACGGCGTAGGACTGGCCACATCAATATTCGACCTCACGATGTGCCCAGCTATTGGTTTAATGTGTTGCATATCGGACTCCCCAGTCGTTGTAGCCGATAAGGCATGCAAGGCCTCACATAATGTCCATAACGCCGACGCATGAGTGTGCTGTTCAAGACCACCCGTCCTCCACGTCAAACCTCTACCACCGTACGTTGCAAGGAGTTTCGAGGCGAGAGCCTGGGAGTGAAGACAGGCCACCCTTCGTCAATGTACTTTCTTGTTATCGTTGCAGATTTCGGTGATCAGTTGTGGAGATGTGCCAAGCCAGAGCGTCGATTTTACAAGACGCAGTCTTCTGTATGCGAAGCTGATCGATGCTGTGGCTTGTACGATCGCACGCCGTGAGGACTCCCGGGCGGACCGCCCGACCCGCACCAGCGACGCGCCTGGTGCTGCGAGAGGGTCGTCACTGCAGCGAGGGCCGCATCTGAGCCAAGCCATGTGCGCCGTGGAGCTCACAAGCCAGGCCGTGTGCGCTGCGGAACTCGCCGCCAAGCCAGGTGCTGCGAGAGACTCGGCACAGCCAAGCCGCGTGCGCTGTGGAGCTCTCAGCAGCGAAGGCCGCCACGGCCGAGGGCCTCCCTCGGCGTGCAGGCGGAGCGGCCTGGCGGCCGCGAGCGGCGGCGCGCACGCAGCGCTCTCCCCCCCGCCGCCCTGCAGGCCGCCTCGCCGTGCCGTGCACCGAGCGCCGCGAGAGCGCGTCGCCAGCGGTCCGACGAGCGGTCGGCGGCGTCGTCGTCGTGGCCCTCGCGACCGGCGAGCAGGCGATCGGCGGCGAGCGGAGGGGGGAAGAGAGAAGGGGCGGGGCTGCTCAGAAGGCCCGGAAGCCCCCCCCAGCCTTCTGAGAGGGCTTCTTCTCAGAGTGCGCAAAGGGCTTCTGAGAAGTCCCGCCGCCTCCTGAGGAGGCCTTCTCCTTCGCACTCCCCCCCCTCGCCCGCCGCCGAAACGGAGCAGAGGAGTGCGTCCCGTGCAGCGTTCCGGGTAAAGACTGTAAGCTTAGCAATACGGCAGTCTCAACATCTTCGAGCGCAGCCTCGAGGAGGTGGTGCAGGATTTGTTGGCAGTCCCCTGGGCCATGAGAGGGCTACATATTGCGTGGCCACCGCTCCACGGCTTTCGAGCGTTCGCGCGACCTCCAGCATCGAGGGCCTTTTCAACAAACCTAGAACCTTCCACTGAGTGCCCACTGTAGAACATGGATGGCGACGTTCCATGGAGTGCCCACGGCACGCTGGCGGCACGCCCTCACTTCCCTGGGCGATGCCGGGCGCGCAGGCGTTACAGTCAACTCGCGCCTCCGAGATGTCCAGAGGAGTGGCGCGTCGCGCAGGTCCAAAAACTCCTGCTCTCGCGTTCCCCGTGCGGCTGCCTCGGGCCCTCGCCCATGCGGCGTCCTTCCGGAGTGCCACGCTGCGCGGGTCCGACTGGTCACCTCGGCTCCAGGTGCTGCCCTGCCAGGAGGGCCCCAGAGAGGGGAGCGATGATGAAGACGCGATCCCCTCGAACATCTGCGCTTGGCCCGTCGCACACCCTCGAGGCCAGCGTGGCATGTTTGTCAAGGGAGGAGGCTCACGCGCCACACCCTGGCCCAGCCCTCCGTGGCCCCTTCATGGCCCCCCCCCCCATATATATATATATATAAATAACATTAAAAAAGACTTCTGGGCACGTCTGGGCACATCGGCGGGTCCAGGCCCTGAAAGCTTCCAGTCTCTGTGCAGCTCACAGCGGTATACGCCCTGGGGTCTTCCCCTACATGCTGACTGGACGTTGGTGGATGCTTCGTGTTGCGTGTTCGCCTCTGGGTTGCTTGATGTTCGTTCATGAATTTGCCAGGACAAGGTCGTTCGACACAGTGCAATCGCCAACTTGTTGTGCCGCATATGTGGTTCTGGGTAATCCGTCGCTGGTCATCCAGCAGCAAGCAGAGCATGATTTACCTACACCTTTCCAAACTGGTTAGATTGTGGTGTCCATAACATCAGTTCATGGAGAAGCGAGGATGATAACGAACCATAGGGAGGGTTGAGGACGAGTGGGAGGAGCAGTTGGATAGACGGGAGGAAGATGGATACGAGGACGATTATTAGGAATGTCAGGAGCAAGAGACGAGCAGGTACAGGAACATAGAGAAAAGGAGGAGGCGGAAGAAAGGGGAGAGGTGGCAGAGGGGGCAGGTGCAGGGCGAGCGGGAGGGGGCTGGGGGGCGGGACGGGGCGAGGGGATATGCAGCAGGGCAGGAAGCGGCAGTGGTACTGGCAGCACAGAAGGGTCTCGGTTGCGGAGAGGGGGTTGGATTGTGGAAGGGGGCGAAGCGGCTTTCACATTAGGCGAACGAGCAATGACATAAGCATAAAAGCTTGGCGGTCCTCGCGGATGTCTCGGATCGGCGCTAAAACCCTCTTCCTGGCGCTCGGAGCGCGCAAGGGGCGGCGCTGGAGGCGCCGCCAGGGGGCCCCCAGTGCCGATCCGAGAAATCCGCGCGGACCCTCGAGTTTTTATGTTAGTGTCATTCTTCGTTCCCCTAGGAAGGGGGCGAAGCGGCCTTGGGTCCACCTCCAATGATGATGATGATGATGATGATGATGATGATGATGATGATGATGATGATGATGATGAGGATGATGCTGATGCTGATGACGATGACGATGACGATGACGATGATGATGATGATGATGATGATGATGATGATGATGATGATGATGATGATGATGATGATGATACTGATAATGATGATGATGATGATGATGATGCTGATGATGCTGATGATGATGATGATGATGATTATGATGATGATGATGCTGATGATGATGATGATGATGAAGCTCATGATGATGATGATGATGATGATGATGATGATGATGATGATGATGATGAAGCTCATGATGATGATGATGAGGATGATGCTGATGATGATGACGATGATGAGAGGATGATGAGAGGAGGATGATGATGATTATAATGATGATGATGCTGATGATGATGATGCTGATGCTGCTGATGATAATACTGCTGAAACTGATGATGCTGCTGCTGCTCATGATGATGATGATGAAACGGATGGCATTGATGATGATAATGATGATTATGCTGATGATGAGGATGGTGGTGATCATGGTGATGATGATGCTGATGTTGATGATGCTGATGGTGGTGATGATGCTGATGATGCTGATGCTGATGACGATGATGATGCCGATGATGATGATGATCATCATGATGATGATGCTTATGTTTGAGAAGATGATGATGATGATGATGATGATGATGATGATGATGATGATGATGATGATGATGATGATGATGATGATGATGATGATGATGATGATGATGATGATGATGATGATGATGATGATGATGATGATGATGATGATGATGATGATGATGATGATGATGATGATGATGAGAGGAGGAGAGACCACCGTGGCGCGGGGAAGGTCGACAGGCGGGACGCCGCTCCCGGAGGGGGGGGGGGCCGGCTGCTGAGGGTGGGGAGGGGGGGGAACGAAGAAGGACACAACATAACATTTCGGAGATCCGCGCGGATTTCTCGGAGGGGGGGGGGCTGAAAACGAAGCAGGAGCAGCGGCTTGCGCGCCCAGGTTGGGTCCCCCCGCGGCCCCCCCCAAAGCCGCGCACCAAAGGTCACTCTTACCCAGGGTCACTCTTGCGTATAGCCGAGGGGGGAACGAAGAAGGACGTAACATAAAAAAAAATCGGAGGCCCGCGCGGATTTCTCGGATCGGCGCTGGCCCCCCTTCCCTGGCGCGCGGAGCGCGCCAGGGGCGGCGCGGGAGGCGCCGCTGGGGGCCCCAGCGCCGATCCGAGAAATCCGTGCGGACCGCCGAGTTTTTATGTTTATGTCTTTTTTCGTTTCCCTAGGGGAGGGTGGTGGTGGTGTTGGGCAGGGCGGAGGGGAGGGAGGGAGAGGGGGGTGTCGATGCCGAACGGCTCTCGGGCAACCTGGCAAAGGCATGGCTCAATCGAACAATGAGCCTCTCGCCCTCCCAGGTGTAGGATTCAAGCCGGGTCTGCCTGCGGCAAGTATTGTTTCAAGCCATCCCGCTCTTACGGAGACACGCTTCGAAATTGAGTGGTTCTGCTCAAACTGGTAGAACGTGATATTTTGCTTAGGGTGAGTGTGCGTTCGAATTCGAGATATTCCTGGCAAGTCCTGTGCAGTCGCATGTCAAGGGGCGTTCACCTCCTATGAACCCGTCAAAACACACAAAGTCTCTGATGGTTTTCAGAATGGATGAAACCACGGATAATAACATGGTCGTTTCTCCCACGCTGCTGTGTGGTAGCTCCAGGGCCCTGTGACAGTTCTGGTTCGAAATGGGTAGCGGGAGAGAATTCCGTCTCTTGTTGCTCTGCACTCACACACGTATACATTGTTGCTACACTGCACACGGTATACAGCGTGTATCTCACATCTCCCCTTCATGGCTCCTCCTGGTTCCAGCTCCGACTCCTCCTCCTGATCACTATTCCTCCCACCTCCTTTCCTTCCTTCCTCCTCCGAACTTTTTCTCACTCGTCCTCGCCTCCTCACCCATTAAGAGAATGGATGAATGCGGTGAGATAGTCAATGCTCAGCTGCGAATGCTGCTTGCCTCGCGGGTGCCAGCTCGCAGCGCCGAGACACGCATCGCTGTGCTTTTTTCCAGCAGGGTGCCCGAGGATGTCTAGATACAAAGGTGCGTGCTTACCAAGATTGCGTAGGCACGAAGCCTCATGGATCTTTGAAGCTGGGCTGACCCGACCCTCCTCTTCCTCCTCCTCCTCCTCCTACTCCTCCCCCCTCCCTCTCTCCCCGCTACTCTGCTTTGCAAGCGCCAGAGCCATCCTTCCCCGTGTCGGACTATTCGAAGTGCTGGAAGACGAGAGGCGCTGGCCCAAAACAAGCGCTGGCCGTTCGAAGTCCACAGCTTGCGCCAGCCAGCATGCTGTCCTAGCTCTCAGTTTTAAGCTATCGGAAGACGACAAGGCGACGCTTGTGCACCTAATTACTGGGCTTGGAGAGTCCATTTCTTTCGTCAACAGTATCCTCCCCGTCCCTATCCGTTACCAGCCTTCTCCGCTCCCCAGTTCTTGCTCCCCCCTCTTTCATCCTCATCCCTGCCGTCACCAGCCTTCTCTGCTCCCCCTCCTTCTGTGGTAAGTCCCCCCCGTTAGGTACGCATCGGACTTTGCTGGTGCCATGCCAGCCGAAGACATTCGCCGCGTAGCTTTTACAAGGTACCACAGCGGTTCACAAATCTGGTGTACTGGTGGAGCCTGGTTTCTTCGTCCATTTTTGTCATCATCATTCAGGCCGTCCCATTTTAGTATTGCAGTGCCTGCGCGATGACGAAGGTAACTCTGCAGAGGTGGCGCGGGCCGAGACATGACGGAAATCTCGACCCCCTTCACAGGTCGTTATATTTTTGTTTGGGTCTGCACGTTTGCCGGGCCCTTACGTCTCGATTCGGTTGATGCCTTCATCCCAGGCGCCGTCCTCCCCCTCGGGGTAGTGCTCTAAGATCCGCGGCTTGTCTTGACCACGACCGCACCCCCCTTCATGGGCCGACCCCTCGGGCTAGTGCTACGTATCTCCCTCTCTCTCACGTGCTTCCGCCGGTTTCCCCTCTCGAGGATGGTGTAGTTCGATTCCAGTGTGCGCGTGCTACAGGTTCTGCCGCTCCTTGATGCCCGAGGCATAACCGCATGCGCATGACATCCGTCGCTCCGCACACCATCGGTGTCAACGGCCGTCCAAGGCAAACGCATGCGTGTGTCGTCGTCGTTTCCGTCGTCGTTGTCGCCGTGGTCGTCCTATCTCCCTCGTCGTCTTCGTCGGCGTTTCGTCGTTGTCCCTCATAGTTCGTCGCCGTCGTCGTCGTCGTCGTCGTCTTCCCTCCTCCCTCGTCGTTGTCGTCGTCCGCCGTCGTCGCCCTCCCTCCTCCCTCGTCGTCGTCGTCGTCGCCGTCGTCGTCGTCGTCGTCGTCGTTGGCGACGTCGTCGTCGTCGTCGTCGTCTTCGTCGTCGCCGTCGTCGTCGTCGTCGTCGGCGTCGTCGTCGTCGTCGTCGTCGTCGGTGGCGGCGTCGTTGTCGTCGGCGTTGTCATCGTCGTCGTCGTCGTCGTCGTCGTCAGCGTCGGCGTCGTGTTCTCGTCGTCGGTGTTGTCGTCGTCGTCGTTGTCGTCGTCGTCGAAGTCGTTGGAGCCGTCGTCGGCGTCGTCGGAGTCGTCGTCGTCTTCGTCGTCGCCGTCGTCGTCGTCGTCGTCGGCGTCGTCGTCGTCGTCGGTGGCGGCGTCGTTGTCGTCGGCGTTGTCATCGTCGTCGTCAGCGTCGGCGTCGTGTTCTCGTCGTCGGTGTTGTCGTCGTCGTCGTTGTCGTCGTCGTCGAAGTCGTTGGAGCCGTCGTCGGCGTCGTCGGAGTCGTTGTCGGCGTCGTCGTCGTTGTCGTCGTTGTCGCTGTCGTCGTCGGCGTCGGTGTCGTTGCCAAGTGCCATGTGGTACCTACCGTCACGGTCTTAAGAGGTCTTGCGAACAAGTTTCGAGTGGGAGGGTGGGATGTTTGCACGAGCAGTGGAGAGGATAGCTTCAAGTTGAGCAAGTGATCGATTTCACCACATCGATTGCACCACATAGTTTGTGGCAACTACTTTGCACCACATCGTTTGCACCACGTCGATTGCGTCACCCAGTACGCTACCACAGTTTGGAGTCCACGTTGCTAACATGTTCGCGCATTGTTCAGCATTGCTTCAGTTTGGGGTCATCGCGCGTATATTATGTACCCTGGCAGCCCTCCTCTGCCCCCCCACCATTTTGTTATACTCCAGGAGCTGCAATGCCTATGCTGGCCTTGTCTGTCTTCGTTGTTCAGATCTTATCTGCTTGAGCGCCGTTGCTTCCTTGAGGCGTGTGGACAAGAATGAGAACTATAAGAGCCACCGCGACAACCACAGGAATCGGAGCCGATCCTTGTCGGAGGAGTGACCCCTGTGCTGGCTCTTTTCCATACCGGCGAAATCAATCAACAATCGCGCTCACATGTGCAAAGGGGCATTCCACCAGCCGTTTGCATTATTCAGTGATTGTGCTTTCTGTCATAGGCTCCCGCGGGGAACTTTTCTTCTGCCAGGGGACGACGGGCGAAGGAGAAGGAAGAGGAGGAGGTCCAGTGAAAATCCAAGACACATCAACCATGTTGCAATGAACCCTCGATCCAAGTACTTCGTATGTCCCGAACTACAAGGATTTATTTTCATTGCGGGAAGTGCCCCATTGGAGGACAACCGACCGAGAATCATCAATCATTTCAGGACACCGTTCCTGACGCCGTAAGTAATAGTATCTTCCGCTTTCTGACAATCTTTAATCCCGTCATAACACCCTACGTGAGACTTTAACAGCGCGAATTCGCGTGACGGTTGCGCCTTGGTAGTCCTAATTCGAACCAGCACGCCTTTCGTGGCATTCCAACCTTATGAATATTTGAAACTGTTGCCATCTTCAAAATGAACGCACGCGGCGCGAAGACGGGAACCTCATTCTGAAACAGAGCTACCCTTTATCCCTGAAGCCATCGCAAACTTTTCAGACGAACATGTGCAGCTCTAATGCGAGAGCCTAATTTTGAAAATGGCCCGCCTTTCACCCTTAACAGGGTTGTTCATATTCAAGTCGAGTGTGCGCGTCGCTAGGTCGAGACCTACATGTTGAAAACCACCCGCCCTTTATCTGTTGCAATTTTGTTAGACGCATGTGCATGGCGCTGCGGCGAGAACCACATGTTGAAAACGGCAATTATCCATCCTTGACTTCGTTGCAAACTCCAAGCTGTAGGATTATACATTGCGAGGAACTCTCAAGCGAAGCTCCCGGCCCGCCGTAGCGACACGTTTGGGGGTTGCGACAGGGAGGAGTTGCTCATAAGGAAAGGGCGGTGGGAAACATGGGGGAGAGTGGACGGGGGAGGAAGACGGGCGAAAGGGGAGGATTATGTTGAGAGGGGAAGAGCGAAGAGGAGGGCGAGACGGGGAAGCGTGAAGAGGAGAGTGAGCAAGGGATGAGGCTGAGAAGGATCGAGGAAGGAGGACGAAGAGGGGAAGAGTGAGGAGGCGGAGAATGATGACGAGGGCAGAAGGAGTGACGAGAGAGGAGCAAGAGGGGAAGAGAACGAGGACGAGGTTCAGAACGAGGACGAGGATCAGAACGAGGATAATGAGAATCATGTGAAGCGGGGGTAGAGGGATGGTTCACCCTATCGCTATTTCGCTATCTGGTAGTACGCGGTGTACTGGTGTACCATGCAATGTACTTAGTCGTACGGCGATACTCTTGATGCGATTGGCGCCCCATTGCTGTTGTATCCCGCGGCTGGCCCAATGAGTTAGAGCCAAGACCCAGAGGTCGCTAGACCCATGAGGGTGTTGGCAAGGGGGCACCCTCGACTCCCAGTGTCCATGACGGCCTCTCACTAACAGTCTGACGAATGGTATGGGGAGGTGGAGGAGGCTACTTGTCATGTTGAAGTGGGAGGCGGGGAGGAGGAGGAGGAGGAGGAGGAGGAGAGGGGACGCGAACACTAGGGCCTGGCATGTCACGGAAGCGGTGCGCGGCCAGCGTGCACGGGCAGCGTGTGTGGGCTCAGCGCACGACCGCGGTTGGCCGACCACTCGGGCCGCTCTTGCCGCCCGGGGCTCGCCCTTTCGCCGCATGGGCTCGGCTCTCCGTTGCTGCGGGGCCCTGCCGTGCCTCATCCATTTAGTGCTGCCCTTTACGATATTGGTGAGTGCTTGCACCCATTTTAGCATACACCGCCCAGCCAGCGCCAAAATTGCCGGTTCTTGCCCCGTCCCTCTTCCCTTCTTGCTTCCGCCTCACGCGCGGTAGAACCTTGGGTAATATTTCTATCATCCGCGTAGCCGCAGGGTCGTTTGTTGATTTATTGAATTGTGCACTGTCCTTTTAGCTTGTCGTTGTGTGCTGTCTAATTAATTAATTGTCGGTTGGACATCGATGGGATGCACACACAGCGCTGTTGTCTGTCTCCCTCGCCTCGCTCTTGTCCTCCTCCTCCTCCGCCTCTGCCTCACCCCCCCTCAGACAAATGCAACACGGAGGTTACATTTGAGTCGCAATTTATTCCTCATCTGTAGTGCCACCCGTGTGCTGCTGTTCCCTGCTTTGAAAAGGGGTCCAGGGGCATGGAGTGCTCGGCATAGTGCAACAAGGAGGTTGCATTTGAGACGCGTTTTATTCCTCATATGTAGTGCCACCTGTGTTCTGTTGATTCCTGCTTTGAAAGGGGTTCAGGGGCATGGTGTGCGCGGTATGGTGCAACAAAGAGGTTGCATTTGAGACGCGTCATTTTCCTCATCCGTGGTGTCATTTTGTTGTGGTAAACGAAGACAAAGCGAATCTCGTACGCTGGGAGAAGAACAAACATGTCATGTTGAAGTGGCCTCTTGCATTCATCATTTGAGAAGACATCGATTCGGTTCTTGGCATGGTGCCTTCACGTGGAACCATCGTCGGTGGCAGCGCTGACGGCAGCTTTGTTTCAAGACTTTCGAGCCAGGCATATTTGTTGTGGTTGACTTGTTGAGTACGCGTGAGCAGGTGAGCGCGTGGCCGAATCACGCCCGCGTCACCTTTAGTGGTGCTCGCAGGCTGTTGTTCTGTTCGCAGGTTCCAGTGGTTTACATTCAGAGGCTGTCACAAGTTTTTTGTCCGTGCTCGCGGACATGACGCGGTGCTCGCAGGCTACGGCGGCAGGGGATGTGCAGGGCTCAGCATATTGTTGCGCACAAGTGTGGCGGTGCCGGAGTGTTGTGGTGTGGGGTTTGGCTTCCCTGGTCGTTTGGTCATGACCACAGCGTGGTGCTCACAAGCACGTTGCAGTGTTCGCAGGCTATTGTGTGGCGCTCCTCGAATCTGGAGGCGTTGGCCAGGCGTCGCCTTGCCGCGTCGCTGTTGCCTAGTGTCCTTGGGGCCAGGAGATATGGAACCCTCCGGTAGGCCCTTGCGCCATCCCCGCCCATTTGGGTGTCCGGCAGTTTCGAAGATGTCGCCGCCGCCGTCGTCGTCTTCGTCGTCTGCGCCGTCGTCGTCCCACTACTCCTCCTCGTCCTGTTCCCCGTCCTCCCCCCCGTCGCCCCCGTCCCCGCCGCTCTCCTGATCACACTCCCGTTTCTCCTTTGTGTCTTCCTCCTCCTATCATTATCCAGCTCGTCTTGCGCCTCCTGTTCGTTCTCCTCTTTGTCATACTTCTCGTCCTCCTCGTGCTCACCGTTTTCGGTTTCGTAGTTCTCGTCGTCCTCGCCTTCGTCGTCCTCGTCGTCTTGTCCCCGTCGACGTTGTCGTCATCCTCGTCGTTTTCGTCGTCATTGTCGCCATTTTGGTTGTCGCCGTCGTCCCCATTCATCTCCACTTCTTCGTTTCCTTCATCCTCCTCGTCGTCGTCGTCGTCGTCCCCGTTCTTGTATTCCTATTCCTTCTCCGACGGCTGCTGTGACATTTGAGGGTTGCGGCATGCTCCTGCGCTCACGAAGGCTATTATATACTGTGGTCTTGGCTTGGCCCTGGTTGCCTTGCTATCGGGTTGTCGCGATCACACTGCGGTGCTCACAGGCACGTTGTGGTGTACTCGTGGCACTCAGGTCGTCACGATACAATCCCCTGTGCTTGTAACCATATAGAAGTGTTCGCTGGCTGTTGGGGTGCCCGCCGAGTCCATCATCCTGCTGCGCGTAGTTGCGGTACCGTTGTTGCGTTCGCGTGTTGCGGCGGTTTGTTCTCGCAGGTTGATCTGTTCGCGTGTTGTTATGGGTATTGACGGCATATCGTTTCGTACATTGTTGCGCTCGCAAGTGGCTGTTGTGGTCGTGGCAGGGTCTTTCTTCCCCCCTCCTCGCCGCGGTGCTGGCGGGCGTACTGTGGCAGCACTGCTGTGATCTTGGCAGGGTTCCTGTCCCCGCCGTGGCGTGGTGACTATCACGCGCGGTGCTCGCGGGCATGCCGTCGTGCGCGCATGCTCCACGCCCGAGCCCCGCTGCAAGACCGCGGAGCGCGCGCGCGTCGTGCCGGCTCTCTGGGTGCGCACGGGGCGGGGGGTTACGTTGTGCCTCTCCTTCGGGTGTTGCTAGAAGTGCCCCTGGCCCAAGGTGCTCCCAGGATTTCCAGGGAGGCCCCAACGGCCTCCGGAGCATCCCTCACGAGCCCAGAGTGCCCCAGGGGCTCCAAGCCGGCGCGAAAAGCTGGGGGCACCTTTGGCCAGGGGCACCTTTAGCAACACCCGGCTCCCCTCCATGACGCATGACGCCTATATTGGCAATTTATTCGATCAGTGCACGGTTCCCCACGAGGTACAGTGGCGGCTCGGACTCCAGGAGCTCTTCCTCGGGCAGCAGCGGCAAGGCCAAGTCTGGCGATTCGAACAAGGCCTTGCGGGGCCGTTGGCTTGGCCGTAGAGGAGGTGGATGAGGGGGAGGGGGAGGGGAGGAGGATTGGGAGGGGGAGGAAAAGGGAGAAGAGGATCACCTGGGGAAGGAAGGGATCGGAGGAACATGGAGGAGGAGGACGAGGAGGAGGAGGAGGAGGAGGAGGAGGAGCGGGGCCATCTTTTGCGCAAGCTTGATCGGACAATTGTTTACGCTTCGCGAATCCTCGCCAGCCTATTAGAAGCCCTGCCCACGAGAGCTGACGGGAAATGGAAAGCAGAGACGCATATAGTGAAACAGAGCGGTCAAAGAGAGGAGGGGGAGGAATGTGTTGAGAGCAATGTTGGAGACTATTTTGGAGCATCGGTGGCCTTCTTGAAGCTATGGGGCTTTGGGGGGGCGTCTTGGGGTCCTCTTGGGGCTCTTTTGGGGCATCTTGGGGCCCTCTTGGGGCTCTTTGGGGGTCTTGGGGTCCTCTTGGGGATCTTTTGGGGTGTCTTGGGGCCTTCCTGAGGCCCCTGTTGGGGCCCTCTTGGGGCCCTCTTGGGGCTCTCCTGGGAGCTTCGGAGGGCCTCCTGGGGCCATCTTGGAGGCCATCGAGCAAAAGGGGGACCCCCCCCAAAAGCCCTCGAGATCGCCTCCGGGGGCCCTCCTGGGGGCGATCTTGGGCGCTCTTGGGGCCATCTTGGGGGCCTCTTGGGCCCCTCTTGAAGCTCTCTTGAGCCATCTTAGGGCCATCTTGACGCCTCACAAGCGCATCGGAAGCGAAGAGGCGATACGGCCAAAATCATAGATTTCCGGTTGGTTCTTGAAGGATTTTGGCTTCATTGAAGTCATGCGGGGCCTCCAAAAACATTTGGATCGGTCTTGTGGCCCTCTCGGGGCCTCGAGGAGGCATGCTGTTAGCTATATTGAGCCATGTTGGGCTATCTTGTGCGATCTTGGAGGCCATCTTGGGCTCTTTGGGGCCCTCTTGGAGCCATCTTGGGCCGAAAAGGACCATCTTATACCTCGCGACCCCCCGTCCCCCCGTCCAGGGCCAGGGGGGTGGGTAAGGGGAGGAGCAAACCCTTCCCCGAAGGGGAAGAGGGGCGCTTGGAAGAGGGAAGGACGACATCGTTAGACCGCCTGCGCCCAGAAGGCTGGCGGGATTTCTCTCATGCCAGTCTGTGGGCACTGCGGGTGCCGCAAGAAGCCCAGCTGGCTTTCATATTGCAAGCACTGTGGCTATGTGCTCGCAGATGGAACATCATGGTCTGGTCAGCAGCAGTCTTCGTCTGTCGGCTCATACCGAGGTGGCAACGGTGCGTATTGGGGTGGCAAAGGTAGCAGCAAGTGGGATCACGGCCATCCTGGGCAGTGGTGGGCGCCGCTAACGCCGCCTCGAGTATCTGCTGATCAGCTGCAGCCATTCGTTCACTTGAACGAGAAGCAGTCTGAGGTAGCCAGTTTGTTCATGTCTTCCCAGCGGAAGCGTGAGCTGCTCAAGCTTCGCGCGGTCCAACCTGGTCAGCCCACAGCTGTTTCTCCCAATGTGCAGCGGTAGCAGCAGCATACTGGCGCACGTACCACGCTCAGTCAGACATAGGCCAAGTTCAGCAAAGCAGAGAAGCAGCTCAGCTCCGTCTTCGAAAGAGTTGTGCGGATCAGAAGTGAAGTTCAGCAGCCTGAGGATGAGGATATGTAGTTGGCTCACCAATCCGCGCAGGCATAGCCAAGCTTGGCAGGTGACGTCGGGTCAGGAGGAAGCTCGGCTGAAGAAGCAATTCTTCGCAGTTTCTCCAGGCTGGACGACAGTTTCGCGAATCAATTCCGTAAGTTGGTCAATGCTCGCACTCGTGCTCGGCATGAAGACCGTCCAGTTGCACTTGCTCATGGTGGCCTTCCTACTCCTGGTGCGCGCATGCCTGATGTTGGGCCTGCCGTTGAGAAGCCAGTCGCCGTTCACGGACCCGGATCGGTCACCGACTCGGACGACCCAGTGGATTGATCCTTGGGCTGGGTCTGACCAGGCGGCGCGGGAAATGGCGCGGCTCCTCGTCCAGCAGCATCCGTCAGAGGAGCACCTTACTCGGCATTGTTGCAGAATTCTCACTTGGGCTTGTTTTTGAAGCAGCGTAGTGGTCTTATGCTGTCTGTGGCTGAGTCCATCGATTGATCCCGTGATGAGCCCATAGACTGGAACATCTGCGACAAGAAGCTCAAGCGGGAGCAGTTTGGGTGGCAGTTCCGCCGGTGCTGGGCAGGCAAACGTTTGGCCCATACTCACTAACAGTATCACTACACGGTCGCGTTTCGAGCGCGCGCAAGAAAGTTCTTCTCACTTAAATTCCATAGCAGTGCAGGAGACTTATTTGACGCGTGCGCAGTGTGACTCGCGTGGAAGTCAGCTTCCGGTATCGGTATATGAGGATTTTCGGCTTCGCTTCCCCCAGGCGCTCGGCAAGGTGCAAGAGGTGTGGCTGGAGGTCCCGCTACCTTGGTTCCGAAGCATAGCGGTTTCTTTGGGGTCCACGGGTGTGATATCATTCAATGGCTGGGACGGACCACGTCGCATCATGTTGGTGGCATGGTCCGTGGTGGTTGCCTCATCAACATGTATATTCAGTGCTTGTCTGGGCTCGGAGCTGTCAACTGGGGAATCCGATCTGAAGTCGGGTCTTTCCTTGAGCCAGTTTGACTTTCCTTCGTGGGCGCTGCAGATCGGCAAATCGAGCCAGGTCAGTTCATCCCAGGCGGAAGGCCAGCTGCTCTTGACGCAAGGGTTTTCCCCGATCGCGGTGCGCGCAGACCAGCCAAACATATTAGCGCACTGCTTGTTTTCAGTTTTTCGCTCGCGCGTGCTTGCGACGTGCAGGTGCGCGCCGGCATCGCCGCCGTACTGCCCAGGTCAAATTCAAAATTGATGGCGCTGCCAACAGATGCCACTGTCCAGGTTGCACAGGTGCCTCAACGCTGTCCAGTTGCAGCGCCTTGTGGCCGTTCCCTTCGAGCGTTTCCGGGCAGGCGGTGCGCGCTCAGCATGAATGGTAACGCTGCTGCATCAGCGGGCGAGAGGTGGAAGCGATTTCTTCGTGCGTGCGAAGGCGATTGGCTGAACCGTTTTGGGGCGCGCAGAAGTATGTCGGGCGCTCCTCGGAGCTCCGCGTCGCGCGCAAGGCCCTCCGACGGCCTGGGCCTCCGTGGTGCCCGCGGAATTTGTCAGTTGGGTGTCTGGTGGAAGACGGTCATTGCGCGCCTCGGGGACATCCGGGTGCCCCGCCAGGTTCGCGTCTGAGAAGGCGCAGTCGATAGGTTAACGTCTCTTTTCAGACAACGTTTTTTTCCCAATGAGGACATCTATTGGGCATTGTCTCGATGCCTTAGCTTGGTCGCGCAGTTTTCCAGCGGCGGCGCTGCGGGCGCTGCCGCGGCGGGCTCGTCGCGCCGTGGATGCCGAATCCAAGGGGGCTGCTAAGCAGACAGAGATTGAATGGATGCGCTGGATCGATCAGCATCCTGAGAATGGAGCTTTGGCCCCTCATTCGCACTCGTCGCCGCCCACTGCGCGGCGACCTTCGACCATGGGGCATGGCGCGCGCCGGCCAGCCACCTCGTGTGACAAAAGAACGCAGCCACTCCAGAGTGAATGAGGAGGCTGGTGGCAAGCGTCATCCCATAATCATGAACTCGCATGGCCTCCTCACCTTGGACATCTTCCTCCTCCTCCTCCTCCTCCTCCTCCTCCTTCTGCCACCATCGAGCAGCTTAAGGTCGTCTTCAATAGAACCTTCGACGGCTCCGCTGGGGCAGGCTTCGATCGCACTTCGCCAGGACATGCCTTGCTACCTCCCGAAAGCACACTGGAGTGCCATCGTGGGGGCCATCGGATAGAATCCGCAGTGGACCTCAGCGTGGATTCGCGTGGTTTTCCCCCCATCGACAGGCTCGGCGGAGTACGGCCTCCAGGGCGTCGTCGCGTGCTCTGCAGGGTCCAGCGGTAGCTTCGGGGGCCCCGCGTTCATGCTTGCCAACAACAGAATTCCCAGAGCTTCTGGTGGTCTGTGACAGGTTGGTCATCTGAGCAATCTGCCGTCGAGAAAGTTTTCGAATGCTCGAGGCACCCTCAGTTGATTCAGGCCGCTGTCGAGACTGGCTGTCCCCAGTGGACGCTCGGGCTTTTGATGTCCATGTTTCGTGCGCCGAGCTCTTTGGACATGCAAGGCACGATGAATGGTTTGATTTGTGCTCAGCAGACAATCGCTCCAGGGTGCCATCTCGCCGCGGCGATGCCCCAGTTGCCTCTGTTGGGCCCGGTGCGTCGAGTTCAAGCAGCTCATCGTCGTGTAATTCTGTTAATCAATACCGGTGATTTTGGCCTGCAGAGGCGCGGAGTTTCTCGTCGCGTCGTTCGTGATCTTGCTGGTGCGTCTTAACTGTCGCTCACATTTCTAACCGACGCATCGCTGTGGGCAGGAGCAGGGCCGTATCCGACTTGCCGATGGTCAGGATGGCTCTTGCTCGCAAGTTGAGTGTTCCGGACGCGCAGGGCGCGCGCGCCGAGAGGAACCTGGGCGCGAATTGCTCGTGGCGAACCCGGGGTCAGAGCTCGTCTGCAGATATGCGCTGGACGTCGAGTTCGCGCGGCAGTTCTCAGGGGCGGGATGCCCAGGGGGGAACTGCCCGGCGCTATCCCAGGCGCTGTTTTGGAGGGCGCCGTGATATATTTCGCGCTTGTTTTGGGATTAGACATTGGAGAACTGAGGCTGCTGCGCTCTCTCGCCAGTTCGCTTCGAGATCTTCATCGCAATGGTCGCTCCAGGTCTCTTGCTCTGAGACTGCCCCATGCCCGCCCCCTGGATTTCATTTTTCGGGCCACTTGGCTTCCTGCACATTTCCCCTTGCAGGCTTTCTGCTTAGGAAGGTCGGCTCCCGGGGCGACCCATCACCTCTGCCATTCTTGCCGCCGCGTCGCACCTCCGAGGGGTTGCCCCCCCCGGGGTGCTATCCGCGGGCCCTTCAGTGCTTATGTGGCCACTCGTTTCCGTGCTAGTATTGTGGTTCACCCCATGTCTGAGCGGATATACCCCGGCGAAGGCCACCTTGGCCCCGCGAGAGCTTGTGTGAGTGTTGCGCAGAGAATGGTCACGCACGCGCGCAACATGCGGCAATGCACTCAAGTCGCTGAGCATATGTCCCTCCATGAGTTTGCCACGGGAATGTTGGTCCAGCCCGTGGGTGACTTGCTAACGTCGAATGCCCCCCCCTTAGGAGCGGGCCTATTCGCGTTTTGTTTGGTAGGAGGGGAATTGCAATTGCATCGTCAGCGGTCTTCTGGCTACGATGTGGGTTCTTTCTGTCGCGCGCGCGCTCAGCGATGTGCGCGGGGGCGAGGTGGCTGGCGCCATGCTGCGCAGGTGCGCCGCAAGCGAACGCGCTTACATAGATGACGTGGCCGCCCTTCCGTTCCTCCAGGGGCTCAGCGCCGCCGCCGTCAGCTCCCCTCTTGCTCCTGCTTTGACCGAGCGCTGCCTCGTCCCGCTTCCTGAGGTGAGCCAGGTCTGTCTGGAGTGCGCGCTGAATATTGGTCCATGGGTTCCCGCGTGAAGGTTCCAGGTGATCTAAATTCAGACGGGTCTGTCTTCGGAAGGGGATTGGCCGCGTCTTTCCGCTGCTGGGTCGGCTGTCGTTGCTCTCTTTCCTGTTGCTGATGAGCCGCGCCGCGTTGCGTGTGGGCCCTTCAATGAGCACCTCCCTGCCACTGACGAAGCTGAGCTCATTGTCTTGTGCCGCGCTCTGCGCCGTGCTTGGCAGCGTCTTCCGCGCTGATCGTGATTCTGCTTGAACAGGTGTGTATCGGTGCGGTCATGAGGACTGCTGTCATCCCCGCGCCTCTCATACTTCTCTCTGGCGTGAAATTTGGCGTTCGATCCTGGGCCGCGGCGGAGATTTTGCGGGCCTGGTCGCGAAGATGGGCGCACCTTACGATCCGGGGCTTCGCGAAGGACTCGCTAGCAAGCGTCTGAATGCAGGCGGCGTTCTCTCGGATCCCCCCGAGGCCCAGGCCTTGGCAATTTTGGGGCCGCGCCAAGATCCTGAAATCCTGGCGCCAGTGGATGGCCAGAGCTGGGGAGGGCGACGATGCCTTCCACCCGTCGCAGGTGAAACGCGGTCGCCCTCCCCAACCAACCCGCGCCATTGTCAGTGATCTGATGGGCGCAAGCGGCGCCGCCTTATGTGTTTCTCTCTCTCTCTCTCTCACAGGTGAGGTCGAGCTTGTTGCTTGTTCGTCATGTGGTGCCATTTGTTCGGGTCGGTTCGCGTCTCTCTCGTCGCCGCGTTCGTCGCAGCGACCGAAGTTGTCTGAGGAGATCTGGAACAGGCTCCGCATGTGAGAGTGCAGGCGCGCTGGCAGGAAGGAGATTTTGTTCGTGCGTGAGTCTATGCCGGTCTCGCTCGCTTACTTTGTTCGGTTTTTCCTTAGCCAGGTGCGATGGATTCCCTTGCGTTCGCTGTGTTGCCTCGGAGGAGTAGCTGGGGGTTGGGGGGGAAAAAGGATCTGGCGTGGGACATAGAGGCGGGGAGGCGTCGGAGGAGGATTTGGCCCTTATTATCCCGGCGCTCCACCGGCAGGAAGTCCTGCTCATCTTCATGTTGTCCACCACTCTTCGTTATCTTGTTCCCTGTGCACCTGCTTCCCCCCCCCTTCTCCTCCATCTCCAGGGCTAAAAATCTAGGGCTAGGTCTGGGACCGAGGAAGATAGGGGCAGTGGAGTAGAGCGGGGATTGCTTCGCGATGTGATCGGCCATCCGTTTCGGTCGGGTCGATCCGTCTGCGTCAAGGGCACGCCCTGGTGATGGGCCGCGGGGAAGCGGGCAGTCAGAGATCTGAGTAATTATCATGCAGGCGCGGCGGGGGGTGCATGTGAGTTTCCAGTAGGCCGCCCCGGGGCGCAGGACGAGATCGTCCACTTCTCCTGGCAGAGGGGCTCGTTGCTGGACTCCAGGTGCCCCGCGCTCCTCGGCCGGCCGGGCCGGCAGGCAGCAGGCCGCCGTGCCCTCGCCACCGACCCACCAGCCCGCCCACGAAGATCTCCGGCCGACCCCCCCCCCCCCCTTGCTCCCGCCCCCGCCCCTCCCTTCCCTTCTACCCTTCCACCCGCCGCGCCACCCGCGGCTGCGCCCACCCCCGCACCCACGCCCGCGCAGCGTACGGCAATGGCATGTGGGGCTAAGTTCCGTGGCAACGCCGCGCCGCGCGCGGACTTCCCATGGCGGTGCGAAGGGGCAAGGCCGACACAGTGACTTGGGCCGACTGCCAGTGGCCGTGCGAGAGTCCAGCAAATGCATTCGATGGAGGCCATCGACTCGTTCAAAACAAGTCGTCGGAGAGAGGGGTGGAGAAAGAGAAAGAGAAAAGGCGGAGGACCGACCAGAGAAGGAAGCGGAGGGAGGGAACGCGAGAGAAAAAGGCCAGGCATGGTCACCCGCCCTCAAAGCGTATCGTCCGCGAACCTATCGAACCGTTGCTCTTGCTCATGTGGGATCCTGGTACGCGCGCCGATTTCGGCCGGCCTCCAAAGCCGCGAGCTCTTGTCCTGCCCTCTTTTTTTCTTCCTTGCTTTCCTCTTCCTCCCCTCCCTTGCCTGGCCGTTTCGCCCCTACGTAATCGTTTCGCGCGGGATGAAAGGACGATTACGGTCTTCCGGCATGTTTATTTGCCGATTCTTTGTCTTTTTGATGGATGCTTGTGGCATCTTTGCGCATGGGAGTCAGGGCGAGAACGGTCCTGTGGTAGGCATGCCTGTCATTTCCCGGTGGTGGGCTTTTTCTCTCTCTCTCTCTCTTTTACCTCCTTTTCCACATTTGCACCGGCGCCCCCCCGCGCCAACAACCACGTCAGCAGCACAATGTCTGCCTTCGTGGGAGAGGAGCAGTCGGAGGATGAGGATGAGGAAACGGTGCTTGGGCACTGCAGGATGAGGGATCCTAAGGACGAGGAGCCGGAGGAGGCGGATGATGAGGAAGATAATTCTAGGCTTTTCGCGTAACCCCACCAGCAATCCAGAAACGATGTCCAGGCGCGTTGTCATGATGAAGCATGCGGGGGAGCACGCAGTGGAATAAAGGTTGGGGAACCATCATACCCCAAGAGGGGGAGGATAAAGAAGGAACCAGAGGAGGATGAGGAGCAGGAGAAAGAGGAGAAGGATGCGGGGCGGAGGAGAGATGAGGGAGAAGGGAGGAGGGAGGAGGACCAGGGTGATGAGGAAAAGGAAGAGGGAGAGGGCCAACAGGAAGGTCAGAGGTCTCTTGGATGCTTCTCGGAGTCTCTTTGGATGTCTCTCGTTATATTCTTTTCAGCCTGTTGGGGCGTCCTGGAGGCTAGCGGTTTCTGGGGCCTCTTGACGCGTCTCGGGTGCCTCGGGGAGGGCTCCTGGAGCCTCTTGGGGTTCTCTTGGAAGCCTCTTAGGGGGCATCTTGGGGGCCTCTTGGGGCCTCCTGGGCGTCTCTTGAGGCCTCTTTGGGGCACTCTTCCTGGGCGCCCTTGACGCTGCTGGCGCGTCTGGCCAACGCGCCCTCTGGGTCGTGGCCCGGTCCCTTCTCCTGCACCCCCGCCAGGGGCTCATGCTAATGCACGGCGAGGAGGGGATCTCAGGAGGGAGAAAAATACACACACACACACACTTAATCGTCCACTCCCAGGAAAATATAGGAAAATATGGGAAGAGGGGGGGGAGACAAAAACCCAGAAGATATTGGAAAATATGGGGAATCCTGTTATTTGTGTATTTGTTTGTGTGTCCCAGGGCCCCTTCAGGATCGAGCTATCGACATCGAGGCCTCCAGCGCGCCCGCGTGGAGGGATTGGCGCCGTGGCTCACGCCCCCAGTCGCGATCGCTGCTCGGCGCGCGGCGGGGTGGAGCGGCTCGGACCCCCAGCCCGCCGCGGGCGCGGCGAGCACGCCGAGGTCTGCCCATGATGTTCGGAGCTCCGCTGCTCAGCGCGGCACCTGCCCGAGGCCCGCGCTTCGCCGGGGCCCGTGGCCGCTTCGGCGCCGAGGCCAACGCCCCCTCGGATCGGTGGTCCGTCCAGCCTCGGGCCGCGGCCAAAGCAGGCTGGACTGCGATCGGGGCCGGGCCCCCGGTAGAACGCCGGGCGGCGCTGCAGGTGGCGGTTTGCCGCCTCGGCCTGGAGGTCCTGCGGGCCACCCTGCCCACCCCCTCCCAGGCGTTCAGCGACTGCTCCGCGGAGACGCCGGGAGCGGCTGCGGAAGTGGTGGCGGCGTGGGGGGCCCCTGGTGGCGCGCCCGTCGGCGGCCCCAGCGGCGACGGCCCTGGCAGCGACCCCGACTGATATTTTTCACGCGCTGACGTCGGCGGGCCATCTGGCCTTCGTGTCAACTTTCGCCGGCGCCGCCGTCTGGGCGGCGCGCACGACTATACTTATTTTCAAGAGCAGCCAGGACATAGGCATCCTGTTGCTTGGCAACGTGCTCGCGCACTCTCGGGGGCCATATTGGGGCCATCTTGGATGAGATGGATCAGAGTTTTGGGGGGCGTCAAATCTAGACGCGTCGCGTAACCCCGCCAGCCCATCCAGAAACGATGCCCAGCCGAGCTCCCAGGATCAAGGGATCCAAGGTGCAGAGGAACATGCGGTTGAATAGCAGGCAATGGAAGCCGCCATGCACCAAGATGGGGAGGATGAGGGAGGATGGGGGATGGAGGGGGAGGGAGGGGGAGGAGGAAAAGGAGGAAATGGAGAAGGAGGAGGAGGTGGAGGATAAGGAGAACCAGGGCGCCCCTACGAACGGCAAGTCCTGGCCTGCGATATGCACCGCGCGTGGCGGCCCGCAGAGGGGCTTGGCCCGCCGGTCCTTGAGTGCGCAATGTTGGATGTGGTCCGCCCCCGGTGGGTGGACGTGACGGTCCGCCGCCGGGCGTCATGCGGCGCGACGGCGTTCTGGGCCGCGGCACGACGGCCGGGGGAGGTTCCGCGCAGGGCAAGGCGGGAAAAACACGGGATATGTCAATGGGGAGCGTTTCGTTGCGTTCGTTCCGGAAACATCCAGTCGCTGTGTCGCTGAGTCGCAGCGGCGGTTGCTGGCGCGGGTGCAGGAGCTCCCCGCGGACACGCAGTCCGGGGAGGTGGCGCGCCAGCTTCGGCGCGCCGTCGGGCTGCGCTGAGCCGCGAGGGCAGTTGGGCCCGGTCTGTGGGCGGCGCTGAGCTGGGACGGAGGGCCAGAAACGGCGCGCTTGAGGCCGAGCCGCTCTGGGCGCGCCCTGGCAGCCGCAGAAAGCGTCAATTGAGTGTGCGGCGGCCAGCCGCTGTCGTCGCCGGAGCACGCCGGGCCTCTTTGAGCGTTGCGGCGGGGCCCAGCCAGCCTAGAGATGCCGGCGCCGCCAGCTGGCGGAGGGGCGTGCGCTGGAGCGCCCGTTGCTGTGCGGGGCTGCAGGTGGGCCACGCGCTAGCGGCACTGCACCGGCCGGCTGGGCGCGGAGTTTTGCGTGGGGCACAGGTGCCCGCGACCGGAGACATCGTCGTCGCGTTCGCTCCAGTGGTCCCTGGCAGCGGGTCAGTTGGCCTCGGTTGTCGCCTCCAGTCGTCTGTGGGAACGGCCACCGTTGGAGCGGTAAATAGTGCCTGGGGTGGGGTTTTGCACCGGCAGAACGGCCAGAGGCCTGTTGGATGCGTCTCGGGGTCTGCTCGGATGTGTGTTGGCAACTTCCCAGATCATCCGATACAGATTTACGTTCGGTCGCGTTTCGCATGCTCCGGTTGCGACCGAATGCCGCAAATGAGCGTTCAGAATTGGTGTCGCGTGCATTGCATGCACGATCGAAATTGCGTTTGAAAGCCAGTGGCGCACACAAACATTCGTTTCGGAGCTACCGAATATGAGCGCGTCGTCGCTTCCAGATTTCGTCCTGGCGCTACCGAGCTTCGTGATCGTCGTTGTCGAATTTCGTGGTCGCCTTTGCTGGATTTCGGCGACTGAGGATGTCGGTGGCAGTGGTGATTGCGCAAATTCTCGCGTTATGGATTCTCGTGGTGCCGAAATTTGATTTCTTCCTACCGAGCTTCGTCTCCCCGCTACTGATTTTCGCGTTGGATTCGCTACCAGATGTCGCTTCCCATCTACCGAAATTCACCTTCCAAAATCTGCAAGTATTCGCAGTTTTCCGACGCGATCGAGAATTCGGGTATCCGTTCGCTACCGAAAATCGACGAGCGCCCAAATCGCTACCCAAAACGACAGGTATCGGATGATCTGAGTTATTGGGGTCCTGTTGGGGCGTCTTGGGTGGGTTTTGACCTTCATGGGGGGGACGTTTGGGGCGTTTTGAGTGTCGGGGGAGTTTCTTGGGGCCTGTTGGAGATTTCTTTGGAACTCCTTGGGGGCATTTTAGGGTCTCGTGGGGCTTCCTGGGCGCTTCTTGGGGCACTTGCGGGAGCCTCTGTGGCCATCTTGGGGTCTTTTGGAAGGGATCGATCAAGGAATGGGGGGGGGCGGCACGAAGTTTTTCCTAGGGCCCCCCCTGGGATGCCAACATTGGGCCAAAACTGACGCATTCTAGCCAAAGGCCGTCTTGAACGTTCCATGTGCCCCTGTCCAGGTCCAGGGGCAAGGGGGTATGCGGGTGGTGTCAAGACACCCTTCCCGTTCGCAAGCATTTGCGTTTACTCCCACCCGCCGTCTCAACACATAAACAGCATCCGGGCCGCAGCGTGTTCAGCGGTAGTCCATGGGCAGGCAGCTATGCAATGGAGACCAAACCAGACCCCATGTGCGCGACTTTGGGGCGAGACGCGTGCCAAGAACGCCACGCGCACCAGGTGCGCCAAACACCCCTGGGGCCCAAGCGTGCCAGACACGTGCTCCACGTGCGCCATGTGTGCCGCATGGCCCACTCGCGCACGGTTCGCCACGTGCGAGGCACGCGCAGAGTGTGCCAGGTGCCTGCATGTGACAACACACATTTGGAAACATGTCGGCCCCTTCATTTCTATCGACAACCAATGCACACACACACACACGGCGGGGAGGCCATCATGGTGTCCAGTGAGCCTGCACAGAACAGGCAACATGTTAGCCCCCCCGCTTGTCGATCAAAAACCGAAGGACAATGATCCTGGGGCGGCCGCGCATGATCCAGATTTAACGGCGAACTGTATTCGGTGTTGTTCGTTGACAGCGATGGTGGCATTGCGCGTAGGGGCCGACGAGCATGACGCAAGATTGACCCCGAAGTGTAAATTGTTGTTAGACAGGGACGGCGGTGTGGTGGGGGGTGTCATTGTGCCTGGTTGGCTGCCTGTCGCTGGGGGGGGGGTGGTTACTAAGAGGGAACAATGATAAACCCCATCCCGAAGGGGAAGAAAAGAACTTTAGAAGAGGAAACTCCCTAAACAACCTACGTCGCAAGAGCTGGTGGGAGTACAGCCCCCTCCCGGGGAACCAAAACGGGCCCCACTCCTTAGTAATATCAGTGACCTTGGTTTCCTCGCCGACGCCATCTTTGACAGACGCTCTAAATCCTCGCGGCCCCCCCCCGTTCAGGTCGATGGGGGATGGGTAGGGGAAGGGGGTCAAGACACCCTCCCTGCTCTCAAGCCGTCTCGTTCAGTCCCACCCGCCCCCCAACACATGAGTAGCACCCGAGCTGCAGCGTGATCAGCGGCAGTCTATGGATGGACAGCTAGTGGAAGCCAAAACATACCCCACGTGCGCAACGCTGCCAGGCGCGACCCGCGCACCCAGTGCGCCAGGCACCCTTGTGGCCTATGCGTGCTGGGCACGCCTGGTGCGCCAGATGCGCCGCGTGCTCCACGTGCGCCATGTGTGCCGCATGCGGGCAATAGTTATGTCCACATCCAGTGAGTCTTGGAGTTTGGGGCTACCTTCCCCAGAAACTGGAGGCGCACTGGATATGGATAAACATCTGGCCCCCAAAGGCTCGATTTTTATCCATACCCAGTGCGACTCGGCCTTGCGGTACCCCTTCCCAAACATTCCAAGACGCTCTGGATATGGATATAAGTATTGCCCGCACCGCATGCTCCTGCCGCGCCAGGTTTGCCACTGTCGGGGCAGCGCAGAGTGTGCCAGGTGCGCCCGCGCACGTGGCAGCACACAGCGGGAAACGTGGCGACCCCCACCACCCTTGTGGAAATACCGTGATTAATCGCGGCGGGGTGGCCATCACAGCGTCTGGTGGGCCTTCACATGACAGGCAATCTGCCAGCACTCCCGCCTTCCCATCAAAAAAAAGAGTGCACAGTGATCGCCGGGTGCCCGCGCATGATTTTGATTCTGCCTAGAAGTGCATGTTGTATTGTTTTTGGGTAGTGATGCTGGCCTTGCGCGCAGCAGGCAATAGGCGGGCACCCCCTCCGTACTTTACATTTGTTTTTTGACAGGGATTGTCGGGGGGCCCTCGTTGTTCCTGGTTGGCTGCCAGTCGCCTGGGGGAGGGGGTGTTTATAAGTAGGGAACAACGATATACACCTCCCCGAAGGGGGAGAAGGAAGTTGGAAGAGGAAACCTGCTAACTTACTTATGCCCTGGGGGGCTGTTGGGATTTAGTTTAATAGCTTGGCAATGATGAGACGGAGGAGAGGCAGGCGGGTACGGAGAATCTGGAGAAGCATGAAGTGAAGGCGGAAGAGGGTGAGGAGGAGAGCATCAGGTACCGTATCGTCAAGTTGTTGGGGGATGGCACCTTCGGGCGCGTGCTTCTCGCCGAAGACCTGAGGGACAGGAATCGCCAGGTGGCGGTGAAGGTCATCCGGGACGTGAAGCGGTGCCCGAATTCCCACGGCCCCGTTTTCTTTCTCAACATATCTCTCAGCCTGGCTCCACGCATGGCCGCAGTGGCGCTTGTCTGTAGTGGGTACCGCATTTCGCAACGACGATCTCCAGGGGACGGCCTCCGAAGGCCCCACTTTGGTTGCCCTCATGTACCCATCGTGACACGTCTCTTCGCTCGCGCGATGCCTTTACGATCACGGCGTTGACCGTAGCGCTTGTAGGGTAAATTGTTGTTTCGGCTGTTCCTCCGAGTGACTGGGGGGCGTTCGTCTCGTACCATAGGCTACCGCGGTATTCAATGGGAACTTTTGTATCCTAGCATCCTGATGTGCTCGTCATATTAAAGGACACCGTGACGGCAACAGACCAGAGGTATCATTGATGCCGGCAGCCGCGGTTGCGACAATTCTTAAAGTAGCAGGACGGGGGCACCACACAAAATCTGTGCACTGCTGTCTTGAATCAGGCGTGGGCCTGCCTCACCATGCACAATTAGCTAGTCCATTTGTTTGACCCTTGGATGCCTCCACGAGGCTCGCAGGGGCAGTGAAGGGACAGGGGCGTGTCCACCTCCGATACATCGCCGCCAATTTTTGCATACGACTGATGTGACGCGCGCCCACATAGCTCAGGGCCTCAGACTCTATGCGTAACGCGGCTGCACCAGCTGAGCCGAGATTTGGACCGTGCTTACGGGATTCGCAGGAATACTTGCATGTCAGCGTCGCGCTGTGCCACCATCGCAGTTGCTTCTAGCAATACTCTGGGATCTGAAATGTCTGGTTGCCCAGACGTGGAGGTGGGGGACTGGCTTGCGGTGAGAGCTTGAGTGCGGCGTATTGCGTCGATTGCTAGCTGTGTTCAGCGGGCCGCCGTATTGGGGAGGGGTGGCCCGCTGAGTCGTCTCTGGGACTACGCCCCTTGCCAGTGCCAGTGCTGCTCGTGCGTGGCACATGGCTCAGATCAGCGTGCCTTGAGGCGGACGCGGGACCGGCCATTCTTGGACGCCTTCTGGGCCGTTTCTGAGCGATCTTGAGGACCCCTTGGGCCGTCCTCGGCGCTCCGAAGGTAGAAAAGAAGAAACCATAGGTTTTGCATTCATTGTTGCCAATGCCCCGAAAGCTCACAATGCCCCTAAAGCTCACAATACCGCCGAAGAGGCCTCCCAGACGGCCCAAGTGAGATACTTGACGACCTTTTGGAAGAGCGACGTCCCAACCGCGCTCCCGAGGCCTCCAGAAAAGTTACGCGGCGATCCCCACCAGGGCCCAGGATCCGCAGGAAGCGCCCGAGAACTCCGTGAATCCTGGGCCTGGGCTCTTCTGTACCCTGACGACCTCCCATCTGTCTCTTGCGGCACGGTGGCGGATATTACTTGCGCCATTTGTTGGCTTTGAGATTTGTCGCTTGATGTTGGTAAGGCGTTGCAGGCGAGGCTCGGTGAGGGTGACGAGCTGCCTGTGCAAGACGGTGAATGCTCTTGCGGCAAGACTTGCACGCTGACACGGCGTGGCCGGGGGTGTTGTTGTGTCCGAGGCCCGAACACCATCACGTCACTAATTTTGGGCCCCAGGGCCCACTGAGGCCCCAGGGGCCCCAAATTGGTGAAGTGATGTTTTTTTTCCCACGCAAGGACCCCGAAATTCATCACTTCACTAAACCGAACCCAGGACGAAAGTCAGGGGCCGAATTGCTGCTGTGATGCAGTATAGGTCTCATATTGTGGCCGTCTTGGCTCACAAGCCAGCGCAGAGGTGGCGCACGGCCGTCCGCGTCCTCAGGAGCCCAGACCCCATGCGCTGCGCGGCTGCAGCAGCTGAACCGACGTGCCGAAGCGGCATGCTTGCGCGACAGGCTCTGCGGAGGCGACACCCGCGGGTGTGTCGACAACGTCGTTCGCCCACACCAGTCTGCTGCTATTGGCATCGGCCTTCTGATCCTCGTGCTGACGCTTGCGCGCTTCCGCACATTTGCCCGCGACGCCTTGCAACCACCCCCCGTCTCGCACGGAGGAGTCGAGGCGATGGCCCTGCGATCGACCGCGCGGCCTGCCAGAGGACCTGCGCCAAAGAGCCACGGTGCAGCGCACGTGAGCGCGTGCTCTCGAACACCGCAGGTCCCGAGGCGGACCCGCGGCGCCGGCCCGCGGCCACCTGTGCGCGATCCGGGAAGCGTAGGTATGCGGAGAACGCGAAGATCGAAGCGGACATTCTCAAGGACCGCCGGCGAGGGCCCGAGTTTTCCCGACTAATGTGGGCGTTTTGGTACCGCCTCCTCTTCCTGCCTCGCCTCATGTCCTTCTCCTTCCCGACCCTCCCTCCTTCCTCTCTCCTATTGCACCCCCCGCCCCCGCCTTTCCCGTCCGCCCCCTTCCCGTCCACAGCGCTCCAATCTCTTTCCGATTGTGTTGCATCATGTTCTAATCGACGCCTCGGGTGTTGAATAATTCTTCGTCTGCAGTGCTTGAGTGATCTTTTAGTGTAAGAGGGAGACAGAACCATGAAGCGCAGATGGAGGCCGGGCGACGTCTTGGATAGAACGCGCACAATCGAGTTGCGCCGCGTTATAGTCATAATATCTACTACCGAGGCCTCAGCGCACTTTCGACGCGGAGCGTATTGGGAGCTGGATTCTTCCAGGGGAGAAGGGGGAATGACCAGTGTAAGTCCAAGATGCATTAACGAGGTTGTAATGAACCCTCTCACCAAATTCCCTTTTCCTAGGTCGCTACAAGATTTATTGTCGTTGCGAGAAGGGCCCCGTTGAAGACAACCGTCTCAGAATCCTAAATCGTGCGGGAGCATCATTACTGGAAGTCGACGCAGCGAATCAACGCGACTTCCGCGTTTTGACAATTCTGAAACGTGCCAGGACACATTTCTTTGGACTTCAACAACGCAAATCAAGATGACTGTTGCTCCCTGACAATTCTAAGGCGTGCCAGAACACCAGTCTTGGGATTCTAGCCATGCGGCTCACGACGCATGTCAGTGGTGCTCAGGCGAGAACCACAATTTGAAAGTGAGCTATTCTCCATCGCTTACATGGTTGCACACTTATAAGACGAATGTGCGCCGCGCTCAGGCCAGAGCCACAACTTGAAAAGAATCCGCTCTCCATCAGAAAACTGCTACACTTTTCGAATCGGATGTAGGTGGCGCTGGGGCGAGGGCCACAATTTGAAAAGGAAATGCCATCCATCCGTGAAACTGTTGCAGAGCTTCAAGACACATGTGCGCAGTGCTAGGGCAGGAGCCACATTTTGAAAATTGCCCGCCATCCTTCAGTACCACTGCTTCGACCTTTAAACGAGTTTGCACGGCGCTAAGGCGACAGTCACGTTTGAAACATGACCCGCCCTCCACCTTGAAACCATTGCAAGCTTTCAAGACACATTTGTACGGCAATGAGGTGAGAGCCACATTTTGAATGCGACCCGCCAACTGTGTTGCAAATTTCAAGTTTCAGGTGCATAACTGGTGAGGGAGTCTCAAGCGAAACGCCCAGCCCGCCGGGGTGCGACAGGGAGGAGTTTTGTATTAGGAATCGGGATGGAGGCCCCAGGGAATGAGGGAGGAATGAAAGAAGGGGGGGGATGGGAAAGGATGGAGATGGTGAGAGGGGGATGGACGAGGAGTGACATCAGATATTACAAGGCCGATGTGTTGTATAGATGGAAAATTATGTTGATGCTGAATTTGCTCTAGATGATGGGGTCGATGATGAATGGGATGGCAATTTTGATGCTGGCGTAGGAGCATGATAATGATCATGATGCTGATAGCGTTGGTGATGCTGATGGTGTTGCTGATGATGCTAATGATGATGACGATGATGATGAACATGATGCTGCTGATGCTGTTGCTGTTGCTGTTGTTGTTGTTGTTGATGATGATGATGATACTGATGACGACGACGGTGGTGGTGGTGGTGGTGGTAGTGGTCGTGGTGGTGGTGGTTGCGGTGGTGGTGGTGCAGGCGGCGGTGGTGGTTATGGTTGTGGTGGTTGTGTTTGTAATGATGCTGATGATGATGCTGATGAGGATGATGACACTGATGATGATGCTGATGATTGTGATGACGATGCTAATGGTGATGCTGATGATGATGATGATGATGCTGATGATGATGATGATGCTGATGAGGTTGATGATGCTGATGATGGTGGCGACGGTGGTGGTAGCCGTGGTGATGATGGCTTCTAATGATGAGAATGAGGATGATGATGCTGATGATGCTGATGATGCTGATGATGCTGATGATGATGCTGATTGTGATGACGATGACGATGACGACGACGCTGATTCTGATTATTATTATTATGATGCTGGTAATGACGATGATGAAGATGACGTTGCTGATGATGATGATGATGATGATGATGATGGTGATGGTGATGCTGATGAGGATGATGATGCTGCTGTTGATGCTGATGTTGATGATGATGATGCTGTCGCTGATAATGAGGATGCTGATACTGATGCTGATGATGATGCTGCCGCTGAGGATGATGACGATGATGATGATGATTCTGATGATGATGGTGATGATGATGATGATGATGATGATGATGATGATGGTGACGATGATGATGATGATGATGATGATGATGCTGATGATGATGATGATGCTGATGATGATGATGATGATGATGATGATGATGATGCTGATGCTGATGCTGATGATGATGCTGATGCTGATGCTGATGATGATGATGATGATGATGCTGATGATGATGATGATGATGATGATGATGATGATGATGATGATGATGATGATGATTGTGACGATGGTGGTGGTGATGATGGTGATGATGACATTGACGACTACGACGATGAGGAGGAGGAGGGACAGCAGGGAAAGTCGAAGAACACGAGGAGCCGCATGTGGGAGGAAGGAACATGTGAGAAGGACAGCTTTGAAGGTGACGCGTCTGTTGGAGGGGGTCGGTGACGCTGCAGGTCATCGAGGGCCGATGCCTGTGGTCGCCCAGCAGCGACTCGGGGCGGCGACCCAGGAAAGGGGAAACGTATTCAGAAGGGCGCATTGCAGAGGGGCCGGGAGTGGTGCAGCAGACGACCAGGCGACAGCGTTTTGTATTTTGATAGACCCATCGCGTCCATTCCGGCCGAAGCGAAGGCTATACAGTGAGCTTTAGGTACATGCTTTGCATGTGTGCATGTGTGTCAAACCAGCCAGCACATCTGTGCTCCACGCCTGAGGAAGGACATATCACATGTGGTAGATGGGGATGGAGGAGAACGGTGAGCATTTGTTGTAGAGCTTGGGGCAGGTAGTGGAATGGCTGAATTGGTCGGTCTTTCGGTTGGTCGGCAGGCGGGTGGGCGATTCGGCAGGCAATCGTCGCTGTAGTCGTAGAAGTCGGAGCAGTACTAATAGACAGTGGTAGTGCACTAACAGGAAACAGGAAGGGCGGACGAGGATAAGTAGGAGGAGGAGGATGAACGAAGGTCGTATAGCATACAGATGACGAGTGAGGGAGGAAGAGCTGGACGGAAAGTGTTCCGGCGTGGCGAAGTAACTGATCGATGATAGTTCAGTCGAGCGGCGCCCGGCAAGGACATCCGGCGGGCGGACCCGCGTGGCGAGAGCACGAGGAGCGCCATCATGCTGGACCATTTCTCGCACAACAGGCGGCCTGCCGCTACCTCGCGGGCCAGGAAGCCCAGCAAGGGTACAGTATCCAGCGGAGGAGGAGGAGGAGGAGGAGGAAGAGGAGGAGGAGAAGGAGGAGGAACGAGTCAATGCCGGAGAAGGCAGGAGAGAGCGGTCAGCACAGGGAGGAGGAGGAGCAGGAGCACGGAACACGAGGAAGGGGGAAATGCGGAGAAATCGTGAAGAGAAGGAGTGAGGATGGAGGAGAGAGGGGGATGAGGTGCATGAGAAGCGGAAGGTCAGTCCGCGCTGGCCGCGGCGTGCGCCGCATGCTGCGCGTCGCGCGCGCCGCCTCCTCGTCGCCTCTTGCCATGCCGCGATGTTCGCACCGCGCTGCGCCCGCAGTGACGCCGGGTGTCTTCATGGCACCGTGGAATGTTGTTTTAGTGTCTGGCCGCAGACGGGCTAACGGCGATGTATGTAATGGCGATGTAGGTTCCGGTGTCGTGGGAACGCGTGGCTCAGGCTTTCCTACAAGTCGCTGTGTCGTGCTCGCTCGATCCATTCGCAGATGGGGCATGTAGGAAAGTGTGGTTCAAGCGGAGTGAATCCCGCGCTCCCCCTCAGAACTCGTGGGGGGCAGGGGTAGGGTTCGCGTGCGCCCCCCTATCGGCAAGCTGGCGGCTCGCACTGGCGTGCGACTTTCGATATCGAGGCCCCCGCAAAGCCGCGACGGGTCGCCCCCCGCGCCCGCTCCCGACGGTGTGTGACGCCCGCGGGCCCCTCTGCGGCCGACCGCCGTGGAGGCAAAGGCCGCGTCGGCGAGACGCGCTCCAAGGGAGTCGAGGCCACAAGAGTATCCAATGGTCGTTGAAAGTACGTATTTTGGGACTCCCAGGTTCCAATCTACTTTAGGCGCCTTCCTACTTCAATGATCGAGTGGCTTCACCGCTTCCGTCCTCCTTAGGGGGCAGGCGGACACCCAATCTGCCTTCAACGCCTTCCTACTTCATGTTTCTACCTACTTCTTCCGACCGGCGAGTACCCTCCCAGGAGTCGGGGGCGGCGAAGAGGGGGTTGATGACTAGGGGGGGGGTGGATTTCATGGCGGGGGCCACGAGATTTTTTCGGATTTCATGGCGCCTCTTCTTTTTGTATTACGTCCCCGACCCCCCGCCTGGGACCAAAAGAGTACCCTCCCAGGAGGGATGGGGGACGGAAACGTGGCATAAAAATGTAAAAATTCAGAGGTTTGCGCGGATTTCTCGGATCTGCGCTGGGCCCTCTGGCGGCGCTTCCGGTGTCGTCCCTGGCGCGCGCCGCGCGCCAGGGAGGGGGTATCCCAGCGCGGATCCAAGAAATCCGCGCGGAGCGCCAAAAGTTTCTGTTTATGGCGTTGTTCTTCTTCTGGTGACGGCTCGCAGCCTCGGCCTGGGTGGCCGGGCAACATGCTGCTCCGAGGTCGGGATTGTGCACCTCGGGCTCCTTGAAGGTCGTGATTGGACACCTCCTCTTGGTGTCACATGTTTTCTGGTGGTCCTCTCCGTGGTCTCATCATTTCGCGTCTCTCGTTGCTCTCCTTCGCGCGGCTGGATCAGCCGCGAAATATTGTTTTTTTTTTATCGATCCCATGTTTTGGGGCAGTGGGCATCGCTGTGCATGGGCAGTGTCTTCGTGATGCGATTCTCGCCGTGTTCCCGGGAGCACTCCCTTAACGAGGTGGCTCGACTCCAGCAGGAGGTGATCAACCTTGTTAACGAGAGCTGTGCCGCTACGTACAACACGGAGCTCCATATAATCGGATGTACCCAAATCGACCTTGGGCGTGGCCGTTCCGCCAAATGGCGGCGCCTCACCTCTGCTCTCACCAGCCCCCGCAAACATTGCGCCCGTTGTTGTTTTTGAGAGTCCTGGGTGGTTTTCCTTCCTTTCTTTCTCGTGTCAGGAGTGGACAGCACACACAAACACAATTCATCGTCGCTCCCTCAGAAGACATGGACAAATTGGGAAATTGGGCGGAAGACGGAGTTAGAGCAAATGTGAGGAACTATGGGGGATCCTGGGGTTTGTGTCTATTTATTTCTGTGTCCCTGGGCCCCTCTATCTTGGGCGGGCCCCAGTGTAAACTGCAGCCGAGGGTCTCCAGGCTGGAGGTCTTCGGGCGGGGCGTGTGCTTCATCCGTCGCAGTTGGCGCGCGGTTACTTCGAGCGGCAACCCCGCTCGGCTTTGGCGTGGCCCCGCGGTCCGTTCGCCCCCCCCCCCCCCCCCTTCACTCCTTTTCCCCCCTGCTGCTGCTGCTGCTGGGGGCCCGGGGGGGGGTGCGCCTCTCGCCAGCGGCGGCCCGAAAGGCGCAGGCAAGAGAGCGCGCGCTGCCCGCTGTCTCGTCGCCTCCGCACTCGTAGCCTGCGGGCCCTCCCCCGAGCAGGGCTCGTTTCGATTCCTCCGATTCGATTCGATTCGATCTCGACGGCTTCCGATTCCGATTCCGATTCGGTTCGACTTGGGATGTCGATTTGGGTTCCGATTCTTCACAGGATGCATACTGGCCTGGCGATGTCCGCCGATCCGACTTTTTCCGACTCGGCTGCCGATTTCCGCCGATCCGATTTATATCGATCGCCGATCCGACTTGTCGATCCGATTCTGGGCTCTCCTGCCCGCGGGGCCACGACGTCGCCGCGGCCAGATTCCGCGCCGAAGTCCCGACGCGGGCCCAAGGGGACCTCGCCAACCTTCACAAGTGAGCCAGGGCCCTCAAGACCTCCCAAAGGGAATTTCGGCTCTGCGGCTGAGGATGCCCCGACCAAAGGATGAGAGGAAGAAGGACGAGCAGGAGGACGAGAACGAGGAAGGGGAAGAGGACGAATAGGTCGAAAGAACCCCTCGTGGGCCCCCCTGCAGACTTTCTAAGGCCTCGGCCTCTGGCAGGCCTCGTGGGGGCCTCAGGTTTTGGTCTCTTGGCCTTCGGAGGCCGTTTTGGGGGGATTTTCTGGACCGTCTTTGGGGGCTTCTTTGGGGGCCTTTGGGGCGGCCTCGGAGGTCTGCGGTGCCGTCTTTGGGGCCTGTTGGGAGCTTTGGGGGCTGTCCCGGATCGTGGGAAGCAGAAACAAAGCCGATAACGCTACAATCACTCGAACGAGCAATGGCGAAATCGAGGACTTTCGGGTTCGTGGATGTCCTTCGGAGTTTGGTTGAGGCGTCTTGTTTTTCCTGGGCCGTTCGGAAGGCAGATTCGGCCATGTTCTGGCCATCTTGGTCGTCTAGGAGGCGTCTTGGGTCAGACTTGGACGCGTGTTGGGCCATGTTGGGCATCTAGTGGGAAATCTTGGGGACCATTTTTGGACGTTTTGGGGGCGGCGGAGCGCGCTTTCCAGTTCGTTGTTCTGTGTGGTTGGCGGGCGTTGTGCTTGATGCCATCGGGACAATTCAGAAAACATGCAAAACAGCAAGATATCGAGCACACCGAACACCTTTTTGATAAACACAAGGGGGGCAGCGGATCAGGGTCGCCCACGGCGAACCTCCGTCGCCCCTTGCCTCTTCGAAACGCCGATGCGGCCAAACGTTGGCCCAAAGTCGGGTCAAGCCATTGGACCATGCGTTCGCCAGCCGCTGTCGAACCTGTTGGGTTAACACTTCGGGGAGGAGGAGGAGGAGGAGGAGGAGGAGGAGAACGGAGGGAGGGGGGGAGGAGGATGAGGATGACGATGGTGAGCAGGAGGCGGAGTGGGTGTGGGGTGGGGGGGTGGGGGATGGGACGCGGAGGATGCGGAGGCGAACGATGCGAACGTATCACAAGTTCGGATGAGGACGACAGTGCCATGAAGGAGTAGGAGGCGAGCATAGCACACGTCAGGTGGATGGCGACGGTGCGCAAGATGTGGATGATGTGGATGTGGAAGAGGATGCGCATGAGAAATATCACATGACGCACGCCTGGAGGAGGGCGACTGTGAGCAGGAGGAGGAGGGTGTGGTGCGGGGCGAGGCCTACGAGGCATAAACACAGCACACGTCAGTCGTTTGACGGATGTGAGTAGGAGAAGGATTAGGATGAGGATGATGCGGAGCAGGGGGAATAGGATATTGATGAGGTGGATGTGGATGAGTAGTTGCTATGCTTTTCTGGCCCGTGGGGCCCGCCCCTGGGAGTCTAAGGCTCCTACGGCCCGTCCCAGGGGATAGGCCCGCCCTTCTCCTCCACCCGGGCCTCGGGGGCTTCGGGTCCCAGCGACCAGCCCCCCCCTCCCCTCCCGGCCCCCCCCCCCTCTCCCGGACTCCCCGCCCTGGAACAAGCGCTGATAGCACAAGCCATGTCTGATTAACATTCTGTTTGACGAGATTTGGGGCTTAGTAGACCAAGTAGCCGTGTCAGAAACTCTAGACGCTTCGAATTGTGCCACCGGGTGTACATACAAGAGGATCTGCCGTTTGCAGTCCTGTCTGTGACGAGGCTGCCCCCTCTACACTCCGGCGCTGACAAGGTGCTGTTGTGTCACCCACGGCACGGATGTCGTCCTGGAGTGCCTGTCGGACCTGCTCGTTTTTGTTGGACCTGATGCCGACTCTCACACCGAGTGATCGACCTCTGCGTGTTCATGGTCGCGCCGCCGCGCCATTTTGGCTGCGCCTACTTGATGGTCGCCACCGGGATTTCCACGCCACGGGGTTGGGAGTGCCGTTCCTGGTCCTCCTCCTGAATGGCTGCCCGCGCGCTCGCTTCGATTGCCCCTCTTTTTTCTTGCTGCCTAGTCGTGGCCCGGCTAGTGTTCTGACGGCTTTCGACTTGCTTCGCGAGCCTGCAGACCAAAAAGTAACGCCACCAGCCCATCCAGAAACGATGCCCAGAGGAATTGCCTCGATCAGGGAGGTGGGCAGCACGCAGAGGAAGGACACCCCAGTGGAGGCCTCTTGGAGCGTCTTTGGGTGCCTCGGGGAGCGTCTCTTGGAGCATGTTGGAGGCCTCTTGGGCGCCTGTTGGGGCCTCCTGGGTGCCTTTTGGGGCCCTCTTGAAGCGCTTTTGAGAGCCTTGGGAGCGCTCTTGGTGCCATCTTGGAGGACATCGATCAAACCAGTAGCAAACAATAGGTAGCGTTGCCCTTCGGGGGCCAAAAAAATCGTCTCTTGGGGCGCTCTTGGGGCGCTCTTGGAGCGCTCTTAGGCACTCTTGGGGCCGTCCTGGGGCTCTCTTGAGCCCGTCCAGGTCCATGGGGAGGGGGTGTGGGGAAGGGGTAAACGTTTCCCCGAAGGGGAAGAAGGAGGGGTGGAAGAGGAAACTCCCTAAACCACCGACGCCCAGAGGGCTGGTGGGATTCAGTATTATGCTACCAGCTTTATGTTATAATCATGTTGCATGACTATAACAAGATGTTGCCCGCGATGCCGAACGCAGCGCGGAGTATGGATGACGAAAAGCACGTTGATAAATATGATATATATACAAATATGGGGATACGAGGCAGTGGAGAAGATGGAAGGGTGGGGGGGAATAGGGTCAGGGGGGCAGAAGAGAGGAGTGGTTGACCATGTCGCGAAGGCGTTGCCGCATGTGACCTATTCACCAATCGTGATTCTCAAATCTTCACATTAACGAATCCCACCATGTCAATGTGGACCCATCTGGGTGGGAACGGCCGTCCAAGAGGTTGTGCAGGTTGTCGCGCATGGCACGTTGCCGTCACGGTTGTGACCCATGCGAGTGCAACACAAGCAGAACAGGACAACGAGGATGGAAAACAGGTTGAGGAGGGGTGGGGGGATGGGGAGGCAGATGGGGGGAGGAGTTGGAATCGAGGAGGAAGCGGAGGACCATGTGGGAGAAAACAGCGACGGCGACGACTACGACGAATACGACGACGACGAGGACGAGGGCGAGGACCAGAGCGAGGAGAAAAGGAGTCAGACGGGGGACGGGGCGCAATGGACAGGGGGCTGAATTTGAACATGCCACATTGCGGCCAATGGTAACTTGCAGCGAGAGATTTGGGGGAACTCAGACTTAATACGCTTAGCAAGGGAAAGTTAACGGCCTCTCTGTTGCAGGCTCAAGTCAACATGCACACAGGGACCTTGCATGTCATTGGCGCCCCAGGCACTTCTGCATGGTGTTCCAGCCTTGCGGGGCCCTCCATTCTTTATTTTGCAGAAGCATGGGGTATTGCCAAGGACAGGTGATTGTAGTGAACGGCGTGAAACAGGGACGGGGTGCCAGCTGTACCATGAGAGGCGGATGATGAGCAAAAAGGGAAGAAGGAGGGAAAGTCGCATGGACTTTCCACGAGGTTGCGGGGCGTTGTGGTGTTGGACTGAAGTCGTTTTGCCTGGAGCGCCGTCGTCTCTACGCTTGCTCTTGCTTCTAACTGGCCCCTTCTGCTGTTATTCTCAGTCACGCGTAGCATGCAAAATTAGGATCGGGAAGAGGATAACATAATTACGTACTAGTCTTCGGCGGCACACGTGCTATAGCCTTGTTGTTGGTCATGGGTGTCATGGATAAGCAGCCCTAGTTGCCGGACCGAGAATTGCCGCGGTCAACAGCGGCGCCATTTACCAGTCTTGCAGCTGGCTGTAATACTGTGGTAAGATCGTGTCTCCCGCGGTGTCTTTGATGTATTGCTAATTCCGTCGGGCTTCATATCCAGCTGCCTGCAGCGAGCCCTTCCAATGTGCCAGCGCAGCAGCGCAGCAGTGATGATGAAGAAATGAACAGCCGCTCAATTTCAGTACCGTGTGTGAATTCGCACGGGGCTTAAACAGCGTCGTTTTGCCATGGAGGCAGCCTTATTGCCCTCTTCGTCCTTCCTCCTTTGTCCTCCCCCCTCCCCTTGCCACATTGAAAGAATAATGGAGGCTTCTTGGAACTTCTGTGGAGCCTCCTGGGAGTTTCTCGGTAGTCTCTTGGAGCATTATTGGGAGTTGTTGGGGGTCCATTGAGGGCGCATCCGTAGTCTTTGGCCCTTTTTGGGTTTGATGCTTGTATTGTGAAGGCCTTACAGCCGGTGCCGCCGACCCAGAAGGACGACGACGACGACGAGTGCCGCGACCACGACCACGATCACGACGACGACTACGACGACAACGACAACGACGAGATGATCCTGCCACAGGCTGGGAACATGAGACGGGCGGCGGAGGGAAGGAGGCAGAGGAGGAGGTGGAGAAGGCGGCGAAGAAGGCGAAAGAGGATGAGGGAGATGGGGAGTGAGAGGGGCATGAGCATGATTAAATGGCACTGTCAAGTCTGCAACCAGGGCCGGCCCCCTTGGGCGTGTGAGCTACACTGGAGTGCCTGTGGCACGCTTCTCCGCTGCACTTAGCACCTTGGGCTATTGGCCCTTTGAGATTCTTGTGTGATGCTCGACCCTGTGGTGAGGCACTACCTTGAGACAAGGCTTGCTGCGCTCACGTAGCTGCTGGCTGGTGTAGCAGCCGCAACCGACACAGTACCACAACCAACTGCCACCATGAAATTACATCTCATGGGACTCATGCGCCCATCCGCCTGCTATGTGAAGCCTGGCCTGTGGAGGTTTCTTGAAAAGGGCGCCGCCGTAAGTAAGCATAGCAAGGATGGCGATTGGCGCCGCTGGGTGAGAGTGCTCTTCGACGCCGAGCCTCCACATCTCGTGCAGCCCCGACCACTGTCGTCGAGGGCGTGAGACGACGAGAAAAGAGCGAGGGAGGCAGCAGCAGGCGGGGCGGGGGGAGGCGAGGTGCGCTTTATGTTCCTCCTCTAGACTCCCCCTGGCCGTCTGTGGGCCTATCATTCAACTCGGCGGTGAATGAATCGAGCGTAGCTCTCAATATTTGCATGTGAACAGGACGGGCATTCATTTCATGCGTGAGAGCGGATTGGCGGCAGGCTTCGGGCAGGCGAGCTTCGAGAGCAGCGACGCCTGCCACTGCATCCACAATAGTATTGGCAGTGATGGCCCAACGTTTGCTAGGATCCCGAGCAATGCCCTCAGGGGTCTGGTGAGAGTGCACGAAACGACAGAGACCTCATGAGCGGGCCCCCTCCTAACCAAAATAATCCCCAGCTCGGCCCAGAGGTCCGCGTCTGGGCCCTTGGGGGTGTTCGTATTTACGTTCGTGCAATTCTTGGACCACGAGTTCGCAATCTGAAGCGAACAGCACATAACCCCTAGACAGCCAGAGACCGATGAGGAGGGCTCGACACTTCCCGCGGGCAACAACCTGCCTAGGGCCAAATCGGTGGCCCTAGTGGTGGCTAGTAAGTCTACTTGGGGCTGAAGGGATCGGTAACCGCGACAGCGAAACTGACTCCTGGACACGGAAGAGTTGGTGTCGGGACCCCCGCTGGCGTCTCCGCTGGGCAAGATACGTTGTGAGAGCGTGCCTGTGCCTCAGGCACCGTCACTGACCTCGTTGAGTATGCCCTCGGAGGTCTACAGCTCGCCCGAGGGAGGTGCGGGCACTGCAGTCCAACTCTTGACCATGAGCCCTGGGGGCCAGGAGTTTTGGTCAGGCCTCCACCTGTGCCACCGCCTGCGGGGCCAGCTGTTGGGATTCCGCGTATGTTGTACAATTTTCTTCCACGCTTGACGCACGCTTGCTCGTGGGTCAGTTTGGTCCTTCCATGTCTGAAGCCACCTGTCATGACATTGGGACGGCAGCTTGATGGCAGGGTCCATGTCGCTTGCGCGGAGGTCGCGGAGGGCGGCGAGGCACCTATTTCCGCGCGGGTGCAGCAACCGATAACCCGAATTGCCGTCGGATGGCTGTCAGCTTAGGCCCGGACGTGCCGTGCATTTGGTGACCGTGCGCGCCTGCAGCTCGGGCGTTTTGCTTCTCCAGACGGCCTGTGGGACGATGCTTCTGAGGAACAAATGCATGCCTGCGGGTCTTCCAGCGCGCGGTGCGGCGCTGGGCCTCTCGGCCGACCCGCGCGGCTCTGGCCTGGCGGCTCCCGCGGGCGAGGTCGACCCCCAGGTGGCTGGCCCGCCGCCTGGGGGGGGGGGCTGGAAACCAGCGCGTCGCGCCCGGGGCGCAGCCCATGTGCCGTCGGGGCTGCTGGGGCAGATGGCCGCGGAGCGCGTCGAGACGGCCCAGCCCGTGGGTCTTGATTCCCCCCGCGTGCATTCGTGAGGCGCGCGGCCAGCTTCTCGCGGGCAGGCAGCCCCACGCGCGCCGCGCGCGCCCTGGGCAAGGTCGTCGGTCCAGAGGCGATCGCTCACGTTGGGGTGCGCTGCCGTGGTGGCCTCCAACGCGTTGCGCGCCGTGGCCAACCTGCGTCGCGCTTCCGACCTCGAGCCCCGCGCGATGCCGCGCTCGGGCAGGAAGGGCCGATGGGGTCGCCCCCAGTTGGCCCACCGCGCACGGGGCCGCGCGCTGGGGCAATTCCAGGTAGAGCGCCGCAGGGGGGGCGTGGAGGGGCGGGGCGCTGACCGTTCATGGCATCGTAGAGCCCTTGAGTGTAAATCGAGCCTTCTCCGCTGGCAATGCCCGAATGATGGGGCGCTTCCTGCTGGATGGCGCGTGGAAGTGCTTTTCTCAGGCGCGAGTTGCCCGCGGCGGCTGCGCCCGATGACGCGGCGTGTCCTCTGGTCCACGAGCGGATGTGTGGTTTGCGGATGAGACTCCGCAATCTGGCGAGCACGGGGGCCAGGCCTATGACGCGGTCGCCCGTGCTCTTCTTGGGCGGCATCTTGCCCGCGATAAAGGGGCACTTGCCCTGGCATGGCCAAGCGGTGCTCGCGCGCCTGCAGGAGGGCCCGGTCCGCTAGCGCCTCGTCGGGGGGCCCCTCGAGGTCTCCGGGGCTCAGCGCGTCGACGCCGAGGCTCGCCATCTGTCGCGTCTGTCGGAGCGCGCATGTCACGTCGGTGATTGAGATGAAGGGGGGGGGGGCTCCTCGGCAGCTGCAGCGCGCGCCCGATTGCAGGTGTCGGCGACGGTCTTTTCGTCGAGGGCGTCTGGGGCGCGCGGCGCGTGCCAGTGCCGCGCGTTGGCATCCACGACGCCCCCCGGGTGGCATAGCATGGCGTCGCCGCTCTCCAGATCCAGACCTGGGGGTGCGCGGGCGGAGAGACCGATGCGAGCTGCCGGAGGGTTCATCAGAGCCCACTAGGTCGCGAAACTCCCTGATCGATTCATTGACCGCTCTGCGCTGGGCACGATCACTGCTGCGCTGAGCTCCTGCTTCGGGTGCGCCCAGTCTAGGTGGGGGGGCGATGGCTGCGTTCTCGATGCCGCGGGGCCACTCCTCCCAAGGGAAGTCCTTCGTGGAGCGGGATCCTCTGAACAATATCAGGTCTGCTGTCGAGATGCCTGATGCAGTCGCCGGCGTATCTGGTCCGCTGGCGACCGCCGTTGCCCTTGCGCTGGCGCGGGCGCTGTCTTGCCAACGCAGTGCGCAGCTGGCGCCGCCAACTACTGAGCATGTCGCGCGCGGGGGCGAGGCGGCGATGCGCTGGCGCGCGGGCGGTGGTCACATCGATGTGAGGCCCAGCAGCGCGGCGAGGGTCTGGCGGCAGCTCGGCGCCTTGATGGTCGACGATGGCGCCCTCCACTGCCGTGGCCCATGAAGATCGCAATCCTGCAGTTCTGGCCAGGTTAAGCGGCCTGATCCTGGATGCTGCGGATTGCCCCGCAGCAGGAGCAAGGGGCTGAATGCGTTGACATCCAGAGTGAAGCCTTACTTGCTGACGGCATTTCCTCCACGGGCCCAGCGGGGTGGCGCGCGGTGGGGCCGCCCCAGAGCTGCTGGGCCCCGACCCAGAGTCACCGGCACCCCGAAGAACCTGAGGGCCCAGGCGAGGAGGGCGCGGGGTAGAGCCGCAAGCGTCGGCAGACACATGGCCGAAAGTCCCGCCCCTTCCAGGCGCGCCGGCCTCGGGTTCCCGGGGCTGGTCGAGGGTCAGCTGCGTTATTGGCGCAGGTCCCCTGGCCCCTGCGCTCGGGGCCTTCCGCCCGAAGGGTTCTCGGGGGAGAGGGCGGGGAGGCCCCGGGGGCGGTGCCGCTGTCGACCGACGGTGGAGAGCCGAGCGCTTCGGGTCCTCTCGCAGGGCCCTCCTCGAGACCCCGCGGCGTGGATGGGCCGAGAGGGGGTCAAATTCAAAATGGTGACTGGCCGGGGGGGGTCTCTACAAGAGTTGAGCTCGCCAGCCAGCGGTCTCCCCTCGTCGGGCCATTTGTCGAATGTTTGCGCGTGAGACTCAGCGGGCCCTCCCGCTTCTGCAGGGCCATCTTGAACCTCGGACTGGTCATGAGAGGGCGCCTCTAATTACTGACTGCGTTGAGTAGCCCCCGAAAAGAAAGCAAAACTTTTCGCGCGCGCGTACTGACGGCTTCGCTGAGCTGTAGCGGGACTAGACCTGGGCCCAGGCGTGGCCACCGTGCGGGGCCTGGGGGCCTGTGGGGGCCTGCCGGGGGTCAAATGGACACGGGCAATGATTTGCCCCCCGTGCTGCGCAAGACCACTTGCACTCCTACATGCTGCCTCCATGAGGCCATGGGAACTGGAGCTGTACTGGCGTTGAGCGGTACTGCGGACTCATTAGACATGCGATAGTTAATCGCTGTTCCCGATCCGAGCGCGCACGTGGCATGGTCGTCAGCTGCTGTCATCGCCCTGGCATGCGTGCGAGCTGGGATCCCTGACTTGGTGAGATTATCTGGGCTCAAGCTGAAATCTCCGAGCGCAATCCACGGCAGCTGAAGCGGCTACAGCGGGCCAGCCATGCGCTGATACCGACCTGCGTTCGCACCCCTGGCGCCGCATCCGCCGTGGGCGCAAGGCGAGACGAGGGCATTTGCAATTCCTGCCAGGTGGGCCACGCTCTCCGCGAAGCCGTCGAAGCTCTGGGGGCGGCGTCGCGCCTGGAGCTTGGCCTTGGCCGCGTGAGCCACTGCCAGGCGGCGTGTCTGCAGGTGGCCCTTCGACATGATCCACTCGCCTCCGTCGTTGCTGCGCTCCTCGTACTGGCCGCTGACAGACTTGCTCGAGCGTCTGGCGCGCTTCTGGGACAACCGAAGACCTGCCTCTCTGGCTGCAGCATCGTACTTCCGATCTGACTTGTCGTCGTGGAGATGTGTCTCCACAGTGCTGTAGTAGTCGTAGTCCTGGCCTCCCAGCCAGCGCCAAGCTGTAGAGTCCATGCATGTGAAACTCGTGTGCAATAGTCGAGCGACTTGAGAATTCAGATGCACTCCTCCCTGGCCACGTCGCTGCTGGAGTAGTGCTGACACTCGCACTCGGGGGCGCAGGCGGAGGGGCCCCTAGTCGCAGCTCGTCCGCGTCTGGTTCGGGGGCCTTGACCCCTGCTGGTGCTGGTGCTGGGGGTGTGGGTGATGTCTCATTGCCATTGCCAGCCTTGGGCTTGGTCTTCTTCAGCTCCTCGGCCTGCAGCTTGGCTGCCGAAGAGCGCCTGTTCTCGTCTGCCACCTTGGCCGCCGCTGCGGGGGAAGGCGTGGGGGCAGGCCCGCTGGGGGTCCCCGTCGCCGCCCTCTCGCCCCGCTTGCGCCACCGCTGTCGCTGGCGCCTCGGGCGTTGCCGCCGGCGCAGGCGCTGCAGGCCGCGGCAGGCGCTCGCCGTCGGTGGCGCGCCTTTTCTTGGCCGCGCGCTTCTCCAGGGCAGCTCTGACCTTGGCGAGCTGCGTCAGCCGGGCCTGAACTTCGACTTCCTTTGCCGCCATGTTGGACCTAGTGGCCTCCAAGCTCTCCTCGAGGGCCCGCGACTGAACTTTCTCCTGCTCCTCGCAATCTAACGAATCGATCTGATCGAAGAAGGCCGCGCCCCAGCGAGCCTGGAAAATCGGATTGCTGGAGCCTGCCTCCTCCTGCTTGGCCTCGGGCTCGCCGGTGCCTTCTGCGTGCTGCAGCGCCGCTGCCGCTGCTTGCCGCGCCGTCATGGCCTGTGCAACCTCCTGGAGGGGCGCCTGCCCCTTGGCCTCGGCCGCCGAGAGCTGCTGGCGGAGGCGGGCGGCGTTGGCCACCAGTTGCCCGCGGCGGTGGCCCGCGTCCTTCAGACGCCGCCCGCCTTGCGGGGTGCCTCCGCTGGGGAGACAGGAGTGGCGGGAGCCGACTGGCTCTTGGCTTCCTCCGTGCGTTTCGCCACTAACGCCGCCGGGGTCGCCTGCAGCTCGGCGTCCATTGTGGACGCCAGCGCCTGCTTGAGCGGCGTCGCGATGGGCGGCGTCTGCGAGGCTGCGGGCTGCTGGGCCTGGCGCCTGCGTCGCGGCTGGGCGGCCGCAGGATGCCTCTGGGGTTCACCTGGGCTGGCTCCTCGTCCTGCCGCGGCTGGTCGACAACGCGAACGCGTGGGCGCGAGGAGCTGCGCCTGCCGCGCTGGGCCGCCTGGTTCGAGTGCAGGGCCAGGCAGGTGCCGCGCGTGGAGCACTCCATAGCGGGCTGCTTGAGGAGCACATCGTTGTGTTCGCAGCGCTGGCAGCCTGTGCAACGTGCCCACCGTCGATAGACCGGTGGCGCCATGGCGAGAGGGGGTCTGACTGAACTGGGAACGATGCCGGACAATATGCCCCTGCTTAAGTCGAGGTTGACACCAAACTGGGGGGACGAGCGTGTCAGCCGAGTCCATCAAGTGCCGTGGGGAGGCACGGAGGCGCTGGGCGCTTCCCAAAAATGGGTTCGGGGCCCAAGTGTCATTTGAGAGGGGGGAGGGGGAGGAGGAGGAGGAGGAGGAGGAGGAGGAGGAGGAGGAGGAGGAGGAGGAGGGAGGAGGAGGAGGAGGAGGGAGGAGGAGGAGGGGGAGGAAGGGGAGGAGGAGGAGGAGGAGGAGGAGGATGAAAAGGAAGAGGAAGAGGAGGAGGAGGAGGAGGAGGAGGAGGACGAGGACGAGGAGGAGCAGGAGGCGGAGGAGGACCAGTGTATAGGCACGATTCATCAACGATGTTGGGATAATGCCCTCTCCCAAGCTCCCTCTTCATAGGCCCCCAACGTATTCATTTCCACTGTCGGGAGTACTCTGTTGGGAGACAACCCGTTGCCGATCCTGAAGCGTGGCAAAACACAATTCTGGGAACTCCAACTCCACGAATTAACATGACTGTTGTGACTTGGCGACCCTGGATCGCGCCAGAACACCACCCCTAGGACTTCCAACGCCGCGCATCAACAACTGCGCCTTGACAGTCGTGAGTATTACCACGACCGTTTCAAGTGCGCTAGCCATGGGCATTTGTGACACCTTTGCACATGTTGATGTGCGCGGCGCACAGGCGAGAGCCACATTTTGAAAAGGAACCGCCGTCAATCCGCGAATCCGGTTTTTCCTATATAAAAGAGTGTGCGGATAAGAAAGTGCCACATCTTGAAAACGACCGGCTTCTGTTGATGAAGCGAATATCCGCGGCGGTAAGGCGAGAGCCATTTTTTGAAAGTCGTCGCTTCTCCATCCGTTCCGTGAAGTTGTTGCGCACTTCTTGAGCTTGATGACCGCAAATGGTAAGGAACTTTCATGCGAATCGCCTATCCCGCCCCCGCGACCGGACAGGGAGGAAGAGGAGGAGGAGGAGGAAGGGAGGAGGAGGAAGAGGATGAGGAGGAGGAAGAGGAGGAGGACGAGGAGGAGGAGGAGGAGGAGGAAGAACAAACAGATGGAGGAGGCGGAGGCGGCGGGGGCGGAGGCGGAGGCGGAGGCGGCGGAGGCGGAGGCGGAGACGGAGGCGGAGGCGGACGTGGACGCGGAGGCGGAGGAGGAGGCACAGGAGGAGGAGGAGGAAAAATTATAATTATAGAAGGGGTGCCAACAATAGTAAGACTAGTAATAAGAAGACACATGTTCATAATAATAATAATACTAATAATAATAAGACAACGGAAAAGAAGGCGAAGCAGACACATACGAATGTCAATCATATGAATATTACTAAGGAAACTACTGCGATTAAGAAGAGTATGAGGAATAATCATATTAATATGAAAGAGGACAGTCTGATCACGTAGAAGAACATGGTGAATCACGAGAGCAATAATACTAATACTACTAAGAAGAATACGACTAATAACAATACGAATAATGCGAATACTAATGCTAAGAAGAAAAATAATACTACGACTGCTAAGAATAATACGGAGACCAAAACGAATATGAAGAATAGTACGAATACGTAAACGGACACGAATAGTACGAGTAATAATACGACGAAGAATAATATTATAAGTAACGGTACAAGTATTAAGAGAAATAACAATACGAATACTACTCATATTAAGACGAATCGTAATAGTACTAATGCTACCATTACAAATACTACGTGCACGAATAAGAAGAATCTTATTCAGAAGCAAATGCACAATAATAAGCGTAAGACCAATAACAATAATAATGGCAACGCTAAACAGACTACTACCAATCGTAAGAATGCGATGAATGATAAGACGACGAATAAGACGAACACGAATGATGATGATACCACGAAAAGTAGTAGTAGTAGTAGTAGTAGTAGTAGTAGTCGTAGTAGTAGTCGTAGTAGTAGTAGTAGTAGTAGTAGTAGTCGTAGTCGTAGTCGTAGTCGTAGTACTAGTGGTCGTAGTAGTAGGACTAGTAGTAGTAGTAGTAGTAGTAGTAGTAGTAGAAGTAGAAGTAGTAGTAGTAGTAGTAGTAGTAGTAGTAGTAGTAGTAGTAGTAGTAGTAGTAGTAGTAGTAGTAGTAGTAGTAGTAGTAGTAGTAGTAGTAGTAGTAGTAGTAGTAGTAGTAGTAGTAGTAGTAGTAGTAGTAGTAGTAGTAGTAGTAGTAGTAGTTAGTAGTAGTAGTAGTAGTAGTAGTAGTAGTAGTAGTAGTAGTAGTAGCAGTAGTAGTAGTAGTAGTAGTAGTAGTAGTAGTAGCAGCAGTAGTAGTAGTAGTAGTAGTAGTAGTAGAGTAGTACTAGTAGTAGTAGTAGTAGTAGTAGTAGTAGTAGTAGTCGTAGTAGTAGTAGTAGTAGTAGTCGTAGTCGTAGTCGTAGTCGGAGTCGCAGTCGTAGTCGTAGTCGTAGTCGTAGTCGTAGTAGTAATAATACTACTAATCATACTACGAATACTACTAGTAATAATCTTAATGCTGATGCTAATAATAATATTAATCTTACTAATATTATTAATACTAGTAATAATAATCATAATAATATTAATAATAGTATTAATACTACTACTACTACTAATATTAATAATACTGCTACTAATAATAATAATGATAATACTACTACTACTAATAATAATAATGATAATAATACTAATAATTCTACTACTAATAATACTAGCACTAACAATAACAATAACAATAACAATAACAATAACAATAACAATACTAATAATTATGATAATATCATCAATACTATTATTACTGCGAACAATCATGCTAACCATAATCGTACTACAAGTAAATAGCAATACTACGAATACGACGAATAATAATACTAATAAAAAGCAAGAAAAAGAGGAAGAGGAGGAGGAGGAGGAGGAGGAGGAAAAGGAACGGGACGGGGAGGGGGATGGGGGAGGGGGACGGGGACGGAGGGGGAGGGGGAAGGGGAGGAGGAGGACGAAGACGACCACGAGGACGAGGAGGACGGGGAGGAGGAGGAGGAGGAGAGGAGAGAGGAGGAGGAGGAGGAGGAGGAGGAGGAGGAGGAGGAGGAGGAGGAGGAGAGGAAGAGGAGAGGAGGAGGGGGAGGAGGAGGAGGAAGACGAGGAGGAGGAGGAGGGGGAGGAGGAGGAGGAGGAGGAACATATCCGTCTGGCCCCTCACGGGCGGGCTGGGGCAGCGGTTGGGGCTGGAGTCTGGGCCTGGCCCGGGGCTTTGGCTGGGGCCCGGGCCGTGTCTGGGGCACGGGCCGAGGCTGGGGTTCTGGCCCCCGGAAGGGGCGGGCCGTCGCGTCGTCGGTCGCCCCTGTGTGTCGTCGCTCGCGCGCGGGCCATCAGATCACACAAGCGAAGGACACAAAAAACACCGCCACGACCTGCGGCCAGGACTCCAAGGTGCGGGGAGAGTCCTGGCATCGGCGCCAACGAGCCCTCAGAAGACAGGGCCGCCTCCCCATCAGGGCAGCGTCCGCCGCGACCAGGCCCAACGCGCACCGCAGTGCCCAACCGCCCTGGCAGCAGGGCGGCGGCTCGAAGGAAATGTGGTCAGGAGCAGGGGCCACACACTTCAAGTCGCACCCCCGCGGTGCTGGGAAAAAGTGGCCAGGGGCAGGGACCACACGCTTAGCGACCTCGCGTGGCTCGGTCAGGAGAAGGGGCCACGCGCCCAGGATCTGCCGTCGGAGCCCAGCCATGGCCTTGGAGGAGTCAGTGGGGATCAGCTGTGAGGAAGCGGAACAACACAAAGAAGAACAACGACTCCCACGACGGCAGCGTTTACATCGCAGACTACATATTCTCGAGGAAGCAGCAGCCCGTCACCCACGCGATCATGGAAACCACACTTGGGGATGCGCGATCACGCGAACATGTTGGATTCCCGCCAGACGACATCGACGTGCAAAAACTATGGGTACGAACATCAGTTACAGTAGCGACTTGGGATGCTTGCCGACCAGATCCGCGGCTCCAGGGCTTCACCGGTGGACGACAGCAGGGTTGTGCGAGAAGCCTCGACCATCAAGTGCATGTTGGCGATGACGATCGACCCGAACGAAAGAATCAGAGGCCCTCGAGCGCAAATGGGAGCCATGAACAAATAGCAACGCGACATCGCCGACAAGGTCAAGCAGCTCGCTGACAAAGGATGCGAGAATACCGTGCGCATCCAAAGGCTCAAGGGCCGCATCACGGACGCCAAAGCAGAGCTTGCCGTCCACGCAGACACAGACTGCGAAGCTGACTCTGCAGACGAAGACGAGGATGATAACGCAAGAAGGGCAGCATCACCCTGCATACAGCGAAGCAGAGAGCCTTATTGAAACCGTTGGTGCGCGACCCTCATCATCGCAGCAGAGCCGACCAGGATCACCGACCGAGAGTTTCGCTGCAGAGTTTAGGCAGCAAGAACAACAGGAGAAGGACGCGCAACGCGGAATCACGAACAATGCCAGTGCCGAGCTGAGGGGAAATGACACTGAAGTGCGCGAGGAGGAGATGGAGACCTTTGCGAAATTTTACGAGCACCCGAGCACCAGGGACGACCAGAACGTGAAGGGCCGCGAGGGGGCCATTTCCCAGCGTGCTCTGCGCTTCACTCTGACGGCCATCGAGAGGAATGAGGAGGCATGTGTAAGACAGTGCGGGTGGCGGGATCGCGAGTGCCATCGCAGGCCCGAGCGAGCCCGCGAATGGCACGAACAGATGCTGCCCCAGAAGGCCCTGGACACAATTCGCAGAGCCATCCAGCGCAACGAGGAGGCCTGCGAACTGAGCGAGCACAGGCTGCAGCGCCTCCAGCGCGAAAACAGACGTCTCGAGGAGCAGGCCGAAGCGATAATGCGACTTCGAAAGTAAGGACAACGCAAAGGAGGAGTAGCAATAGCAGGCCCGCAGCATGATCAGTGCTATTCGCGCGGAACTCTCGACGGCCATTCAGGCCAGGGCGATTCGCCCGCGTGGCCAACTGCTTCGCGAACTTCAACGCCAGCGCGACCTACTGCGCGAATGGGGTCAACGCGCGCAGCTTCGCGACGAGCAGCTGAAGCCGGAGGAATTGGCCGCTTGCAGGATGGCCATCCATGATGAAGAGGGCGGGCGACTTAGCCGACGAGATCGCCGCAGCCAAGGCTCAATTGCTGCGCGGCGAGCAGCGGCGGCGGCGGTTCGTGCGCCGGCAGTCCGCGCTCGCAACGCAAGGGCTCATGGATGCGAACCGCTCGATCCTTGCCGAGCGTGGGGTTTTTCATCGACAGGCCGAGCATCAGATCGCAGCTCAACGGTGCCCGGCGAAGCAGTTCGACCTGCTCGCCGCGGAGGAGGGGACTAGGCTTGCGACAGCGCCGTCTTGCGGCATGGGCTAGATCAGCGCCGAGACACACATCGCGCAGGTGCGCGCCCGCCACCAGACGGAGCGCGAGCGGCGCGAAAGGGGGCGACGACTGGAGCGGCGCGGGCTGATCGGGGCCGTGCAGGACGAATGGAAACGACAAGCCGACGCCGAACACGAAGCAGTGCTACGACGACATCGCGGGCTGAAGAAAGATCACCGGATCGCTTCATGAGCAAGGAATGGATGGGGCGCCGTGCGCGACGCCGATTGCTCGAGGTGGCCATCGAGAAGTCGCTCTCAGGCGGCGCTCGCAAGGTCGACGTTTGCTTCGCGGGCAGCATCGCCGACGCCTTTGCCGCGGGCGCAGACGACGGCGCCAGTCTGCAGCGCCGGGTTTCGGAGGGGGAAGCGCGCCGGACAAGTGATCTCATGTCTGCCTTGCAAGCCGTCGCCCCGACGAACGCGGGGGCGCGTTGATGGGCGCGAGGCCAATTGTGCCGAGCTGGCCCGCGGGGCGCAGGCGCGGTGCAACTCGACGCGACAACCGTTGCAGTCCTCTTCGGGATCTTCGGCGGGGCCTCGCGTGTCCGCGCTTGTGCAGGCCATGCGCTGCGTGCTCTCTGGCGCCTCGCCAGAACGAGGTCGCGGTCTGCGCGCGCTGCGGCGTCAAGGGCGTCGCGCGTGACTTGAAACGGCGCGACCAGGATGGACCGCGACTTCCGCGTGGCCAACTGTCGCCAACCCCGCCGCCAGCGACGCCAGCGCCTGCCGCCAGACAGCAGCAGACAGTCGACTTATTTGTTCCTACTCCAGTCGCACCCGCGCCCATAGCCTCACCAGCAGCGCCCGCGGCAGACCGAATTTGCTTCGACGACCCTTGCGACCGCGACCTCGAAGACGAACCGGCGCCCGCAACGGCTCGGTGCGCTGCGACGTGCCCGGCCTCGCCTGCGCCGCCAGCAGAGCAAATGGCGCCAGCGGCGACCTTCGCCGCCCCGCTATCCGCATGCCGACGCTGCCGCCGAGGGCCAGCGCGGCGCTCCCAGACACTTCTCGATCGCAGCCCTTTCTCGCGACCTTGCCGGGCGCGCGAGCGACGCCGCCCCGCGCCCCGAAGCTAGTCGCCGACTTGCGCGCCCACCAAACCCCCGAGGCCCCCCGGCGCGCCTCCACGCTGCCGCGCCCGAGCGCGCCAGGTTGGCTCCCCGAGCGCGCCGGGTCGCCCATCGCAGTGCCAGCTCGAAGGAGAAACCCGATTGCAAAGTGCGCATCTCTGACGATGGCGACGGCTTGCGCGACCCACGCCGGCGCATCCCGATCGGGGTTGGCGGCCCCGCCGGCGGGTCGGGAGTGGGGGCGCCAGAACGGATGAAAAAGGGGGTGGACAAACCTCCTGCCCTGACGCGTCGATTATGGAACATGCCGTTCTCGGTTCGCGAGAGGGCGTCGCGGTCGTCGTTCTTGCGGGCCTGGGTCCGTCGGTTTCGGTCGCAGGCCGTTTTCGCTAAGGGGAGGTTTACTCAGGGGAGTATTGTCCACCGCCGATAGGGCGCAACCCGCTTGGGGGCTACTGGCCCAGACGGAGAGTCCGACCATCCACCGACCAGCAGCGCGAGCAATTGGCCCGCTCCGAGAGGCCGTGCGACTGATGCAACTAAGGGGGCCACCTCGACGCAAGGCGACCAGCTGCGCGACGCCGGCGGCGCAGGCGACTCCACGGACGGTCCCGATGTCACCGCCACTAGGGGGTGTTGCCAGCAGACAACCAACCGACGCGGCGCCAGCTTGCGGGCTTGCGCGCCGCGCGACAGCAACGGCCGAAGCGACCTCCAACGGAGCAAAACCATGGCAACGTTGCGTTTTAGCTCGGGCACCAGCGCGTCGACCGCGCCGCCGTCGCCGGACCAGCTGCCAAGAGAGTGGGCGGGCCGCTCGAGCAGCGGCCAGGTTCACCGCGCCACCGACGCTGGACCGGGGGGCCAATCCTCAGCCGGCAACGACTTGCCACCAATCTTTTTCGGCTCGCCGCTGTCTGGGCGTGGCGCAAGTGGTGCTTCTTGACAGAATCACGAGAAGAGCCCCCCCCTGGGCACCGCGCAGCAGCAACGGCGCCTCACGGGCTGCGTGGGCGAGCTACTCGCTCGAGCAGCGGCCAGGTTCACCGCGCCGCCGACGCTGGGCTGGGGGGCCAACCCCCAGCCAGCAACGACCTGCCACCAAGCCTTCTCGGCTCACTGCTGCCCAGGGTGCACGAGTGGTGTTTCTGGTTGAAACGAGCCAGAAGAGCTTCCCCCCGGGCACCGCGCAGCAGCCGCAACAGCGCCTGCGGCCAGCGCCGCCTTGCAGCATGAAGCACGCGACAGCTGCTTCCCAGCTGGGCCCTGGGTGGCCCGGGGCCAGCGCCAACGTCGCAGTTGGCCCCGACCAGCTCGAGGCGCCATCCGCCCCGAGAACGCGGCCAGCGAGAGCCGAGGCGCTCGGCCCCGAGAGGGCCGACCAACCCGCACGACGCGGTAGGCGACGGGCGATTAGCTTTGTTGGTTCGGGCACGCGGCCCTTCCTGAATCCAGCGACGTCTGGCATGGCGCCCCGATGCCAGCCGGCGGCGCTCTGCAACGGAATCGGCAATTTTTCTTGGCGGCAGGACAGACGCCGCGTGCGAAGAGCGCCAGCGCTACGACGTCAGACCCCCGTCCAACCGACATCCGACACCCCGTGAAGCAGTCGGCGCCAACAGTCGCCCGCTAGCATCGACGGGCCTCCAGCGCGCCCGACCTCGCCGACCCGGCCGCCCAGCAAACCCGCCCGGCCAGCCCGGGCAGGGCAGGGCCAAGCAACTCTTCCGAGCAACGGACGCCGCCATCCCTCAATCACCGCCGCCGCCCACGGTGCCACCACTACCACCGCTCCACCAGGTTTGCCTCGACCCTGGACCAACGATTAATCGGGCGCCCCAGAGCACCTGGCACCCGCGACCATGGCCTCAACGAGGCAGCCGACTACCATGCTGCGTCACCAGCCACCGCGATAGCTACAGCCGAACAGGAAGTACCATCTTCACCGACGGCCCCCCACGCTCGAAGCAGCCAGACGACGACGCATGGTGGGTGGGAATTGTAGGCGGCGACAGCATCAGCGTCAGCTTTCCGGGCGCCGTTGTCGGCAGGCACAAGAAGGGCGCCGACGTAGCCCCAGAAGGCAGCGCGGACCCGGAGACTACTTCGACCGCGGTGGAGTTCATCGCGCTCATCTGGGCCTTCGCCTGGATATCCCACGGCAGCGCCGACGACGTCGCCGGAATTTTTGGGCGTATTCACTTGTGCGCTCCAACTTGCCCAGCGAGTTGCCCTTGCGGACCGCGGCCCTGGCCTCGCCAAGACCCTCTGCATATTCTACGACATGGTCAGTAATGAGATCGTCAACGCGTCCACGCCCGCGAGGCGAGCCCCAGGAACGAAGTCGCCGACGCGACCGCGAACCGCGCGCGCGCTGCAGCAGTGACCGACCCGCGACCAGGTTGGTCGAGCATCATGGACGGCGCGCATCAACGTGATTGGGAGTTCTGTCTCGGCGCGGATCAGAACGCCAAGGGGGCCTGCCCTTCCCCGAGCGGAGGCGGGCGCGCGGCCACCAAGGCGCCGACGGAGGCCGAAGCTCGCCTCTTCTAGGATCTAGCCGAAAGCAGCGAGAGAAAGACCGACGTCGAGATCAGCGCCGCGACCCACAACATTCAGTCAGGCCGAGGGCCCAAGGAAGGAGCCATGGGAGGACATGACAAATCAGCAATTTTTCCATCGCGAGCAGCCTCTTTGCCGAGGACGCCCACCTTATTGGCATCCAGGAAGCGAGGGCACCCGAGGGAGTTCGCGGATGTGAAGACGCAACATGTGCCAGCGCCAGTAGCTGCCGCGCCATCTCCATCGGCCAAAGGAGGCGCAACTACGGGCGCGGGCTCCGCGTGAAGCGTGGCAGGAATGGGGCTGGTTTTCAAGCCCGACCAGCTCGCCGTCGCTTAGGAGGGCCCGGGGCTTCTCCTCATTCGCGCAAGCGCCCCAGGCTTCTCGCGCGCGCTTGCTGTCGCGCACGAACCGCGCTCGAATGCCATCGAGACTGGGGAAGCAAGCTCGCGAAGGAGACCGAGCAGCGCCAGGTCAGCATCGTGCTCGTCGACTCCAACGCCAGGACTGGCGACGTCGCGGGCGCCGCGATCGGGAGTCAAGGTGCGCCGCTGAAGGGGGGGCCCCAGCGGGGGTCGCCTCCGCGAGCTGCTTCTGGCCAACCACCTCTCGGCGGCCGTCGCTTCCGTCGGGCGCGGCCCCGGGCGCCGCGCCGGGCGCTCAGGAAAAGGGCCGCGCCGCATCGACTGCGTTGCTCTGCCCAGCGGCTACGCGGACTCCATCGAGACGCGATCCGCCCTCCGCGGAGTCGACGACGGCTTCGACGCCTAGACCATGGGCGACCGCTGCCCCGTTCAGCTCGCGCTCGCCCACGAGATAGTCTCCGCCGTCGCGATGGGCATCCCGGAGCTGGGCGACGCGAAGCTCGATGAAGACGGCCGCGAGAAGTTTAGCCAGAAGCCACAGGATTTGCAACCCCCAAGGCGGGGCGCCATCGCGACCGACCACCTCGGCGCAGTTTCCGAGCAGTTCACGAAGGCGGCCCGCGAGTGCTCCCGCCCGAAAGACCAGGGGCACCTCAAGCCCTACATCACGATGCTCTCCGTTGCATGTCCACGGATTCGGCGAGTTCTGACCGAGGCGGTCAGGTCCACCAAGGAGAACGACCTCGCCACGGCGACCGGCGCGGATCGCTTTCGGTGCGCGGCGACACTATTCGCGCAATGTGCAATGCTACCAGAACAAGCCAACGCCGCACCTCTGGCGAACGTCCATGATTGCGCCGAGCTTGCCGCCACTTCCGTGTTGTTCAGTCTCTCAGCCCCGCCGACCAGCAAGTAGACGCAGCGCGACCGCCATCGGCGGCCAGCTCCACCATCAAACGGAAGCGCGCTACCCCACTACGAGACCACCGTTCAGATTTTGAAGGCGTCGAGCCCTTGCTGCAAAAGGGGGCCGGGGAATGTCGCGATGACTTTTTGGAATGGCGCGGCCAGCGGCGCGGGTCGCGGACCACGCGCCGCGATAAGAATCGCGACGTGCCGAGCGCCTCCTCGCCTTCGGTGGCAGGAAGCCCAGGGGGCCGCCGGCGCCGCTTATCCGGAGCAGCGACGACGGTCTCCCGCTGACGAGCAAGGCGGAGATAGCCGACCACGCCTTCGCCTACCGCGGGAATATCGAGCGTGGCACCGTGACCGTGGCCGACGGTGTCGCGCAGGACTGCAACGCCCGCGCCAACGCAGTTCGACCAGCACCAACTACCCAGGACGTCATGCCACGACGCCAGCTTGCGACACAGCTGGCAGCAGCTAGGCGCGGCAGACGAGGAAGTCCCGAACATCTCACCGACGACATGTCCAAGGCCGACCCCGAGGGGATGGTTTTTTTTTCTTGTCTCGGTGAAGACGCAGCTCGAGAATGCGGATTCCATTGCAGCCAGAGGCTGCTACTAAACCCACTTCGACAAATGTCTGGGGCCGCTGGGGCAGCAGAAGTCGCACCGAGGCATCTGGCTGAACAACGCCGTGGGCAAGATGCACAGCTGCTTCCTACGTGCACGCGAGAAAGAGTTGCTTCCCGACTTGCCCCAGTCGACGCAGCGCGGTGCTCGACCCGAGATGGCCGCTGGCTTAATCGCCCACGCGACCTTGGCTCTCGTCGGCGACTGCCTTCGACGAGCGAGATTGCGCAGCGTAGCGTTTCTGGACCTACGCGAAGCCATCCTTTCCGTCACCCGCCGATGAGCTCAACGATCTCATCGCAATAATTTACATTCCCGGCTTTCTCAAGCCCATCTTGGCCGATTGGCTCCAGCAGCCAGCCGTGCAATGACAGGCGCATTGACGGCGCGCGCCTGTGCCCCGTCATCGCCGACCATTATGCCACCAGTTGGGTGGCGGCAACAAATTCGACTCCCTACCAATTCCCGCGGGCAAGCGCCAGGCCTGGGGCGCCGTGCCCCGACGCGGCTTTCCACGCGCGCGTCGCCATCGTGCTGCGCGCGATCGACCAAGCAGCGGCGCAAGCGATGGCCAACAACAGCCTCCAGTAGGCCGCGGCGTCGACGCCCGCGGCGCGCCGCCCCTCTCGGCTATGCCGCGCGAGGGCGCCGCGCTCAGGAACGCGTCTTTCGTCGGCGACCTTGCCGACTGCAACTCGGCGCAAGCTGCCGGCGGCCTCCTCGAGGTCACCCGACTTTCGGCCACCAGGTTGTGCGCCGCAGCCTACCAGCGCGGATTCAAGCCGCGCGCCGGCCGTGCCAAGGCCATCCCCATGATCTACAGCAGCGGCAAATGCATGAGCGATGCCATTCGAGAAATATTTCGTCCGCCGCAAGAAGCTCTCGCGGAAGGCCGAGCCGAATTGCGCCCGCGCGCCCTCGACCTCGTCGCTGACGTGCAATCGTCTGGAACGGCCTCGCCAAGAAGGGCCGCGACCACTTCGCCTCCCGCGTCGCGGCCTCGCTGCCCAAGACCATGCGCTGACGGGGCGCGCCCTGCTCAAGGGGGCCGGTGCGAAGACTGGAGTTCCCGACTTCAACGCGCGCCAGTCGGCTGCGCGACTGCGCTACCTACCGTGTCTGCGCCAGGGCGGACCTGCAGCCTTGCCCCGTCTAGTCGACGGCCAGCGGCAACGTAAGGGCGCCGGGAGCTACAAGCTGAAGCAGAACGTCGTCTTCTTCCGCTCGCGCGCGCCTTGACAGGTGGCCCGATAAGCGCGGGCAGGATGGCGACATCAATGCGCGGGCACGGAGACGACCCGAGGAGTTCACTAACACCGTCGAAGTTGCGACCGAGGCCTGCATTTGCCGCGCCCGCGACCAGGCCCAGCGCGAGAAGCTCGCCGAGGACCTCGAGATGCACCCGGCCTTTCCGATCGCAGCGGCTGGCGAGGCCATCCCTCATAACTGCGTCTGCCACGCATGCGGGCGGACCACTGGGGCGAGGCAGGGCGCGGAAGTGCACGTGGGCAGGGGCCGCAAAGATCTCGCGCGCCCGCGGCCGTGGGAAATGGGCGCGGCCTGTCGAGGCTGCCAGATGGAATTCCAAAGCTTCCCGCCATTCGCGAAGCACTTGAACTCGGCGCACCGCTGCCGCGAATGCCGGCGCGTCTGGCGCTGCATGGCGCGGGGGTCCTTGACCGAGCAGCAGGTCGCCGGCGACCTTGCGGCCGTCGCTACGGCCGCAGCGGCCAACAAAAAGCAAGGGCGGCCAACCCACAGCGAAGTCCCCGCCTACAAGACGGACGTCACGCCACTACCGATGCTGGACACCTCACCCGTCGCGCCGGAGGTCTACGCTACCACGCAGGCCGAGAGCCCGCGGCCTACCACGACGCCGCAGCCCGACGCAGCAGGCCAACCGGCAATTGCATTTCTCACTGACCGACCCAGCGCGCCAGGCGACCTCCAGCAGACGATGGCCAACGCCACGATCACATCCATGAGCGCAATGGACTACATCACGATCGACACCAGCACCTTCGGGGAAGCAACGGCATCGCGCGACGGTTTGGGCCAGGTTTGCACCGAGCTACAGCACGGCACTCTTGCAGCGGTGTATACCGAGATTCCGAGACGCCCCTGGTACGACTACGATCCGATAGAGAGTGCAGCATACCATGCTATGAAGAACCGTGTTTGTGATGCACCCTGGGGAAGAGCCGACATCTCTTGGAATATCGCTAACAGGCTCCACAGCGCTAGTACTGTGACCAGGGAAGTGCTCGCTACAATACACGCCGCAGCCGACATGATGATTTCGTTTGGTGCCATCCGCATACTACCGTCGGACCATCATGTCGAAGGATTGCTGGGAGCTCCCCGAGACGCAGCACATCGTTCAGCACCCGTCCTTGGCCAGCAGCATAGCCACGCATTACCAGTTAGAAACGGTCGGGATCATTGCGAACGCGATCTTCTCTGTCGAGGAGCCACCTATGAAGGAGTCGAGCGCCGACGACATTGATGCAATTACCGCCGCAGTGCTCGACATTATGATCATCGCCAGGTGGGGATTCAAAGGGTCTAGATCCGCCCCAGACGCCGATATGGCCGCTACTTGTGACGCTTACGACGTGATCCGAGAAACCGCCTCGCCGACAGCCTGGACCCCAGAGCGGGCAAGGAGGAGCGTTGTGTTTCTCGACGGGAAGCCCGCACCCCTCGCCCCCGCGCGTCATGCGGGAGAGTGCTGTGCCAGCCTACCTCCCAGCGCCGAGACCTCTAGAGAAGGTCAGCGGGCTTCCGCGGCCGCCCAATCGCAGAGAAGAGAAGGGCCGGGGGCCGCCTGGCCGCCCAGTCGCAAAGAAGAGCAAGTCTGGGGGCCATGCGGCCGCCCAGCCGCAAAGACGTGGAGAAGAACTCGTTCGGCACCAACAAGGACGTGATCAGGTGAGCGCGGCCACGGCCGGATTCGACCGCGGGGCCGATATTGAAAGCGGAGGGAGGAGGAGGGAGGAGGAGGAGGAGGAGGAGGAGGGAGGAGGAGGAGGAGGAGAGGAGGAGGAGGAGGAGGAGGAGGAGGAGGAGGAGGAGGAGGAGGAGGAGGAGGAGGAGTTGCTGAGCCGTCTGTCTCCTCGGGGGCGGGCTGGCGCTGGGTCTGGGGCCGGAATCGGGGCCTGGCCCAGGGCAGGGGCTAGGGGGCCCGGGCCGTGGCTGGGGCATGGGCCGGGGCTGGGGCTCTGGCCGGGGCTGGGGCCCGGTGCCCAGGGCGGTGCCGACGTTGGGGCGTGAACCTGGGCTGGGGCTGGGGCCAGGGCCAGGGCTGGAGCGGAGGCCGAGGCGGGAGGAGGGGCTCGGTGACCACATGTGAACCCTACCCCCGCCCCCGATGGTTTTTCAGGGGTGGGTGGGGGTTCACTTCGTTCGGTAGCTCCGGGAGTGAGCCCCCGCCCCCCCTTCGAATTCATGGGGGATGGGGGGTCGGGTTCACAATTTGGCCACCCAGGGGTCTTGAGCTCCCCTGCCGACAGGGATACCACCCCGTTGTTTTCCTTGTTTACAGTTGGGACCGCATGGGGTGGAGATCACAGACCCCTCCGGTTACCCTCCCCTGGGACCCTGGGACCCTTCCCCCACCTTCCCGTGGACCACCCTCTGAGTCCCCAGGACCCCCTCCCGGCGGGGAAGGGACAAAGGGAAAGGGCTTCCCTTCAACGTAAGTACGACACTGTTCGATCTCCAGATTCAGGAAGTTAGCGTAACTACTTCAATTTGGGTTGTTCGCCTCGACGAGGCTGGGTTGAACCATTTCTTGCCCAGGTCTTGAGCCATCTTGGGGCTCTAGAGCTTTCTGGATTTGCTCTGCAGCGGAGAATCCCCGCAAACAAAATCACACATCCTTTTCAGAGTCTTGAAATTTTAGGGCCTCCTGGGCGTCGTTTGGCTCCCTGGGGCTGGTTTTCAGGTATCTCGTGTAGAGGTCAAAAAGGGCGCCAGGAAGCACAGATTCGGTGTGGGAGTGGGTGGGTCGCAGGCTGCAAAACCCAAGACCTTCTTAGGACAGTCCTAAGTGTTCTCAGACTCCAACATCGTACAATCACGGTAGCCGATCTGTAAACCATTGCTGTTGCAAGTGGTTGCCTGCCCATGTCTGGGGCTGGAAGCCTCATCTTCAGGAATTATCGCAGTCGTGATCGCGTGTGTAGCGGCGCGACAGACGATCATGATGTGGGGAACTCACAGATGGGAGCAAACATTGCTTTCTCGTTGCAGGCTTCGCTCTACGATTTCCTGAAAAAGAACAGCTTCAAAGGATTCTGGATGCAGGCCCGTGCAGCGCCACACCGAATTCAGCCTTCCCTAGACATTCTGCTGAGATAGGGAAGTCATTGCATCGGCATCGTGCGCGCTTCCACTCTCACCGTTCATGTATGCTTTCACGATAACGCGAGGCCGGCCGCCTAACAACAACCATGCTGGTCACCGTCGCAAGCCTTGCTGTAGGTCTTCCTTGTCATGATGGTGTGTGTGTGTGTGTGCTTGCCTCCCTTGCCATGGTCTACATCGACGTTAACTGGAGCGTTGTTGGAGCATGTATCTTCAATGGAGTCCAGATCCGTCGACGGCAAGCCGACACACTGTTCTAACAGTCGTTATCCTCAGTGTCAGATCGTCATCGACTTGGCGGTTGCGAGCCATCGCGACGATCCATGTATGCACGGCTGTCTGCGGCTCTGCCATTGCAGGTCATTTCCGTCCCCTTTCAGGTTTTTCGGCATGCCAGCCTCCGCAATAGTTGCTCGCCGTGAACCTTGCTTGTCCCTTTCTTCCGCGTGCCAATAGTACCTCCCTGAGATGAAGCATATGAAAGTGTGGATGGGTGCGTTTGGAGATCGCAACACGCTGCAGTCTGGGATGGCAGCCACTGGCTGGAGCCGAGGGGAGCCCGGGTGTGGAGGAGAAGGGTCCGGGCCAGGCATGGAGTTGTAGCCGGTCGGGAAGTGGAGCGGGGCAGGACACCGCGAGCTGCGTAGAGGCTGCTTGGCCGTCCTGAGCCCGCCTTGCCGCGACCTCGTGGAGGGTGGATCTGATCGTGGGCCCCTCGTGGTGTGTGCGGTCGGCGACTACCTGGCGCGGCCCCCTCGTATTGATATGGTCTCTGACGAACGTTCCGCCATGCGGCCAGCCTCGTCTCGCCGCGCTGACGCTGCGGCGACCCCGGCGCGGGCGTCCAAGAAACGAACGTCGGCACTGGCCCGATTTGGTGATGTAGGGCGATCTGCGCTGTCAGAAACCAGAGCCCACGTCATCGCGACGTGAGCCCTCTGTCCGTTCACTCCCCTCTTCCCGAGGGGCTCGAGCCTCAGGATCACCACGCCGAGTCCCCGGGGCCAGGCCCAGACTCGCTGGGCCTCTGGTCAGGTCTCCCGCGGGCTGCATGCGGCCCGTTGCACTCGGACCCTGCCTGTGCGTACTCGAGGTGGTGCACATCCACCGAGCTTGCGTCACCGCGGCGTGGGCATGCTCTACACGACCTCCCTCCTGACGGGATCACCTCGCCGAGTCCAGGGAAGCTGGGCCTCCGTTCGAGTTTCCCGCTGGCTGCCTGCGGCCCGGTGAACTGGGACCCTCATTACGCTTATTGGAATGGATGCGTATCCACCGCCGCAGACACCGAGTTTTCCAGGCTGTGGATGCGTATGCATTCCGTCCTCGGACTTCCGATGCCGACGATGCCGCGACGACGACAACATCGGTGGTGACGGGATGGGGAGTCAGATCTTGACGACGGTATCATGACGACAATGGCGAGCACGGCGACGAAGACGAGCATTGGGGTGACCCGCTCTAGCGATGACGACGACGACCAGTTAGATGAAGACGACTGCATGCTTAGGAGGAGGGGAGGGGGAGATGAGGAAGAAGACGACGACGAACACGCGCATCAGGGAAATAATTGCGGCGAAGGTGGCGGCGAAGACTGCGATCTGATGCGCGTTCACGTTAGCTCGTTGCGTGATGTCCGACCCCGAGCCAAATCTCCAGGTCGGTTTTGGAGGTCGCCGCGGCTATCGCGGCGGCCACATGTCAGGGCACGGCTTTCCTGCCCATCCCCAGCTTTCCCACTGCTCTACGGTGTTGGCGTGGCTCATACTTAACCATCTAGCGACAGATAGATGCAAGATCATGTCCAGCATGGGCAATCACGTTGTTTTGGTTGGGGGCCGATTATCACGCAGCCAGTGAGCAGCAGGGCCTTCACGACGCCGCTCGGCCCCCTGGACCAGGGGGACCCCGTGGTCTTCCGATCCAAGCTCGGGGACGCGTAAGACTCGAGTGCGCCGGAACTCGGCTTCGCCCACGCTTTTTGGCGAGCCCGTTCTGGATTTTGACGTTCCAGTTTTCGTGGGATGTCTGCAGCGGGAGCCCGCATCAAATCTCAGGCTGGGTCGCGTCATTTTCATGATGGCCCCGTCGGGCCAACCCGAGTCCCCCTGACCCGAGTCTCGTGTCTCCCCGACAAGTTACCAGTTTGACACATATCCCTATCCCTATGTTTGGCATCACCTTACCTCGATGCCGAGCTTAAGGAGTTCCCAAGTTTCTGAGGGCACATCCCTGAGATCGTCATCGCTTTTTGCTTTCCGATCTTAGGAACAGGGATCAGTTCGAGTCTATTCGACAAGCCGCAGTCGCTCGTCGGAGCGGACTGTTCAGCCGCTGTCGCCGAGTGTCTGGGTGCGCCCCCGCCGCGTGGCCTCGTCGCCTCTGCAGCGGCCGCGCTGGTCTGGTTCCTGTGGTGGCGCTGTTCTCGGCTCCCAACGAGGCCGGCCAGGGCCCCCGAGCAGTCCGAGGTACGCAGGCGCAGGAGAGCGGTTTTGTGCGGGGCGGGAGGTCGGGGGAGTGGTGGGCGGAAGGGGGTGGGGGTGGAATGAGGAGGACGGGGGAGGAGGAGGACGGGGGGGGATGGCGGGAGGGATGGAGAAGGAACGGAAGGAACGGAAGGAAAGTCGGAGGATAAAAAGGTACCAATACCGCTACCCTTCCCTCGTTTTCCCTGTTTGGGCCTCCTGGGAGGCCCTTGCCGCCACCGCTGGTTCTGGTCAGAGCGCGCCCCGGGAGAGGGCCGGGGAGTAGCGGTATCGATACCGTTTTGTCTCCCCAGGAAGGGGGGCAGTGCGGGCGGGGGAGGCATGGTCGGCTCTCGGGAGTGGTGAGGGTGAGGATGCGGCATGGAGGCAGAAGAGTGAGGGTGGGCGGAGTGCGGGGGGGAGGGGGAGAGGGCGGGAGGACTGGGGAGCTCAGGAGTGGAGGCCGAGGTGGTTGATCCAACATGAGGGAGTTCGCCGGGACCTCTTCATCCCCTCCCGCTGGCCGTCTGTCTCGCCCTGGCCTCGGTACCACCCTGCACTGCCGCCCCCCCAGGCCCCCCTCGCTTTCTCTTTTTCTCTCCCTTCGCCTTCATGCCTGCCCCTTCGTACCCCCCACCCCTCCCCCTCCCCCCCCTTCCCCCCCCCGTCCTCTCGCCCCTCCCCCCTCTCCTCGTCTCTCCGCCGCGCGGTGCCCCTCCCCTCTGCCCCCCCCCCTGCTTCTCGCCTTCCCTTTTCCACCCCCCCTGCCCATGCCCTCGGCGTTCCCTTTTCTCCGCCCCTGCTCTTCCGCTCCCCGCCCCCGCACTGCAGTCAGTCAACCCTCCCTTCCGCTCTCCCGCGCTCGCTTCCGTCCCTTCCTCCCGCTCCTCGTCCTGCCTCGGAGGCCAGACCTGTGGCGGAGCGGGCTGCGGCACGACGCGGAGGGCCGCCGAGGGGGCGAAACTGCAGGGCGTGATTGCGGAGAGCGCCACGGAGGATGGCAAGCCCGTAATCGCGCAAGGCGTGGACGAGGCTCACAAGACGGTGTTCTGGCGAAGCTGCAGTTTGGTCGGGGAGACAGAGCCTCGAGTGAGCGGGATCTCGTGTTTGCCGGCGTTTTTATAACGAGCGCCTCCTGGATTTTGAAAGTTCTCGTGGGATGTTTGCAGCGGGAGATCGCGTCAAATTTCAGATTGGGCCTCGTCATTCTCATGGATGGCCCCGTCGGGCCAAGTCCGAGTCCCCCGAACCCGAGTCTTACGTCCCCCCGATTTGGACAGCCAACGCCGAGGAGAGGATGAGGATCGGTGTGGACAGGTGCGGCGGTCCCGGTGGCACAGATATCCGTGAGAGCTTCGCGTTCTGCCGCCAGCCCCCCTCTCTGTCAGATCTGGCCAGATCAGAGCTACTCCGGATCTCGTAACAATGGGGGGGGGGTCTGCTTTTGGGGGGGGTCTAACGGGCTTCGTCAAACACAATTGTGGGGGGGTCTCGATTTTGGACCCTTTGTTGCCTGTCTGGGGTGGGTCTACTTGGGGGGGGGTCCCAGACCGGCCGTCAAACACTTTTTTGACCCCCCCTGTATTATGAGATTTTGAGTAGGTCGGGCTGTCTGAGTGCCGTCTCGGGGACATCTGGGAATCTCGTGCGAGGACAGTTGGCAATACCAGCGCATATTGAGATGCTGGAGTTGCTAGCGAATGTGCTGTTGGCTTTTTAGAGTGCTTCCCTCGTGTTGTGGATAGGAAGCCCTGTTGGAACGACGGAGAGCTGCTTGAGGCAAACTTGGCAAGCATCGCGCGGCTGGGACTGTCTTCGGGTTCCTGGCATCCTTCGCTATTTTCGTGGACTCGCGGCCGCGGGCCCAGCGCCGACTTTTCACGGCGGGGAAGCCGATACCCGCCCACCGACCCCCGAGCACATGCCCCAATGCAGAAGCCTACAGTTTTACACCCCTGAAGAGGGGAGCGGCACTTTGACGCAGCCTCCGTGGGATGGGTTCTCAGCCTCGGGAGCGCGAATGCGTCGGAATTTACCAGGGACGGTCGCCTCAGGGGCGCGAACCTGCTGTCATTTACAAGAGATTGCGGCCTCCGAAAGAGCGTGTTCTGTGGGCGCTTGAAGGGGAGGGGGGGGTGAAACCATACCCTCCCCCCTCCCCTGAAGGGTGGGGGGGGGTTCGACCCCTCCCCCGCTGGCGTCGGCGGCGGCGGGGAGCGTCGACGAGGACGACGGCGACAGTGATGACGACGACGACGACGCTCCGCCACCGTGCCTTGGTTTTGGATCAGAGTCCTAATGGATGCCTCTTGGGTCTCGTCGGAGGGCTCTAGGGGGCCTCTGAAGGGCATTAGTGAAGCATCCTGGGCGCTTCTTGGACGTCTCTTGGGGCCTCTTCGAGATGGTGGTGGTGGTGGTGGTGGTGGACTGTGGTGGTGTGGTGGGTTGTGGGTGGTGGTGGTGATGGTGGTGGTGGTGGTTGTGGTGGTGGTGTGGTGGTTTGTGGTGGTGGTGGTGGTGGTGGTGGTGGTGGGTTGTGGTGGTGGTGATGGTGATGGTGGTGGTAGTGGTGTGGTGGTTTGTGGTGGTGATGGTGGTCGTGGTTGTTGTGGTCGGTTGTGGTGGGTTGTGGTGGGTTGTGGTGGGTTGTGGTGGGTTGTGGTGGTGGTGGTGTTTTTAGTGGCGGTGGTGGTGAAGTGGTTTGTTGTGATGGTGGTGGTGGTGGTGGTGGTGGGTTGTGCTGGTTGTGATGGTGGTGGTGGTGCTGATGGCGGTGGTGGTGGTGGTGGTGGTGTGATGGTTTGTGGTGGTGATGGTGCTGGTGGTGGGTTGTGGTGGTGGTGGTGGCGGTGGTGGTGGTGGTTGTGGTGTGGTGGTGGTGGTGGGTGGTGGTGGTGGTGGTGTGGTGGGGTGGAGGTGGTGCTGGTGGTGTCGGTAGCGGAGGTGGTGGTGGTTGTGGTGTGGTGGTTTGTGGTGGTGGTGGTGGTGGTGGTGGTGGTGTTGGTAGGTTGTTTTGGTGGTGAGGTGGTGTTTGTGGCGGTGGTGGCGGTGGTAGTGGTGATGGGTTGTTGTGGGTGGTGGTGGTGGTGGTGGTGGTGGTGGTAGTGGTGGTGCGTTGTCGTGGGTGTGGTGGTGGTGCTGGTGGGTTGTTGTTGTGGTGGTGGCGGTGGTGGCTGTGGTGGTGGTGGTGGTGGTGGTTGCGTGGTGGTTTGTGGTGGTGGTGGTGGTGAGTTGTTGTGGTGGTGGTGGTAGCGGTAGTGGCGGTGGTGGTGGTGTTTGTAGTGGTTCGTGGTGCTGGTGGTGGTGGGCTGTGGTGTTGATGGTGGTGGTGGTGCTGCTGCTGGTGGTGGTGCTGGTGGTGGTGGTGTGTGGATTGTGGTGGAGATGGTGGTGGTGGTGGTTTGGTGGTTTGTGGTGGTGGTGGTGGTGGTGGTAAGTTGTGGTGGTGGTTTGTGGCGGTGGTGGTGATGGTCGTGGTAATGGTGGTGGGAATGGTGTGGTGGTTTGTGTTGGTGGTGGTGGTGGTGGTCGTGGTGGTTGTGGTGGGTTGTGGTGGGTTGTGATTGTGGTGGCGTTTTTGTTGTTTTTGAACATTATTAATTCTAAAGAATAATTATTGTTGGGACCCCTGGTGCACGGCCCCCCTGCGCCGCCTAGGCCGCAGCTACATTTTCATCATTTTCGTGAGGAAGCCTCAGGTAATACGATGTCATCAAGATCCGGTTGTTTTGTTGTAATCCGTTTTCCCTTGCAAAAAACACTATAAAATGACATTTCTTGTTCTAATATAATCAAATTTCAAGAATCCCTTGCAAAAAATAAGGTAAAGTGGACATTCGCGCGCGCAAGACGAAATCCTTCCAAAAGCTTAGTGTTCGGAGCGATTTTAACATAAAAACATCAAAAAACCAATGGTTTTTCAACAAAAAAATGTCAAAATCTCATCCCGCGCGCTCTTGCGGATTCGTAGGAAACCCAACACTTTTTAAACATTTCTGTCAAACGGGCTTTTGCGAGCAACTTTTTCGAACTTCTGCGACAACGGTTGCGCACCTGCCAGGGCCATCATCCCTGTCAAATAATACCATGCGGGACACATTCGTTTTTTCTTCGCGCGCGCACGCCGAAATCTGCAAAAACCATTGGGTTCTTAAGAATTTTAGCACCGCGCATCATAAAATCACACGAATCGCACCGTAGGTCCTCGAAAAACACCTGCACGACTTTTCAAAATTTCTACCCGCGCGCGCTGTCCGAATCCTAAAAAAACCAATGGTTTTCCAACATTTATGTTACATGAGCTCGCGCGAGCTACTTTCGCACGCTCTTGCAACGGGGTTCGCGCGCCTGCCAGGGGCCACAATCCGCCAGTGTAGTAGCCACGCGCCAGTGTAGTAGCCACGGTCGTCCGCAGGCCACGAAGTGAAGTGTCCGAACGTCATAGGGCGGGAAGCTGGGTGTGGGTGGTGGCGAAGAGTCGTTTGGAAATTGGTAGAGCTTGAACCGGCCCCCCCACAAAGTGGGGGTATTGCCCGCCTCCTATGAAAACCCTGGCACTGGTGAGAACGGAGTGTCCCCACGTGCTAGTAATTGTTGTTGTTGTTGTTGAATATTATTACTTCTAAAGAAATATTATTGTTGAGACCCCTGGTGCGCGACCCCCCTCCAAAACCTAGGCCGCAGCCTCATTTCCTTCATTTTCTAGCGAAAGCTTCAGAAAAGTGGATTGTCACCGGATCCGGTTGTTTTGTTGTAATCCGTTTTCCCTTGCAAAAAACACTATAAAATGAAAATTCTTGTTCTTACTTGATCAAATTGCAAGAATCCCTTGCAAAAAATAAGGTAAAGTGGACATTCGTGCGCGCAAGACGAAATCCTTCCAAAACCTTAGGTTTCGTAGCGATTTTAACATAAAAACATCAAAAACCCAATGGTTTTTTAAGAAAAAATTGTCAAAATGTCCTTCCGCGCGCGCTGTCCGAATCCCACAAAACCAATGGTTTTTCAACATTTATGTTACATGAGCTCGCGCGAGCTACTTTTTCTTGTTCTAACATAATCAAATTTCAATAATCCCTTGCAAAAAATAAGGTAAAGTGGACATTCGCGCGCGCAAGACGAAATCCTTCCAGAACCTTAGGTTTCGTAACGATTTCAACATAAAAACATCAAAAATCCCAATGGTTTTTCAAAAAAAAATGTCCAAATTTCATCCCGCGCGCGCTGTCCGACTCCCACAAAACCAATGGTTTTTCAACATTTATGTTACATGAGCTCGCGCGAGCTACTTTTTCTTGTTCTAACATAATCAAATTTCAATACTCCCTTGCAAAAAAAAGTAAAGTGGACATTCGCGCGCGCAAGACCAACAAAAAACACGACGATCTCAGGAACTTGCCCCAAAAATGTGACCAACTCCGCTCTCTCTGTCTCTCTCTCTGTCTGCTCTCTGTCTCTCTCTCTGTCTGTCTGTGTCATGTATTGTATGTCACAATTGCAGGATGCTGGGCACACGCGCGCCCCGAATAAGTGACCAAGTTCTGTGGGTGTGTACCCCACGCCAGTGTAGTAGCCACGGTCGTCCGCACGCCACGAAGTGAAGTGTCCCAACGTCATAGGGCGGGAAGCTGGGTTTGGGTGGTCGCGAAGAGTCGTTTGGATATTTGGTAGAGCTTGAACTGCCCCCCCACGAAGTGGGGGTATTGTCTCGCGTCGCATGAAAACCCTGGCACTGGTGAGAACACTGAGCGTTCGGGTAAAATGATTGTTGTTGTTGTTGTTGTTGGTGGTGGTGGTGGTGGTGGTGGTGGTGGTGGGCTGTGGTGGTGGTGGGTTGTGCTGGTTGTGGTGGTGGTGGTGGCGGTGGTGGTGGTGGTGTGGTGGTTTGTGGTGGTGGTGGTGGTGAGGCCTTCGGGTCTTCCCGCCACCGTGTTTTGGCTTTGGGTCAGGTGGTGATGGTGGTGGTGGGCTGTGGTGGTGGTGGTGGTGGTTGTGGCGGTGGTGGTGGTGGTGGTGTGGTGGTTGGTGGTGGTGGTGGTTTTTGTGGTGGTGTATATGGCGATGTGTGATTCCCCACTGCGGCCTTTGGGCTCTTTCTGGTGATCGTCGCTGCGTTCCCGCCGTTGGTGCTGCTGGCCGCCGCCAGCGTCGGCGTCGACGCCAGCGCCGAGAGGGGGGGTTGGAACCTCCCCCCCCGGGGCCCTCTCTGGTCATCGTCGCTGCGTCTGCCGTCGGCGCTGCTGGCCGCCGCCAGCGCCAGCGCTGGCGCCAGGGGAAAAGGGGGGGGGGTTCGGGAGGGGGGGGTTTGGGGTGATGGGAGCCCCCCTGGTTCTGATCGACGTCGCCGGGTGTTGGGGGTTGGGGGGCCACCCCCTGGTTCGAAACGCGCCGCCGAATGTTCCCAAGGCAAGCGCCCGTGAAACGCGCTCTCTCTGGCCTCCGGAGCGCGAATCTCTTGTAATTGAGGAGGAGGAGGAGGAGGAGGAGGAAGGTTTTTGGCCTTGGGGTCGCGGGCGCGCTGCAGGTTACAAAGGATGGTGGCCTCGGGGGCGCGAATCCGTAGTAGCTTCCACAGGACGCGGCCTTGGGGACGCGAAGCTGGCGTCATTTGCGAGTGAAGTGGGTTCGGGAGCGCGTGCGCGTTGTAATTTACATGGGCTCTGGCCTCGAGAGCGCGCAGGCGGGGAATTTTGTATGGATCGTGGCCTCGGGGACGCGAGCGCGAGGTAATTTACAACGGGTCGTGGCCTCGGGGGCGCGCGCGTGGTGCAGTTTGCAGGGATCGTGGCCTCGTGCGCGCGAGCGTGGAGCAATCTGCAAGGGATCTCGTGGGCTCGGGGGCGCGACTCTGGTGCCACCTGCGAGGGGTCCTGGCCTTGGGGGGCGCGAGCACGGCGCAGTGCACGAGTGATCGTAGTTTCGAGGGCGCGAAGGTGGAGCAATTCCTTGCGATTCGCGTATTCTCACCCGCGATTGTTTACTTCGGTTCACGCTGCTGCGCCTATGTGCGTTTGCTTGTGAATTTAGTTCATTTTGTTCTGTGCATGTGCAACTGCGCTCTTGCTTTGCAGGAGCGAACTGGCTTGCCGACATTGGCGGCTGTGTTCGCAAATTCGCACCGTGCCGCATCCCGGACGCCGCTTCCGCTCCTTGACCGTTGCCTTGGAGCCGCCGTCCAAAAAGTATCCTCACCCGCGCCGCAGCGAGGCTCGCCTCCTGTTTGGTCCTCTCCCCGCTTTCTCCCTCTCTTCTTTCTTATCCCTTCTCGGTGCGCGCAACTCAGGCCGCCGCTTGCTCGTTGCGCCCTTGACGCCGCCCAACATCTCTCGACGCGGTCGCGATCAAAAGAGATCAAACAAATATCCTCGCCCGCCCATTCAGGAACAATGCTGGTGATAGCTGGCGGGAAGTGGGCGGAAGAGATCCTGAAGCGATGCCCAGGCGAGTTGCCTTCGTCGTGGACGTGTAGGAGCATGCAGTGGAACATCTGCCCTGAGGAGGAGCAGGCGGAGGTGGAGGAGGAGAAGGAGGGAAACGGAGGAAGAGGACGAGGAGGAGAAGCAACAGGCCGACGAGCACGGGAACAACGGGAGGACTTCGAGGATGAGGAGGAGGAGGAGGACAGCAATGATGAAGACGAAGCACACAAAGAAGATACTGTAACGAGGAGCAGAAGAAAGAGGATGAAACAGAGGAGGAGGAGGATGAGGGTACTGATGATGAAGGTGCAGATTATGATGATGATGCTGCTGCTGATGATGATGACACTGGTGCTGATGGTGCTGGTGATGGTGATGGTGATGGTGATTGTGGTGGTGGTGACGATGCTGACGATGCTGATGATGATGATGATGCTGATGATGGGGATGATGCTGATGCTACTGATTATGATGATGCTGCAGCTGATGATGCTAATGATGTTGATGATGATGCTGATGATGATGATGATGATCATGGTGATGATGATGATGGTGGTGATGATGATGATGCTGATCCTGATTATGATGCTGATGCTGATGATGATGATGGTGATAATGGCGATGATAAGACTGATGATGATGCTGATGATGATGATGTTGATGATGATGATCATGGTGATGATGATGGTGATGATGATGATGCTGATCCTGATTATGATGCTGACGCTGATGACGATGATGGTGATAATGGTGATGATAAGACTGATGATGATGCTGATGATGATGTTGATGATGATGATGATGACGATGATGATGATGATGATGATGATGACGATGACGATGACGATGATGATGATGATGATGATGATGATGATGATGATGATGATGATGATGATGATGATGATGATGATGATGATGCTGATGATGCTGATGCTGATGATGCTGATGCTGATGCTGGATGACGATGACGATGACGATGACGATGACGATGACGATGATGATGAGATGATGATGATGAGGAGGAGGAGGAGGAGGAGGGAGGAGGAGGAGGAGGAGGAGGAGGAGGAGGAGGAGGAGGAGGAGGAGGAGGAGGATGATGATGATGATGATGATGAGGAGGAGGAGGAGCAGGAGGAGGAGGAGGTGAAGGAGGACGATGACGAGGACGCGGACAAGGACTCTGGCAGCCATCTTGGAGTCTTCTTGATGCCTGTTGGTGTCCTCTTGGGGCTGTCTCGGGGCCCCTTTGGGGGGTCGTGGGGCCCTCTTGGGTTTCTTTTAGGGGGACTAGGGGCCCTCTTGGGGCTGACTTGGGAGCCCTGGAGGGCCTCCTGGGGCCATCGTGGAGGCCACCGATCAAAAAAGGGGGGTCCCAGCTCGACTCCCCCATCAAAAGCCTTAGAACCCGCCTCTTGGAGCCCTCTCTGGGCGCTCTCGGGCGCTCTTGGCGCCGTCTTGGCAGCATCTTGGGCCCCTCTTGGGGCCATCTTAAGCCATTTTGGGCCCATCTTGAGCCCTCTGAAGCAGATCGGAAACGACAGGGCGAGACCGCGAATATCACAGATTTTCCTCGCGTGTTTGAGCGAGCTCGGCTTCTCGGGGAGGTCCCGAGGGAGCTCCAGGAGCACTTGGGGCCTCTTGGAGCATGTTGGATGCCACCGTGTGCCATCGCTGTCTATCTGGAGCCATCTCGGAGCTCCGGAGGCCCCCTGGGGGTCATCTTGGGCGACACAGCAACCTTTTACACATCCCAGAACCCCAAAACAATCTCAGGGAGGGGAGGGTGAGGGTACCCCTCCCCGACGGGAAGAGGGGCTTCGGAAGAAAATGGGCAAGATCGTTAGATCACCTACGCCCAGAGTGCTGGTGGGATGTGCAAGGGATCGTGGCCTCGGGAGCGCGAGTGCGACGTAACTTGCGAGGGATCGTGGCCTCGGGTGCGCGAATGTGGCATCATATGCTAGTGGTAGTGGCCTCGGGAGCGCGAACGTGGTGGAATTTCGAGGGATCGTGGCCTCGGAGCGCGCGAATGCGGCGTAATTTTCAATGGGTCGTGGCCTCGGCGGCGCGAGCGTGGCGTAAGTTGCAAGGGGTCGTGGCCTCATGGGCGCGAACGCGGTCTACTCTTTTGGAGTGTTATAGCCACCGCAGCGCGAATCTGATGCATTTTTGCACGTCTTGGGCCCACCACAGAAATTTGAGATCCCTGGGGGGGGCGTGGTAAAGGTGCGGTTTCGCGCGCGCCCCCCCTCGTGGGGACAGCACCAATGTACAGTAGGAAGCGGAACATAGAACTGTAACATGGGAAATTGAACATTGATATTGGCACAGGGTGCAGGACATCGTATCCCCGCATCCTGTTGGCCTCCAGGGAGGCGGGTGGATCCACATTTTGAAGCGGGTCGCCTCCAATGATGCCTGGAAGGTCAGTGGCTCCGTGAATGGGATCGCGGCCTAGAATATGGACGGCCGGTTATCCTTCGATAGTGACTCGAGCATCATCTTCCGACTGTCAGGCATTGGCGCTGCAGGTGCCACGGGGTGGATCGTTTAGTCCGAGGCCCCGCGAAGGACACCAGGTGTGCGCCGAGACTCTTCTGCTGGAGTGTGAAGCAGGCCATTTTGGGTCGACGTGTTCCAGGCAGCAGGCGTGACTCTGCACCATCGGCTCGTTGAGAAAGCCGCAGCGGGCACGGACTAGAGCTCCAAGGTGGTCGAAGAACACACCGAGAGGAGGGCTTTCGCGCTGGCTCTTCTCCCCTGCCCGCGGCATGCTCTCACGCCACGCGACGCGAAGGTGCACCGGCAGCGCAGTCGTTTTTGTGGTTGGCTGGGCCCGATGTGGTGTAGCAATTCGGCGGCGACCGAGGGGGGGAATTGAGAAGGAGAACGCCTCGTCAGAAGGCGGCGGGACTTCTCAGAAGCCCTCGCGCCTTCTGAGAAGTTGTCCCACGTCTCCTGGGAAGGCTCAGAAGACTTCTGAGAAGGCCGGGAGACTTGCGAGTCTTCTGAGACGGCCTCCTCATTCTCACTTCCCCCCCCCTCGCTCGCCGCCGAGCAATATTCCCTGCTCGTGCGTATCTTCACGAACGAGCGGCCGAAGGGGCTGCCCCAGCGCGGCCAATGGCAGTCCATTGCCGCGGAGCACGAGATCGAGGAGGAAATGGGGCGGGCGTCCAGGGCGACGGCTTCGCCGTCCTCGGCGTGGGCAGGCAGGGCTGGCGTTTGACCGTGCACCTCTGCAACGACGTCCTCAAGACGAACAGCCCGGTCTACGAGGAGTCTTTGCCCGCCCCACCCGGATTTCTGCTTCTGGATGGGTGGTGACGGGAGGTTGGGATGGGGAGGGGGACGGGAATGAGAAGGGGGCATTCGAGGAGAAGGCGAGAGAAGAGGGATGGCTGCTGTGTTTTTTGTGTCGCCCTAGATTCACTTGCGCTGTGCGAAGAAGTTCGGAGTCGCATCGGCGTGAGTCATCTTGTCACGGTCCAGATCGACCATGTGATACTTTTGCGTTGGGGTCATGGCGCGACGGGCTGACCACTCGCGAACATGGGGGTGCGAGCGTCCATGTGAGTGAGATTGCGCATGACTGTGCGATGGATTTGGTCATGGCGGGCGAGAGAGAGAGAGAGAGAGAGAAAGAGAGAGGTGCTGGACACGTTGTATGCCAGAATTTCTGGCTGCGTTGCGAGTGATAGGCGGACGATTCGGTACATTGCCGTGCGGGGCGATTGCTTTTGAAACCGATGCTGCCCTGAGTCCTTACTCCAAGAGTTTCAATGCCACGATAGTCGTTCCACTCTCCGAGCTCGCGCTCGCCGAGACCGGGCGCTGGGTGAACACGCGCTGAGGGACGAGCTTCCCAGGGACCACTCCGAGAGGGAGCCGCGGGTGCCCCCTGGACCAGAGTGCCGTTGCCACGATGGCCTTTCCACTTGCCGAACTCGCGCTCGCCGAGACTGGGTGCTGGATGAGTACGCCCTGTGGGACGAGCTTCCCAGGGACCTCTCCGACAGGGAGCCAAGGGTGCCCCCTCCTCCTACTCCTCCTCCCCCTCCCCATGCTCAGCCCCCTCGTCTCCCGCGTCTCCTCCGTCCCCCTCCTCCCCCTCCCACTCATTTCCCTCTTCTCCTCAGTCTTCCTCTCCCTCCCCGCTCTCCCCCTCCTCCCAGTTGTCTTCGCCCCCTTCTCCCTCCCCTCCCTTCCCCTCCCACTCCTGCTTCTCGGCCTCCTGATCTCCTCCTGCCCACGAGGGGTGGCAAGAGCTGTGCCGGCGCCGACCGATCCGTCCAAGCCTCCGCCCACCAGCAGAAGCAGGTCGCACCGTGGCCATTGGTGGGGAGACCCCTGCTGCGCGCCCTGACCGGTTCCCCCCCTCCCCCCTCTGGCCCAAGGAAAGGGGGCGAGAAGGGGGGATGGACGATTAAGAATGGGGGAGGAGGGAGAATACTTGAGAAGGAGGGGGGAGGAGGGCGGACAGATGATGAGAAGGATGAGGGGGAGGATGAGGCGGAGGGGAGGGAGGGAGGGAGGGGGAGAAGGAGGAGGACACCGATCACGATGCGGACAAATGACGGGGGACGGATGGGGAAGAGGATGATGGGGATGGGGACGGCGATGAGCACGACCATTGGGGGGGCAGAGGAAGGGGGGGCGGCGGAGCCTGATCGGCCTGCACAGCGGGAGCCTCCCAGATGGTTTTGTGCCCGTGGACCGAGAGCGCAGCGGACGATGGACGGCCCAGGCAGACGCCAGATGGGCACAGGATGATGTGGTCTGTGAAGGTATGACAGCAGGTGAGGCGGAGGAGTGCGCTTCGGGCCCTCTGCCATTGACTTCCGCCTCCTGGCCACCGCCGGCAGGGATCCTGGGGAAGTCTTGAATGCTTTGGTGTAGGCCCCACAACAGCTCATATATGTCTATGTCTATGCCTATGTCTATGTCTATGTCTATGCCTATGTCTATGTCTATGTCTACGTCTAGGTTTATGAATCGGTATATGTAGATGTATGTGTTTAGGTTTATGTAAATGTATATATATATGTGTATATGTATGCATGCGTTCATGCATGTCTGCATTTATGAGTGTGTGCGTGCATGTGTATATATACATGTATGTATGTAATTAGGTAAGTATGTCGATATGCGTGTATGTGTGTATGTACATGTGTTTGTATGTACGTACGTGTGTATGCATGCATGCATGTATGTATGCATGCATGCATGAACGTATGCATATGCGCATGTATGTATGTAGGTAGGTATGTGTGTATGTATGAAAGAGCGCGTTCTGTGGTTGCTTGGAGGGGGGGAGGTGGAACTGCCCCCCCCTCCTCTCCCTCAGACTCCTCTCTCTCTGGCCGTCGCCTGCGTCGGCGGCGGCTGGCGGCGGCGGCGGTGACGACGATTTCCTTTTCTGGGACGGCGCTGGCGTCTGCGGCGGTGGCCGGCGGCGGCGGGGAGCGTTGACGAGGACGACGGTGGTGGTGGTGATGGGATGTGGTGGTGGTGGTGAAGTGGTGGTTGTGGTGGTGGTGTGGTGGTTTGTTGTGGTGGTGGTGGTGGTTGTGGTGGTGGGTGGTGGTGGTGGTGGTGGTTTGGTGGTGGTGTGGTGGTGGTTTGTGGTGGTGGTGGTGTTGGGTTGTGGTGGTGGTGGTGGTGGTTTGGTGGTGGTGTGGTGGTGGTTTGTGGTGGTGGTGGGTTGTGGTGGTGGGTTGTGGTGGTGGCGGTGGTTTGTGGAGGTGGTGCTTGCTGTGGTGGTGGCTGTCGGCGGAGGTGGTGGTGGTGGTGGTGTGGTGGTTTGTGGTGGTGGTGATGGTGGTGGTTGTGCTCCTCGTGGTGGTGGTGGTTGTGGCGGTGGTGGTGGAGTGGTAGATTGTGGTGGTGGCGGCGGTAGTGGTGGTGGGTTTTTGTGGTAGTTGTGATGGTGAGTTGTGGTGGAGGTGGTTGTGGTGGTGGTGGCTGCGGTGGTGATGGTTGTGTGGGCGGTTGGTGGTGGTGGTGGTCGGTTGAGGCGGTGGTGGTGGTGGTAGTGGCGGTGGTGGTGGTGGTATTGGTGGTAATCGTCGCTGCGTCCCCGCCGTCGCTGGCGCCAGCGCCGGCGCTGCTGGCCGCCGCCAGCGACGGCGCCGGCGCCGGTGCCAGGGGGGGGGGTTCGAACTCCCCCCCCTCCTTTGGGCGGCCTCTGGTCATCGTCGCTGCGTCCCCGCCGTCGGCGCTGGTGGCGGCCGCCAGCGACGGGGGGGGGGGTTTGAACCCACCCTTTCCCCTTGGGACAGGGGGGGGGTTCGGGAGGGGTTTTGAGGGTGAGGGGAGTCCCCCTGGTTTTGATCGACGGCGCCGAGTGTTTGGGGGGGGGTCCATCCGCCAGTTCGAGTCGCGCCGCCGAATGTCCCCAAGGCAAGCGCCCGTGAAACGCGCTCTTTCGTATGTATGTATGTGTGTATGTATATTTGTTTGTATGTACATATATACATATGTAGGTTTTTTTATATGTGTATGTATGCATGTATGTATGTACGTATGTCTGTTTGTATGTGTGTGAGTGTATGTATGTGTGTCCGCATGTTTGCACACATGCTTGCATATATGTGAAGTGGTATGCGTGTGTGTATGTATACACGTATGTATGCATGCATGCACGTATGCATGTGTGTATGTATGTAGCATGTGTGAATCATGTGTATGTGTGTGTGTGCGTACGTGTATGTGCGTATGTGTTGATGTATGTATGTGCCCGCATTCAGGCTTGCAAGTTTGTATGTAGCTGTGCATGTGTGCATGTTCAGTTATGTCTGCTTGTATGCATGCATGTACATATTTATGTGCGTACGCACATGTGTGGCTGCGTGTATGTACGTATGCTCGTTTGCATGAACGTACGCATGTATGTATGTATGTATGTATGTGTATGTGTATGTGTGGATGTATGTATGCACGCACTGTGTGTATGCATGTATGCATGTGTGTGTATTTGTATACATGTATGTACATGCGTGCGTGCATGTATGCATCTATGTATGTGTGTGTGTGCCTGTGTGAACTTGCATGTATACACGTGCGTATGTATGTGTGCTATATATATATATATATATGGGTGCTTGTATGCATGTATGTATGCTTGTATGTATGTATGTATGCATGTATGTATGCATGCATGCAGGCCTGCACAGGTGTGTATACATGTGTGAAAGCATGTATGGATGGCGGTGCATCTTTCTCCAGAAGGGAATGGCACATACTCGTCCAGAGAAGTTCCGATTTGTCATGGAGCCCCGAACGTCCCAAACAACAATCCTTAGAAGGTCCGACGTAGTTTGCTCAAGTGCATAAGCGCAAGGATCACCCTATTTCAACTAACACGCCAGGCACACTAGAAACCCAACTTGCGCACACTTCGGTTACAATGTTGGTTTTCGTCTCAACGTGGCTACTTCACATAAGAATTCGAAGTTGTTCGCGCTAAGGCGTCAATGTTGGTTTCTGTCACAGCATTGCGACTTCGTTGTTCTGAGCAGTAGCGGGCATGAACGTTGTTCTGTTTGGGATTTCAAATGGCTTTCGTTATGCTTTCCATCTGTGAAGATAAATATATACATATATATAGATATCCAGCTCAACACGTCCCGTCCCAATGTTTGGATGCTTCGAGAAGTGCCAGGCTCACGTAAGTTGAAACGCCACTTTGGGTTTTAGCTCGATGCGGCGACCGGTATCGTGTTAACGGTGGACGAGGTGCGTGAGTGGGCTTGAGGGGAGACATACGAGGAGGATGTTGGGTAGGCGGAGTAAGCGGAGGAAGCGGGTGACACACACGTTTTCTAAATCGTTATGAGTGGCATGTACATTCATCCGCATGTTTCCCCCGTCACAGCCAATGCCCTGGCCCTTGAGGACGCAGTTGCTTCAATATCCTGGCTAATCCATCATACTTCCATTGAAAAGCACGGCAGACGTCAGCACATATTGTAAAGTTTGCCGTTCGGCCTGTCACGATGTGGCTAGACGCGTCCGGAAGAACACACGAAGGGGGCACGAGGAGAAGGAGGAGGATAAGGAGTAGAAGAGCAGGGAGAGGAGTCGGAGGGGGAAACGAGGAGGATTATTGGAGGAGGAGCAAGAGGAGGAAAGGGGGAGGAGGAGTGGAATGAGGAGGAGGAGGAGGAGGAGGAGGAGGAGGAGGAGGAGGAGGAGGAGGAGGAGTTGCAGGATGGGGCGGAAAAGGAAGAGGGAGAGGGAGAGGAAGGGTACCTGGGGAACGCGGGAGAATGATGAGACTGAGGAGCAGGATAAAAGGGAGGGGGTGTGAGAAGGGGGGGGGGGAAAGGAAAGGGAGGACGATTCTGGGAAGGGAAATTGGCAGGGAAGTGGCGAGTTGGAAGATGGAGGCGGAGGAGGGGGTGGAAAGCGGCAGGCAGGTTGAAGACGGTGGTGGTGATCATGAGGGGGAGGGCGAGGGGGCAGTGAGGGATGCAACATGCCATGGTCTGCCAGGGAGGGGGAAGCTTCAGGTAGTCTCAAGCGGGCCCCCTCTACACAGACCGCAGGGGCCCCATCCAGTACACCCCTTCTCTTCTTAAATCGCACTCTCCTGTGTTCTCCTGCCCTCTCCAATGCTGTTTCCCCTCCCATCCTGTCCCCTCCACTTGCTCCCTTGCCTCCCCCCACTCCCCTCTCTCTCCCTTTCTCCCCCTCACCTCTTCTCCCCTTCTCTGTTCCTCCTCCCATGACCTCCGCCCTTCTCCCTCGCCCGTCTTTGTCTGTCTCTCTCTCTCTCATATATATATGTATCCCTCTCTCTATATATATATATATGTGTGTATATCTCTCTCTGCCTCTCTCTTTCTCTATCTCCCTCGCCCCCCTCCGTCTTTGTCTGTCTCTCTGTCTCTCTCTCGCTCTCTCTCTCTCTCTCTCCCTCGCTCCCCCACTCCCTCTCTTCCTCCATCCCTCGCTCTCTCTCTCTCTCTCTATATATATCTCTCCCTCTCTCTCCCTCTCTCCCTCGTTCCCCCCCTCTGTCCTCTTCCTCGCTCCCCCCCCTCTCTCCCTTGTGTATGTCTCATGTCTCCCTCGCTCCCCCCATCCCTCCCTCCCCTTCCCTGTCTGTCTCATGTCTCCCTCCCTCGCTCCCCTCCTCTGTCCCCTTCCCCTTCCACGCCCCGCTTGCTTCCGCTCAGTGGGAGTGTGTCAGTTACCTCCTCGCTCCCCGGGAGGGGGAGGGCGGCATGCACTGCGCCCACCGCCATCTGCTTCCGAGCGCTGCTGAGATCGTTGTGCTGGTTGTGACCTCGTGACCTCGTGACACGCTTCCCCAGAGCCGTGGCTGCGCTTGGCGGAGGGGCGAATTTGGGAGCTCGTGGCATCCCATGGCTTTCGCGTCGAGTTTCCGAGGTGGAGGTGTGTGCAGGAGGGGGAGGAGGATGAGGAGGCGGAGGCGGAGGAGGGAAGCAATATTGGGATGGTGAGGATGAGGAGGAGGGAGGGGTGGAGGAGGGGGAGGAAATACAAGCCAGTGAGGCTGTCTGCTTAGCACTCACGCCGACGCGCCACGCTGGGGCGGCTGCGGATTTCGCAGAGCACCTGACAAGGAGCTGTCAACTTGAAAGGGAGACCTCCTCCTCCTCCTTCTCCTCCTCCCTCGCCCTCCTCCTTCTCCTCCCAGTCCTCCTCCTCCCCCGCCTCCTCCTCCTCCTCCTCCCTTCTCTTCCTCCTCCTCCTCCTCCTTTCTCCTCCCTTCTCCTCCATTCTCCTCCCTGCTCCCCGACTTCCTCTTGCTGCAACACGATCGTTGTGTTCGGTCGATTCGCCAAGGGGGCAAATTGGGGGGGCGGCCGTGGTATTCCGACAAGGGTCCGAGGGGAGGGAGCACGGGACGAGCGTTTTTTGCGTGCGTTTTCGGGGGCCCCAATTCGGACCTGTTGGGGCAGTTCCCCTCCTTAACAAGGCTTGCAGCCCGAACGGGGTTCCCCCCCCCACCCCACCTCCACGCTCACCCAAAGCCGCCCCCCCCCCACTCTCGGGGGGTGGGGTGGCGCCTTTGAAAGCGAGGGGGGGTGGGCCTCGCCCCCCCCCCCTTCCCTGGTTCAAAGCGTTCACTTTTCACTGCAAACGGTGACGACGAGGCAGGGGGGCGACGGAGGCGGCAGCGACGAAGATAAGGTAGGCGATGGTGATGGCGATGGGGATGTTGATGAGTAACATGAGGATAGCGATGACGTTGATGCCGGCGCTTGTGATGACGATCGTTGCGATGATGGTGCCTCTGACGACACTGTTAGTGATGATCGTAATGGTGTTGCTGTCGGTGATGATGGTCATGGTCGTCACCATGATGGTGAGGGCGATGTCGATGACGGTGGTGGTCTTGAGAAGGACAGGTTATGATGATCGTGAACATGGTGATGGCGGTGTTCATGGTGGTGATGGTATGGTGATGATGATGGTGATGATGATGAGGAGGAGGAGGAGGAGGAAGAGAGGGAGGGTTTCAGGGGTGAAGCGCTACGTAGCTATCTGTTGTCGGGGAGGACGGCGAGGATGACGAGGATGACACGCAACATGATCAGGAGGAATCGACGACATCGGATGACGATCGTTAGGGTGGGGATGATCAGGAGGAAGTGACAGGAGGATGAGGCTGAGACCAAAGAGGTGGTTGTAGATGATGAAATGTGAAATGATGACGATGACGATGGCCTTGCGGATGAGGATGATGCAGAGGAACACCAGACGGAGGTGATGACTCAGAGAACACAATTGAAAGGAAATGGGGGGGCTGCTGTGCTGCTGCTGATGATGATTATTGCTCTGCCTCTCTCCTCATGATGTCGATGATGATGACGATGATGATGATGATGCTAATGATGCTGATGATGCTGATGATGATGCTGATGATGATGGTGATGATGATGGTGATGATTGTGATGATGATGGTGATGATGATGATGATGATGGTGGTGGTGGTGGTGGTGGTGGTGATGATGATGATGATGATGATGATGGTGCTGATGCTGCGCAGGAGGCTGCAGGAGCCCAGCCCGCCCGTGAGGCTCAGCCTGCCCACTCGCTCGCTTGCTTGGCAGGCCTCCCCCTGTCGGCTCTCCGTTCCCGGCCGGCCTCTTCGTTGAGGTCCCAGCCGCCCGACCCGCCCGTCAGGGCACGGTAGGTTCGCGTCGTGTCGACCGGCGGCGACCCCGCCGCCGGCGTTCAATGTTGAGCGCCGCCGGCGACCCAGCAGAGGCCGGGGTTGAAAAATCGGACGTTGCGGAAGCGGGCGATCGTTCAAGGTTGAACGATTTCCCCCGGTGTCAGGAACCAACGTCTGGGTCGACACGACAAGAACCTGTCGACTGCTCTAAGCCAGACCGCCCTCCTGAGTGTCCCGCCCGCTCGAGTCGCTCGCGCTACCTGCCCGTCAGGGTCCCGCACGCCCGACTTGCCCGTTGGAGTCCCTGCCGCCCGACCCGGTCGCGCTAGATGGCCGCCCGCGGGGCTGCTTCACAGCCAGCCTGTCCGCCTGGATCTCCGGCCTTGGCCTGCCCGACCCAGCCTGTCTCGGTCCCTCCCAGCCTGACCCGCCCGTGGGGGCCCTGCTCGTCGTAATTGTCGTTATCGTAGTTGTTTTTGTCGCCGTCGTCGGCGTCGTTTGTCGTCGTCGAGTCGTCGACATCCGTCTGGGTCGTCGACGCGGTTACCATCATCGTCGTCAACGACGTCGGCTACGTCCGTCGTCGTCGTCGACGTAGTTTTCGACGCCGTAAGCGTTGTCGTCGCCCGTCGTCGTCGTCGTCTTCGTCGTCGTCGTTCGTTGTCGTCGCGTCGTCGCAGTCGTCGTCGTCCGTCAACGTCTTCATCGTCGCGGTCGTCATCGTCGATCGTCGTCGTCGTTGTCGTGTTGTCGTCGTCGTCGTCATCCGTCGTCGTCCTTGTCCGTCGGTGTCGCCCTCGACGTCATTGCCGTTGTTGTTTTGGTCGTCGTCGTCGTCATTGTCGTCGAGGTCATCGTCGTCGTGGCCGTCGTGGCTGTCGCAGTCGGAGGTCGCCTTTGCCTCCTTCGTCTACGTCCACGTCGTCGACGTGTGCATCGTCGTTTTCGTCTCCGTCGTCTAGTCGCTCCCCCCATCGTGTGCAGAGGGAGGAGGAGGCGATGACATGCGAGACTGGTGATGGTTTTCTCTGCGGGGTGGAACCAGTCACAGTCGGGCGCAGTAAAGCGGAGGCCCATTGACACAGCCTGAAGGATGTCGATGCGCAGTCGAACTCGAAGTTGGCCTGTACCGACCCAGAGCACTCCGTGCACGATGCTCTCCGTGAGTTGGTATTGCTCTAGGGCGTGTTTGACCAGTTCCGGCACGCTGGTCGAATACCACGAGTCCTATATGCTCGAAGGTTTCCCCTCACCGATCGTTAGGGCTCGCTGCGCTGGAGCGTCTGGCATTTCGCGCAGAGCCGCCAGAGCACCATCGAGTTTCTCTTGTCGGGCATCCTCGGGAACAGTGAGCTAGAATGACTCCCATGGACGTGGTCATGAGCTTCTGCTTGAGGCCGCGCCGGGGTCATCTCGTGCGCAGTCTTGCTTGCCCTCACTGTTCCCGCTGTGTGGTCGGCTGCGGGAGATCCAGACAACAGTGCAGTCAGAGAGGAGCCTTCCCTCTACTGATCATGTCCTTCCCTCTTCTCAGGATGGAGAATCTGTCTGCAATAAAGAGTCTCCGCCTTCCCCACTCGTCCTACCCTCTCCCTCTCGCCCTCCCCTCCTTGACCGCTCTGGGGAACGCGCAGAACGCACTTCGGCCACACATCCCTCGAGCTGCGTAAAACGTGAAGTCTCCACAACGAGGTGCTCATTCAGCCTGCCCCCTCCCCCCTGCCTTTTCGTGGTTCTCCTCCCCACAGCAAGAAGGTGCCAGTCTCGGGCACCCCCGCCCGAGTGGGGAGCTCGGGGCGGTCCGGCCCCTTCGGCCTCGGCTCAGCAGGCGCGTTGGCTTCTCCCCGTCTCCTCGCAGGCTCGTGGTCGGCAGCCGGCGGCCGGGGCCCGACGTTATATCCTTGCAGCTCCTCCCTTCGGCTCTCCGAGCCCGCGCAAGACACAACGCCGGGTGCTGCGAACGAGCGCAGCAACTGGGGGTCAGGGAGGGGGTTCACCAGGAAAGTGCGCCAGTGGATCTCCCTGAATACACTAAAAAGGGGGGGGTCCAGAACCCCCCCCCCCCTCAACCCCCTTCAACGGCGGGGGGGGGTCCAGACCCCACTCCCGCCCGTTCCCGACTTAAGGGGGGGGGGTCTGAACCCCCCCCCTCCCTTGAAGGCGAGTAGGGAGTAGCGAGTAGTGAGTAGTGAGGAGCGAGTAGGGCGTAGGGAGTAGTCAGTAGTGAGTAGAGAGTAGTCAGTAGTGAGCAGTGGGAAGTGATGAGTGAGTAACGACTAGGGAGTAGCGAGTAGTGAGTAGTGAGTAGGGAGTAGTGAGTAGGGAGTAGTGAGCAGTGAGTGGTAAGAAGTGGGTAGCGAGTAGTGGGTCGTGAGTAGCGATTAGTGAGTAGTGAGTAGTGGGTAGCGAGTAGTGGCTAGTGACTAGTGACCTGTGACTAGTGACTAGAGACTATGTAGTGACTAGTGAGTAGGGGGTAGTGAGTAGCGGGGAGTGAGTAGTGAGTATTGAGTAGCGAATATGGGAGTAGCGAGTAGTGAGTACTGAGTACTGTGTAGTCAGTATTGTCTAGGGAGTAGGGAGTAGCGAGTAGTGGGTAGTGAGTAGTGATTTGTGGGCAATGAGTAGTGAGTAGTGAGGATTAGTGGGTAGTGGGTAACGAGTAGTGATTAGCGAGTAGTGAGTAGGGACTAGTGAGTAGTGCTTAGTGACTAGTGAGTATTGAGTAGTGAGGAGTGAGTAGTGAGTAGGGAGGAGGGAGTGGTGAGTAGGGAGTAGTGAGTCGCGAGTAGTCGGTGGTGGGTAGTGAGTAGGGGATAGTGAATAGTGAGTCGTGAGTAGTGAGTAGGGGGTAGTGAGAGGTGAGTAGCGAATAGCGAGTAGTCAGTAGTTGGTAGTGAGTAATGAGTAGTGAGTACTCTTTGGGGCTGGGGTCTACTACTGCTACGACTACTGCTACGACTACTGCTACGACTACTACTACGACTACTACTACGACTACTACTACTACTGTTTACTACTACTACTACTACTACTACCACCACTACTACTACTACTACTACTACTACTACTACTACTACTACCACTACACTACTACTACTACTACTACTACTACTACTACTACTATTACTACTACTACTACTACTACTACTACTACTACTACTACTACTACTACTACTACTCTACTACTACTAACTACTACTACTACTACTACTACTACTACTACTACGACTACGACTACGACTACGACTACTACTACTACTACTGCTGCTACTACCTACTACTACTATTACTACTACTACTACACTACTACTACTACTACTACTACTACTACTACTACTTCTACTACTACTACTACTCCTACTCCTCCTACTACTACTACTACTACTACGACTACTACTACTCCTGCTGCTGCTGCTGCTGCTGCTACTACTACTACTACCACTACCACTGCCACTGCCACTACCACTACCACTACCACTACCACTACCACTACCACTACCACTACCACTACCACTACCACTACCACTACCACTACCACAACAACTACCACTACCATTACCACTATCAATTCCACTACCATTACCAGTGCTGGTGCTACAACGCGCGAGCACAACGAGATCAGACATTCCCCGGTATGTTTTTTTTTTTTTTTCCGGAAACTGAATGGTCAGACGTAAGCCAACCAGTTGGTTTTCGAAGACTTTGCGGCCCGACCCCGCTCGAAACATTCGCAAAGGAAGCGCCGCAGGAATCGGACATTCCCCGGTGCTACAGGGGAATGTCCGTTTTTCCTGGGGAGTGTCCGATTTTCCCGGGCAAGGTCCTGATCGCAGGGGGGGGGGGGTGCGGCCACAGGGGAGGGAGGGGGGGTCGGAACCCCCCCTCTCCCCCTTCTGAAAGGGGGGGGGTTCCCCGACGACGGATCGGGGAAGGGGGGGGGGGGGTCCCCGACGACGGATCGGGGAAGAGGGGGAGGGGGGGCGTCCCCGACGACGGATCGGGGAAGGGGGGGGGTCCCAACCCCCCCCCCCCTGGGGAGATCCAGCGGCGCACCCTCGTTCACCAGGACAGCTGCCCCAGACGAGCTTCACGCGGCCGAATTCTTCGTGGCATGAAGCTGCCCTGAGAAAGTCCGCACGCGTGACATTTGACCCTCTCCTGGATTTCGCAAGCCAGACCGACAGGCCTGTCTCATGGCCGAACATGTCGGTCGGGCGCCCGCTCGCAAGAACATCCTTGCGGCTGCGCTGGGCTTTACGGTGGAGGAGGAGGGTGAGAAAGACTACTTCGTTCCTACCGCCCTCGCCGTTCCTTTCGATTCGCCGCTTTTCGAGCCTTTGTTACGCCCGTCCCTGTATTACGAAGCGCCTCGCTGCAAGCCGCCGTCTGCTCATCAACAATCGATCCCTGTGTTGACGCTTCGCGTATCCCCGACTAGCCCGTGCAGCAGCGGCCCCTGGCAGAGTTGCCGTGACCATGGAAGTATAGGAACACGCAGTGACACAATGAGGGGGGGGCAGCCGCGTATCCCGTGCACATTCCCATGTCGTCTTCTCTCTCTTTGGCAAGCTGGAAAGGCCTCCCGTAGGGACGCGGCGAAGTCCTTTTGGTTGACTCCCGGGTATTTTTCGTGTCAGGGGAGGCGCCAAGAAACCAGGAGTCAGCCATCAACCCTTCGCGTCTTGGAACAAGCATGGGGCGTTTTTGGGGAGCCCATGGGGCTCTGTTGAGACTGTCTTTAGTACCCTTCAGGCGCGCCTCCTCCTGATCAATGTAGCCGGCGCAGCGTTTCACCCATTGATTTCTGTGATTGCTTGACCTTGTCTTCCTGCCCACGCGCCGGACGGCGGATGGCTTGTGAGTGAGTGAGTGAGTGGGCCGATCAGCGGGGTACTTGATTTGGGCCGCCCTGTCGGAGGTAGAACAAACCTCTCCTGGAGCCCACTTGGGGCTTTCTTGGGGTACTCTTGGAGCCTTCGATGGTTACTAGGAGCCCCTCGTTTGGGCTCCCTTGGACGATCTTAGGATCTTGGGGCCTCCCCTGAGGCCTCACACGCCTATCATAAGGTACAAGGCGCACCGTCGCACAGCACGGCGGCATGCTGGGAGGCTTCGGGGACCCTTGTCGCTGTCCCGGAGGCACCGCTTGAGGCATACCGGAAGCAATGTTGGTCCATTTTGGGCAATCTGGTGCAAGACATGGATCCACTTTGGGGTATCTAGAGCCATCTTGGAGCCGTCTGCCGCCCGATTGGATTATCAAACCCTTCGCGTGTGATTTTTTTGGCGGGGGCGCGGGTAGCATGCTGAATCTCAGAAGCGTCATAAGAAATTTGCGTTGTATCAGCATCGTACCAGTTACGCTATTTGTTACGATCTCTGGCGAATTGGGTACATGTTTCGACTTGGGCTAGACTGGCAGTTGCCGTTTCACAGCCAAGGATCGTATGATCGTAGATTTACCATTCGGATTGATGATAGGTTTTGCCCAATGTTTGTAACAACGGAATTGGGACGTCTGGGTGCCTACATATATACACATAGCTATACATGTCCAATGTTACATCTGTATTTACATGTAAACACACATGCATGTATACATATATATGTATATGTATATGTATATGTATATGTATATGTATATGTATACGTATATTAGATCTACATGTATATGTATATGTATATTGATGAGATGTTTTGCTAAGCCATAGCTTGGGCTCACCAGTGCATGAGCCACCATGTCTACGTGCAGTGCATAGCCGCTATCCCACTTAGTGGGATTGTTGTTCGTGGATGCATCATTGCCCCCAGGAGTCTACTTAACAAAATGGGGTCCCCCTGGCTCCAAGGGACTGTGCAGAGTGACCCATATTTGATCACTCCTCCTAGGACGCAGGAGGCATCTTAAACCTCCAAGTCCTCAAAAGCTCTAGGTAGCGGAGTGTGGCCTCGGACCTTTGTCCTAAGAAAAAAAACGATTCTTGTCCGCAGCCCTTGCGCGGAGCTCACCGCAGCAAGGACCGTTGCGCTGGTCGCGCCAGCGCCGCCTGATCCATAGAAGCGCGGGGCTGGCCGCTGCCTCCTAGCTCGTATCCTCCTCCTCGTTATGCCGGCGCGGGGCTACCCGCTGCCAGCGAGCTCCTCCTCAGAGCCTCTTGTGTTTCTTACCTCTGGTCGTGACGACAAGGTTCATCACGACGATGTGCCTGTCCAGCTCAGCCGCCGGAACGCTCTTGGTGAGAATGTCGGACACGTTATGCTTCCCCAGCACCTTCTGAACCTTCAGGTGGTTCTTGCGGACGCGGTCCTGGATCCACAAGTACCGCGTCTGCACGTGCCGCTGCTTGCCCAAGCCCTTCCGGGACGCGAAGGACTTGGCCGACGTGGAGTCGGACTCCACGACCACGTCCAACTCCACCATGAGGTCACGCATGAAACTCTGCATACCCAGTCCATGGGCTCCTCCATGTACCAATGCATAGAATTCCGCTTCGCCAACATTCAGTCCGAGTGCCGACTGAATGCTGGAGCTGCCCTTGATCACGTGCCTCCCCATCCTGATGACCATGCCGCTGACGCTCTTCCGGGTCAGCCTGTCCGCCGCGTGGTCACTGTCGACGGACACGAGGATGTGGTCTGGCATGCGCTGCTGGTCGTAGATGAGGCTCACGTACGGCCGATACACCAAGTATCGTCCCAATCGCTTCAACTCCTGCATGGCCTCCTCCGTTGGCTTGGCCATCCTCTGTGCCAACGTCTTCACAGCCTCGCCGATGTCATGCTGGTCCTGCGCGAGAAAACTCGCGCGCATCACAGCCGATCTGAATGTCGAAGCTGCCGTCGAGGAAAGTGGCGGTGACATCCGATGCCGCTCAATGTCCGCATCGGTCGGCTTGACGCTTGGCGTCTTCACGCCATTGCCCTTGCCGAGTCCCAGCGCCTGCACGATGAGCTCCGAGTGCCTAGCGTCCGGCTCGATCTCAACGTACTTGCGGCCGTCCTGGTTATAGCCAACCCTGATGACTCTGTTCAGCACCGTCGCCTCCTTCACGCAGTGGTCCGCGAAGCCTAGCCTGTGGCTCTCCCGCACGGAATACTTCGACGCCAAAGTGGCGCCGATCTGATCAAGTCCCAAACGAGGACCCAATACCACGAAATTATCACCATGCACTCCACCACGTAAAACCAAACCTCGATGAAGGAACAACGCCGGGTTCGCCACTCCGATCTCGAACCCGTCCGTCTCCAGCAACTGCTGCCAATCATCCATCCAATTACTACTGGCATCGCGGACCCCATACATGCTGAGATTGAGCCTTCCGACCATGTGCTCGTCACCTGGTTCTCGATCTTCCGCGGGAATGTCGATGTATAGCTCACGCTTCGCCGGCGCCATGAAATGCGCGCGGCTGATGTCGAAGATGGCGATCTCTGGGTCCGTGGTGCCATCCACGGAGCCGTCGGTGACCAAGAGAGAGAACAAGGCCTTGATAGCCTCCCACGGTGGCATCGCGCTAAAAAGCTCGTGCGCCAGCAGCTGGTCTTTGGTCTTTGCCTTCAGCTCGCGACCGCAGATCCTCGAGCGCACGTTGTAATTGTCCTTATCGCCCTTGTTCACGTCAACCCACCGTGTACTCACTGTCTTGAATCCTCTGGATTCCATCTCGCTCCTCGGTACCTTGTCGTACAACTTGACGTTTCGAACCCAATCCATCTCCTTCTTCCTAGCCTCCTTTACCAACTCCGGGGGAAGTATCTCGCCTGTGATGTTGTCCCGGGTCTCCTCGTAGAACTCTACCATCTTCTTGATCTCCTTCGGGCCCAGGTCGTCGACTGGATAGTGCGGCTCCGTAGGTGTAGGTCCCGCAGCTGCCAATTCTTTACGCTTCGCGTATCCCCACCAGCCCATCTCACAACAGCAACTCATGCGAAGCATGGCGACAGTCGTGTTTTTCAGGCGTGTGTCCGTTTGGCCCCGCATATCTCCCCTGTTCCTCCTTCCTCCCGCCTCCTTGTACATCCTCCTTGTGGGGGGAGCGGGAGAAGGACGAGGCGGAGGAGGAGGGAGAGAAAGCGCTCCTCGTGATTTGAGTCGTTTGGGGTTTCTCGTCCTGGTGTGAGTCGTTCGGGCCCTTCTTCCTGGTGTGAGTCGTTCGGGCTCTTCGTGGTGTGAGTCGTTCGGGCTCTTCGTCCTGGTGTGAGTCGTTCGGGCTTCTCGTGGTGTGAGTTGTTCGGGCCCCTCGTCCTGGTGTGAGTCGTTCGGGCCCCTCCTCCTGGTGTGACTCGTTCGGGCTCCTCGTGGTGTGAGTCGTTCGGGGCCCGCGTCGTGGTGTGAGTCGTTCGGGCTCCTCGTGGTGTGAGTCGTTCGGGCGCCTCGTCCTGGTGTGAGTCGTTCGGGCCCCTCCTTGTGGTGTGAGTCGTTCGGGCTCTTCGTGGTGTGAGTCGTTCGGGCCCCTCGTCCTGGTGTGAGTCGTTCGGGCTCCTCGTGGGGCCTCTTGGGGGCCTCTTGGAGCCTCTTGGGGCCTCTTGGGGGCCTCTTGGGGGCCTCTTGGGGGCCTCTTGGGGGCCTCTTGGGGGGGGCCTCTTGGGGGCCTCTTGGGGGCCTCTTGGGGGCCTCTTGGGGCCTCTTGGGGGCCTCTTGGGGGCCTCTTGGAGGCCTCTTGGGAGGCTCCTGGGGGCCTCTTGGGGCCATCTTGGGGCCTCTTGCGACCTCCTCAGAAGCGCAAAGAAGCGCTGCCCCCTGAGAAGGACAAAATGAGCCCAACACCTTCGTAAAATCAATGATTTTGCTATGAAGGAAGATGAGCGCGGCCCCCTCGGGAGGCCAAAATGGGGCCAAAACCCTCGTAAAAGCAAGGATTTTGGCTTCACAGAAGAGGAGAGGGTTTTTTCTGGGCCCCCCCGACGGGGCCAGAATCCTCGTGAGGGTCGTCGTTTTTTTGCCCTCCCAGGAGTCGAAGAAGACCCCTCCAACCACCCGCCGGACGCCCTCTCCAGGCCCAGGGGGAGGGGGTAGGGGGAGGGGTAAACCCCTCCCCGAAGGGGAAGACGGGGGGTTGAGGACAGAGGGGGCTCTCTAAACCACTCACGCCCTAAAGGGCTGGTGGGACTCTACAGCGCTAACGTCTCGATCTCGCCGCATCTGCTCTTTCAGGGCCCTCAAGATAGTGCAAACGAGTCGCACGGGATACGCTGCTGTCTGCTTCGCCACGCCGCCAACCACCTGCATGTGGACGTGGTACGGCCCACCAGTCCGGTTGGCACACCATCGATCCAACGCCTTGGCCAGCTCCTCCGAGTTGGTCATCCACCTGGTCTGCATCAAAACGTGACGCTCGCCGCTGACCTTCTCGAAACTCTCCGGCTTCATGTCGTAGCAGCACATGGGGCCCTCCACCGTGTAGACCCCCGGCTCGCTTCTGAGCCTTACGATGCAATCCTCCTTCCATGAGTCCGCTCCTGCCGGATGTTCGTGTAGGAAATACCTACCGGCACGAAGTTGCCGCCAGTAGAAGCCCACCGCCGTAGTCAAGTACGGCGGGCTCCCCATTAGTACGTACGGCTCCTCCTGGTCCACTCGGTCCTCCAGCTCCTTCACGTCCTCATCCTTCTCCAAGTCCCAACAATCGTACGACCCTGGCTTGTTCTCGCTCAGGTCCATGGCGAAACCTGGACGGAGCCCATACTTCTGCGCCATTGCCGCGAAGCGCACAGGGGCGTAGGTCTCGATCATGTCCACTGCGCCCAGCTCCACAGCTACCCTGCAGAAGTCTCTCACATCGCTGGTCCGGTACTCCTCGCCAGCGTCTCGCAGCCAGGTCATCAACCCAACTGCCATCTCCTCGGCCAGGCCGATCTTCTCATCGCTCATCTTGACGTCGTCCACCGCGACGTCCAGCGAGCCTACCTCCACGTCCTGCGTCGTGGACTGGACCGCCTGCTCCACGTCGGTCATACCTGACGGGCTCACCTCCGGAGGGAGCACAATAAGCTCGCTAGCTGGAGCATCCTGGCCGGGGCCTCCGCTCCCTGGCGAACCGCCCGTCCCTGGCCTCTCCTCCAAGCGCTCCTCGTCGCCTGGGTCGTCGGCCTTCCGCTTATATCGGCCGCCTCCCGTGTCCGTCTACTTCGCCACCTTCGGTGGCGATCCGGCATCGCTTCCACTCCTCTTGACCCTCGGCGAGTCCGAAGCACCCTGCTGGGCCGCCGGAGGCGCGGCGCCACCCGCAGCTGGAGGCCCCCGGAGATTTTGGCCTGGATCGGCCTGTGCCGCCGGAGGCGCGGAGCTACCCGCAGCCCCCGGAGGCCTCTGGAGATTTTGGCCTGGATCGGCCTGTGCCTGTCCTAATCCAGGGCCCGCTTGAGCTCCAGCCTCCTGTCGCTGAGCTTCCACACGTTCTCGGAACGCCGAGATCCTCCTCTCGTCGTCCTTCTCCACCTGCTCCATGATGCGCTTCCGGCACGCCGCGTCGTGCGTCTGCGCGCCAGCGCCTCGTGCCACTGCCTGGCACCCTGGGCATCCAGCCGTGAGCCCATACTTAAGCACGTCCTTCTTGCGTACGTAGAACCACATCGGGCACCGCCGGCGGAGCGACCGGTACCGGTACGGCCGCTGCCGGCTCCGCGCCGCCTTCGGGTGCTGCGTCCCGTGGCGCCTGTACATCCCATGGTACTCCTCGCAGTTGATCCCAGCCAGCGTAGCTCCACCTCTCAGCAGCCGGCAGGCGTGTAAATGCCATGCCCTGCACCACGCCGTCAGAGCTGAGACCCAATACTGTTCCAGTCCGCGCATGGTGGCTGATGTAGCGCGCGTCCACCGTCACCGGCTCCCAATCACGCTTAGGTCGTCCAACTCGTTCTCGTGCCACCTTGAGGGCAATCTTCTCGCCGAACTGGATGCTCGGCTTCTTCCATCTCCGCCCCGTCTCCCGCTCATACGGGGTCTTGCCGTCGCTGCCCCTGCGGTACTTCGCGATGGTGTCGGCCGCGAAGCCCGCGATCCAGCTCAGCATAGGGTCGCTCTCGTTCAGCTTGTGCCCCAGCTTCTGCTCCAACGCCAGGCGTGTTGCACGCATTTCGCGCTTGACCTCGCGCACGCCCACCTCGATGCTGCCGTTGGCCTGGTGGTCTCCCACAGGCGCCGACCTCGGAATGGCCTCCGCTGATGGGCAAGATTTCGCTGCCGCCTCCTTGAGCGCAACCAGCGCCGGCTCGTTGTCGCTGTGGTTGATGTACTTCTTGAGGCCGGTCCCGTGCACCGTGTTGCCGAAGAACCTCACGCTGTACTCAGCCACGCCTTTCGCCGGAATCGAAGTAGCATAAAGTCGCCCTGACTTCGAACTCTTGATGATCAGGTGCGGGGCCGAGGTCTCGTCCGTGCTCATGAAGCAGTAGTCGCTGTAAATGCGTGGGCCTTCCTTCTCCTCGTCCGCGCTCCTCTCTACCTCAACGCGGTGCTGCGTGCCGGTCGCCCTGGCAGCCCGGCAGACGGGGCACCACGACCAGTACACCGCATGATTCTGCTCCTCGTGCTCCTCCTTTTGAGCCCGGGTCGGGCCTCGCGCGGCCCGCACTCTCTTGAACTCCGATTCCTCGATGATGTTCGGATCCTGAGCCGCCTGCCAGTCGTCTGCCAGCTGCTGCGCTGCAGTCGCGGACATCTGTGGGCCAGCGGATCTCTCCCAGACCGCCGTGACCACAGTCTTGCGCCGACCCGTCCACCGATTGGGGTCGGGGTCCATGCCCAGCGGGCTCTGCGTGTAGCCGCCCCGCTTCACCTCGAAGGACCTCCACTCGCCGTCGGTCCTCTCGAACTCCACTCGGCCGTCGTACAACCGGGTGGTCTCCTTCATGATGCCGTCCTGCTTCCAGTCGTCCTCGTAGGTGGTGCCCGCGATCGGGTTCTCGAGCGGCGCCAAGATGATACCGTCGTGTTTGACCTGATCCACCACCGGACTTACGGCCGAGAGGCCTGCCCCGGAAAATCCGAAGAGCTAGCCGACGGCCTCCAAGGCGATGATGACGATGTCGATTCGATGCCGGCCACGCTGACCGGCTTCCCGTTCTGCTTGACGTAGAAGTTGTAGAGCTGGCCCTCACGGTACAGCGGCAAGATCTCCTCCCTGCCGTAATACCGGGTCAGCTCGTTGAAGGCACGCCGCATGCCCACTGCCACCGGGTGGTGCTTAGGCACCAGCGCGCCGCCGTTGTGCCAGATGAAGGAGTCGTGGCCCTTGGACACCTCCGCGGCCGATCCGAGCGGCTTGTGCACCGCACTGACGGCACCCGAGATGCCCCTCTGGTTGCCATGCTCGTCAATGCCTGGCACTCGGACGCGGCCGAAGTCCGGAATCACGTCGCCGGAAGCCACCCGGAACTCGCCCTTCTTCTGCAAGTTCAGCCCGTCGCCGAACTCCAAGGGAAACGCAGTAGTGGCCGCGCCCGTATCGTAGTTGATGCGCAGCCACTCGTCGTTCCCAGTCCGGATCCGAATTGGAGGTCTGGAGGGGGAAGGTGACGATGATGACAATGATCTCTTCTTATCGTCGATCCCGCTGATGTCGAGGCCGTTCTGCTCCGCCTCCGGCTCGGTGGCGGAGGACTGGTTCCACCAGGGCATCGGGACGTCAGCCGGCCAGTTGTCGAGCGAGCTCATGGTCTTGCCGCCCCTGCCCTTGGGGCCGCCCTTGCCGCCGGCCGCCTTGCCCTTAGGCTGCCCTGGTGCTCCTCCTCCTGGGGCTCCTCGACCTCCTCCTCCTGACTGGTACCTGCAGTCCACCTGCTTGTGGTTGCCGCCGCACGTCCAGCATCCTGATCCGTACCTGGGCTGCTGGCTCCTGGGGTCCCTTCCTCCTCCTCCTCTGGCTCCTCCGGACTTGCCGTCCGGCTTACCTCCGGATTTACCTTCGCCTTTGCCTCCCTTCTTGCCGAGGCTCTTGCCGCCGCTCCTGCAATCCTTGCCGTAATGACCCATCTTGCCGCACTTCCAGCACTGGACGCCCGGCCGGTGCTGCGGGGTCAGCGCGCCGACGTCCATGTCGTCCGGGCCTCGCCTCGTGTTCTTCTGCTTGGCGTCCAACTTCAGGGAGTGCTTGGTCGAGGCGTAGCTGCTCAGCCTGTTGAAGATGTCCGCGAAGGTCTCGTCCTCCGCCGCGTTGAACATCAACTGCGTCTCCAGGTCCGCCGGCGCCAACCTGTACATGGCGGCAATCAGGGAGTCCTCGCTGACCTTGCACGGCTGCCCGTCTCGGTCCGTGAACTCTTCGTACTGGCGCTTCCTCATCAGCCAGTCCTCGAGAGCCTGCCCGAGCTTGTCGATGCTCTCCACTTTGTCTGGGTTCTGCACCTTGCCGAGAATCACGACCCGGCGCATCGCCGACGTGGGGTCGTACTCGGCGTGGAGACGGCGCCAGGCTTCTAGCCCTTGGTGCTGCCCGGCGTTCCTGACGACCTTGTTGGCGCTGTGCGTCGTGAACGACACGAGGTACGTGTACAGGTTGGCCGCCTTCGCCTCCAAGTCCACGATGTCCTCGCCGAAGGCGTCCATGAAGTTCACGCTGTCCCCGTCCCCGTCGTTCGTGATCTTCTTCCGCTGGGACGCCGCCCACTTTAGGGCAGCAGTGAAGTCCGGGCCGAACTTCGCCGACATGAAGCACACGACTTTGTGCGCCCACTCCTGGAACTCGCTCTCCTCCTTCCCGGAAAACGTTCCTGGCTGTCCTACTCCCTTCGCGTCGATGATCTCGTTCCCGCCGCGGTTCGCGACGCGGAGGGCCAACTCCAGGGTCGCCCTCCTGTCGTTGTTGGCCTGCTCCTCCTGGCGCCTCGCCTCCGTGATCTGGAGGACCGCGGCCTGCGTCTCGCGGCGGGCGTCGGCGAGCTGCGTCGCGAGCTGCTGCATCTCCTGCCGGTGTGTTGCCGCCGTCTGCGTCTGCTGCTGCTGGAGCGCGGCGATTTGTTGAGCCAACTGCTCCATGGCCTACCGCCAAGTTGACGAGTCCAACTCGTAACAACTGGCCACGCCGCTCACGCTTGTCGAACGACTTCTTCGAGCGCGTACCGCGCTTCGAGGGCATGCACAACCGTGCACTGCCCTGCGCTGCCTCCCGCAGCGCCGGTGACTGCCGCCGACGGACGCGGAGCTACCCGCAGTCCAATCGCGGCGACTCAGCGCGGAGCTGCCCGCAGCCGAGTCCAGCAATGGCTCGCGCGCTCGAGCCGTGGATCGTCACAGCAGCCTCACGCTACCATGATGAGATGTTTTGCTAAGCCATAGCTTGGGCTCACCAGTGCATGAGCCACCATGTCTACGTACAGTGCATAGCCGCTATCCCACTTAGTGGGATTGTTGTTCGTGGATGCATCATTGCCCCCAGGAGTCTACTTAACAAAATGGGGTCCCCCTGGCTCCAAGGGATTGTGCAGAGTGACCCAAGTTTGATCATATATGTGTATGTATATATATATATATATATATGTATATATGTATGGGTCCTGCCGTATCCCCGCCCCCCTGACAAATTGAGCAGAGGGGGCCGATTGTCCAGGGTCCTCTTCCTCCTCGTCCTCCTCCTGCTCCTCCTCCTCCTCCTCCTCCTCCTTCTCCTCCTCCTCCTCCTCCTCCTCCCAATCAGATTCCCCTATCGAAGGCGGAACCAAGCAAAACCATAGGAAACCCTCGTCGTCGTCCTCGTCGTCGTCGTCGTCGTCTTCCTTCTCTGTCTTGCCATTGTTGTGAAGAGAGTCTGCATCCGTGGCATCCAGGCAAGGGGCGAGCGAAAAACAACAACGGCAAGGAAAAACCAAAAAAACCTAAGGAAAATTCAAAACTACCAAAGAAATCAAAGGCAGACAACAAAAAAAAAAAAAATCCGAAGGAAAAAACACAAAAATTTAAAAAAACAAAGATTTCAATACTTTCTCTTGGGGGCGCGGGGGTGGACGAAGCACTGTTTTTTTTTTTGTTGTTTTTCCTTAGGTTTGTTTTTTGTTTTTTCGGTGGTCTGCCTTTGATTTCTTGTTTTTTTTTGTTTTTTCCTTAGGTTTCTTTGGTTTTTCACCCCCCTCCGCCAGGCCCCCGTGGGGGGCGGACGGCTCCGGACGCTCCCAGGAGGCCCCAGGACACCCCTGGAGGCACCAGAGAGGCACCAGGGAGGCCCCAGAGATGTCCCAGAGACGCTCCTGCAGAGGACCCAAAAGGAAACCCAGCAAGGGACCCAGGAGGAGACCCAGGAGGGAATCCAGGAAAGGACCCAGGAGGGAACCCACGAGGGTACCCAGGAGAGAACCCAGGAGGGGACCCGAGAAGGAACCCAGGAGGGGACCCAAAAGGGAACCCAGCAAGGGACCCAGGAGGAGACCCAGGAGGGAACCCAGGAAGGGACCCAGGAGGGAACCCACGAGGGTACCCAGGAGAGAACCCAGGAGGGGACCCAAGAAGGAACCCAGGAGGGGACCCAGGAGGGAACCCAGGAAGGGACCCAGGAGGGAACCCCAAAAACGGGTTCCCATCATTGTGCCCGAACACAAGGCCACATGGTTGCACGCCTGTTACGCAAGGACACCAGCAACGGCTCAGCATCAGTGGTGATACTACACAACAAACCAAAACTTCAACACTGCCAAGCGCTTCCATGGCGTTACTCTGGAGGGCATCCGAAAAACGGATGCCCCTCCGTGGCGGACGCGGACCCAGGAGGGAACCCAAACAACGGGTTCCCATCACTGTGCTCGAACACAAGGCCACATGGCCGCACGCTTGTTACGCAACGACACCAGCAACGGCTCAGCATCAGTGATGACACCACACCACAAACCAAGTCTTCGACACTGCAAAGCGCTTCCACGGCGCTACTCTGGAGGGGCATCCAAAAACGGATGCCCCTCTGTGGCGGACGCGGACCCAGGAGGGAACCCCAAAAACGGGTTCCCATCATTGTGCCCGAACACAAGGCCACATGGTCGCACACTTGTTACGCAACGACACCAGCAACGGCCCAGCATCAGTGATGATACCACACCACAAACCAAGATTTCAACACTGCAAAGCGCTTCCATGGCGTTACTCTGGAGGGCATCCGAAAAACGGATGCCCCTCCGTGGCGGACGCGGACCCAGGAGGGAACCCCAAAAACGGGTTCCCATCACTGTGCTCGAACACAAGGCCACATGGCCGCACGCTTGTTACGCAACGACACCAGCAACGGCTCAGCATCAGTGATGACACCACACCACAAACCAAGTCTTCGACACTGCAAAGCGCTTCCACGGCGCTACTCTGGAGGGGCATCCAAAAACGGATGCCCCTCTGTGGCGGACGCGGACCCAGGAGGGAACCCAAAACACGGGTTTAGGGTTTAGGGTTCAAGCAATGGCAGCGCTCCATCTGCGACGAGTGGTTCGCGAGCAACGCCGCCTTCGAGGAGCACGTGCTGCGGCGCCCCATATTGTTTCCAGATGGGCTGGAGGACACGCTGAGCCTGCGCGCGATTGCCATATTCCTCCACTACGGCGTCGCTGCTCGGCCTAGCGGGCGCGCCGAGTGCGGCGGGCCGACGAAGTTCGAAGCCCGCGCCGACCGCGAGTGGAACACCTACCGCTGGTCGTGCAAGACCGTCGGGCACAAGCACTTCTGCGAACCTGTGAACTCGCACGGCTTCCTCACGAAGGTTCCTGTGAACTCGTGGATGCCTTTCCTGTACTTGATCAACAACCTCCGCTTGGGGCGCAACCTCAAGGACGTCCAAGACGAGATGGCCGGCCTGTTCGGCAACATTCACAGCGACACGATCTCCGTTTGGAAGCAGCTCTACCAGGAATGCCTGGGGAAAGCGCTGCCTGCGTTGGACGCCCTCATGGTCGGCGGCAAGAAGGGGGACACCGTGGTCGTCGACGAGGCGGTGATCGGCGTCGATAAGGCGGACGGATGGGCGCTCGAATCCAGGAGCGTGAACAAAGGCGGGGCCACTGCGGCGCGCGCAGGGCCGCGCAGGACCACCAAGCTGGTGCGGAAGCAGATCATGAAGCGATTGCCAGCGCGGACGGTCTACAACACCCAGCAAGTGCAGAAGGGCTCCTTCAAGCTCAAGAGCAAGCCGATGAAGGGGCCGATGAAGGGGCCGATGAAGAGGCCGATGAAGAAGCCGATGAAGAGGGCCCCCCCGCGGAAGAACGTAGCCATTCGTAGGAGGCCCGCCGCCAACTTGAAGAGCAACGGCCGCTGGTTCTGGATCGCCGTGCTCGTGGGCAACAAGTCCGACGTCTACACGCGCCAGGACTTCAGGAAGAGGGTGACGTACAAGCTCCTGCCGCGCAAGGCCGACGCCCACAATGGCGAGCCGCGGGGTCTCGAAGAGATCAAGGAGGCTTTGGTGAGCCGCGCGCGCAAGAAGTCGATGGTCGTGTCCGACGGGTGGACCTCAACGCGTCGACGTGGAGTCGGAGAACGCTCGCGCCAAGGGATGGTCACGCAAGCGTTACGGCCACCTCCGCCTGAGCGAGGCAGAGATGGACGAGTGCGTCTTCTACGTCAACGTCGGCGGCGCGATGGCCAGCGTGATGCGGGGCCTGGCCGCGTCCAATGACTTCGTCGCGCGCAACGCCGCGATCTGAGGACGCCTGCACAATGCACAGAGCATTGGCGAACGCAATGAGAAGCGGGCACGGCTGGGGCCTTGCTCGCGAGAGAAAAGTGTTCGCGGATGCAGAGGCGGCGGAGTAGGATGGAGAAGAAGAAGGAGAAGTGGGGAAGAGGGGGAGATCGGAGGAGCGAAACGGAACCTGCACTTCTGCTCAGTTTTTCAGGGGGGCGGGGATACGGCAGAGCCCATATGTATGTATGTGTATGTGTATGTGTATGTGTATGTGTATGCGTATGTGTATGTGTATGTGTATGTGTATGTGTATGTGTATGTGTATGTGTATGTGTATGTCTATGTCTATGTCTATGTCTATGTTTATGTATATGTCTGTATGCGTGTGTATGTGTATGTGTATGTGTATGTGTATGTGTATGTGGAATTGGATGTGTATGTGTATGTGTATGTGTATGTGTATGTATGTATATGTGTATGTGTTTGTGTATATGTATATGTGTATGTATGTGTATATGTATATGCATATATATATATGTATATATATATATATATGTATGTATATATATATATATATATATATATATCCATTCAAATAAATCCGAAAGATGCCTGGTGGGTTTGCGGGGGCCCCGGTCCCCGGAACCCTCAGACAACCCCGAAACGGCTCTGGAGGGCCCCTGGAAGGGCCCGAAACGGCACCGGAGTTGCCCAGAAGAGCCCCGAGACGGCCGATGGAGGCCCCGAGACGACCCAAGACGGCTTTCAGGCGGTCCAAGATGTTCTCCAGACGGCCCCATGAGCCCCAAAGACGCCCCCGGACGGCTCCAGGCGGGTCCAAGGAGTCCCCCGAAAGGGCTCCATCAAGCAAAAATCGTCACAGTCCCTTCGGAAAATTGTCATTTTCAGCAGATTCGGCTTCTTGGTCTTCGAAGCGTCCAAAATGGCCCCAGAGGCTTCCAAAATCGCCCAAGACGGCCCCCAAGAGGGCCCAAAGATGGCTCCAGACGGGCCCAGGACGGCCCAAGAGGCGCCCAAGACCACCCAAGAGGACCCCACGAGAGGCCCAAGAGGGGCCCAGGACAGCCCCGAGACGGCCCATGGAGGCCCCGAGACGACCCAAAACGGTTTTCAGGCGGTCCAAGATGTTCTCCAGACGGCCCCATGAGCCCCAAAGACGCCCCCGGACGGCTCCAGGCGGGTCCAAGGGGTCTCCCGAAAGGGCTCCATCAAACACAAATCGTCACAGTCCCTTCGGAAAATTGACATTGTCAGCAGATTCGGCTTCTTGGTGTTCGAAGCGTCCAAAATGGCCCCAGAGGCTTCCAAAATCGCCCAAGACGGCCCCCAAGAGGGCCCAAAGATGGCTCCAGACGGGCCCAGGACGGCCCAAGAGGCGCCCAAGACGACCCAAGAGGACCCAACGAGGACAGCCCCGAGACGGCCCATGGAGGCCCCGAGACGACCTCAGGCGGCCCACGATGCTCTCCAGACGGCCCCATGAGCCCCAAAGACTCCACGGGACGGTTCCAGGCGGGTCCAAGGAGTCCCCCGAAAGGGTTCCTTCAAGCTAAATTCGTCACACTCCTTGCGGAAAATTGACATTGTCAGCAGATTCGGCTTATTGGTCTTCGAAGCGTCCACAACGGCCCCAGAGGTTTCCAAAATCGCCCAAGACGGCCCCCAAGAGGGCCCAAAGATGGCTCCAGACGGGCCCAGGACGGCCCAAGAGGCGCCCAAGACCACCCAAGAGGACCCCACGAGAGGCCCAAGAGGGGCTCAGGACAGCCCCCGATGGCCCCAAGACGGCCCGATAGGCGCCCAAGATGGCCCAAGACGGCCCCAAGACGGCCCACGAGGCGCCCTGCCGGCCCAAGAGGGCTCCGAGAAGCCCCCGAGGAGCCCAAAACAGTTCCCATAGAGCTCCCAAACGGCTCCCAAGAAGCTTCAAAGTTGCTTCCGACAGAGGGGGGCGGGCGGACGATAGGCGAGAGGCCCCTCGCAGGCGCAAGCAAACAATGTTTTGACGTTCTGCTGGCCCTGGGGCTGCCCCGCTGCGCTCCCTACTTTGCCGCGACGCCGTTCCGACGCCTCTGACGCGGCCCGAGACGGCGCCGCGTTTGTCCGAACCCGCCCCCGCGTCCGCCGCGATCCCGGCGCGAATCTTCAAACGTTGCCCAGGCCTGGACTCCTGAATTTCTGCCTCTTGCGAAGCTCGAACACTTCGGCCCCCGTTTCGATGCATTGGGCGCCTTCCGTGGGGGAGCAGCACTAGAACAAGCTTCACGGGATCTGGCCGCTGGACGGCCCAAGAGAGGCCCAGAGAGGGCCCAGCAGGAGCCCAAGACGGCTCCAGAGGATGGCTCTAAGAGGACTCCAGAGCCTCTGAAGCCCCATCAAAACCCAGCTACCTTCGAGAGACGAACATCCTGAAAGAGCCCATCTCAATGATCTTGGCCTAGTGCGGGACAAGCGTACACCACGTCGCACATTGCCTTCGCAACATAACACAGGGTGTGTCGGCATCCAATACGGGCTCGAAGATTACGTAATATTGCCCAAGTGGGTTCAGAAGGCCTCCGTCAGGCGCCCAAGAAGCTTCCAGACCGAAGCCAGACAGGCTCAGGTAGCCACGGCGCCCCTCCAGACGTGCCCACGATATGGCAGAATGAATGAACCTAGCTTCTTCGCTCCCGATAGGGTCATGCGGCCTCAGCATGGAGTCGTGACGATCCAATAGAGGGCCTTGGGTGGGGCCAGGAGGGGCTGCAGACGGCCCCAGGGGCTTCCAAGAGGCCCCGAAGACGGCCCCAGGAGTTTCCCAAGAAGGGAGGTCCAAACCTGACCATGTTGCGAAAAGAATTCCAGGCCAGCGTTCCGGGCGTCCCTTTGGCCCGAGGAGGGCCCCAAGAAGAGCGGCCCAAACCCGTTCAAGTTTCGAACTGCCAAGACGGGAAAGTTTCCCCACCGATTTGTTTGCCCAAAGACGGCGCCAGGAGAGCTCTTGAGAGCCCCAAAACGGCCCCACGGAACACCAACACGGCCCCCTAGACGGCCCCACAAGAGACTCACAAGAGCCCCAAGAGTTTTCCCCAAACCCCAAATCAAAGGCGCATGGTCTGGGTCGGTAGTAGACGACCTCATCTCACGCCCTAGGATCTTTCCCCCTTCCAAGGAGCGTTGCCTCGGACGGGCCGTTAGTCCGACTGCGCACCGCCCAGGCCGGCAAGAGGAGGCATGCGGGAGGGACATACGAGAGGAAATTACGATAAACCTCGGGGAAGTCGATGATGATGGCACCCCAGAAAAAAAAAGACCAGATGCGGCGGCAGCACCAGATGCCGCGGCAGCATCAGCGTGATCGGCGGTGTCCATGCGGTGTCCATGCGTGTCGCGTCGTCCCTGCTCGGGACCGCGGTGCGGTGCCAGTTGGCGTTTTCCACGGCATGGTACCCCCAACGTGCGAGGATCTTGGCTTAGGCGAGGGGGAGGTCTTGCGGCGTAATAGGGGGAGGGGCGGGCCTGTCCCCGAAGATGGGAAAGAGAGAGTTTTGGAGGAGGGAAGAGACAATTTGGTAAACACCTGCCCAGAGGTCTGGTTGGGCTCATCAAGGCGGGGCCGCACTTACGGCCAAGGAGTTGAAACTATTTTTCGTGCGGCGTCTTACCGCAACGACAACCACGTTGGAACGTAAAGCGCTCACGTTTTATCCATCTGCCTGTGGCAAGCCCCGCCGCTGCGCCGGCCAAAAATTGTGAGGCCGTTACGCGCGACACCTCGTGGTGTGAGTGAGTCTAATGAGGATGATGTTGATGACGAGGAGGGAAAACGTGAGTAGTGGGACAACTATACACGCCGTCGCACGTGGCACGTTTCGTTTGTTCTGTTCTGAGATTTCTCATGAAACCCTCTTGGTCCGTCTTTGGGCTCCTGTGGGGCAGTCGTGGGGCTCCCCTGGGGCCGGTTTGGCCCTCTTGGGCCGTTTTGATGGGGCCCTCTCAACCCGTCTTTAGACTCTCGTTTGAGGGCTGCCTTGACATGTGGATGGTTCACTGCTTCAAGACGCAATGTAGAATTGCCATTTCCGCCGCGTGAGCGCGCAACATTGCGGCGAGCAAAATAAAGAGGCTTACGCGCGGAGAGGTGAAGGGGAAGGCAAGGATGGATACATCCAACACTTCGCATTGTACGTTGAGTGCAAGACGCTCGTTCTACGCGAGATTATATAATCCCCGCCTCGCACGTAAACGAGTATTGCGATAATTCTTCCATGCCGAACCAACTGAAGAGCTGGCAATTCAAGACAATGTGCTCTGTCATGGTGGTCTGACCAGACAATTACCGAGATGCTTTCGGTAGGCGGTCCAATGAGTGCTCTGCAATATAAAAACAAAAAAGACGCAAAAAGAATAGAAGAGGATCTCTTCTGGTCAGATTCCACAGTGCGTGCCTGGGCGACGGGGCGGACGAGCATGGGTCTGTCGAGGTTTCGCCTGGTGCCCAATTGGTATCCGGTCGTGTGCACCTCGTAATCACCCCGTGCGCTCGGTTTTGTCGGAGTTTCGCCTGGTACCCCGTTGGTGTCTGGTGGTGGGCGCCTCGTGGGCGCCCGTGCGTTGGGTTGGTCTGTCGAGGTTTCGCCTGGTGCCAGCCTGGTGGCCGCCTGTGGCCGCCTCGTGGGTGCTTAGTGCGTTGGGCAGTAGCATAGCTTGCACCGTATAACTCGCACCACATAGTCACCATCATATGCAGTGGGGGCGCGTGCCAAGAAACCAGTTGGATTTTGCCAGGGTGCCCTGGGTTTCTTGGACTTCGATGGGTCCCCAATAAGATCTGGATGATTTTCGATCGACAAATTTGGATTTTCATTGAACAAATCGCAGATTTCAGGGTTGGGTTTCTTGCGGAGGTTTCTTGTGGCCGAGCCCCCACTGTATAATTTGCGCCACATAGTGGGGGCGCGCATCAGGAAACTATATGCTTTTCGTCGGGGTGCCCTGGGCTTCTTCGCTCCTCGCGCTGCGCGGTGACTTCCCGCAGCCGTTGAAGGAGCTGCTGCGTTCAGGGTCCTCCAGGTTTCCCCCCAGGTGCACCTCGCGCACTTGTTCTCAGGGTTGGGTTTCTTGCGAGGGTTTCTTGCGGCCGCGCCCGCGCTGTATAACTTGCACCATATAGTCACCATCATATATCTTGGACCGCGTAGATTGCGCCAGATGGCTAGCACACCAGAGATTGCACGACGTGCCTTGCACAACATAGCTTGTACCACAGAGCATGCACAAGACAACATGCACAAAACAACTTGCGCCACATATATTGCGCCACATGGATTGCGCCACATGGCTTGCACCACATAGTCTGCACTTCCACCATACAATGACTTGCTATGTGTGGCCAATGATGACAAGCGAATCCATAATACCCGCTGCCTAGCCCTCTTGCGCGCTGATGCGTGGTCTGGTGCGCTTTCTGTAAAATTCTTCGGGACCGCGCACCCCTACCCGCACTAAATAGCTGCGTGCGCTTGTCCTCCTCGTTGAGGCCACGACCACTCGTAAGCGAAAACGACGGATCCGCGCCCCCTTGGCCACGATCCTCTATGGATCCGCGCCCCGACCGTCTAAAACGGCCGAGGCAAGCATTAATGGCCGCCAGGATGGCCCAATACGCTTTCAAAGCGGTCCAATCTGGCTCCAAGGCGGGCCTGGATGGTCCAAGATGCTTCCAAAAGGGCCCATGAGGGCTATTCGAAGATCCCCGACGGGGGCCCAAGAGCCTAACATCAATGATCCCCCGATTTTTTTGAAAGGTATTCGCAGTTTCGATTTTCCGGCTTCAGTCAGCTCAAGCTAGCCCAGGAAACCCAAGACGGTTCAAGAGGCTTCCCAAAGGGCCACAACATGAACAGTACAAACCCGATATAGCCAAAGAGGCATCCAAGACGGTCTTGGTAAGGCCAAGGAGAGCCCCCAGAAAGATCCCAAAAAGTTTGGAAGGACGTTCGACGGTCCGAGACGGCGCCAATACGGCCTCACGATTACCCGCATACGCACCCTCGTATGCCAATGCCGTGTCCAGACAACCAGCCGACAATGTTGGTATCCGCAGCCCCCCCCCGCCCCCAAGTGCGCCCCTGAGCTAGGCACAGATGGATTTTGCTTAAAGACTGCACACTTGGAATTGATATGTAACCCTGCACACAAGGATTTCGATTGTATCTCACACGCTGGGAATCAATGTGTAGACCCCCACCAGGGGATTGTATTTGAAGGCCACACAGTAAGAATCAATGGATAAGCCCGCACAGGAAGATTCCAATTGTATTGTGCACAGCAGGAATCAATGTGTGGATCCCCGCGACGGGGTTTTAGTTGAATGTTGCATAGTAAGGATCAAATTGTACATGCGTAAACACATTAAGAACACAGGGTGTCTGTGCTTCCAGGTTGACTTCTTTACGCTTTTGGTCTACGCTTACAAAGCACGATGCAATTAAACTTACAGCGTTTTGAGTGTTTCAACTTTGATGCTTTGTAGGTGCTGCTCTTGTTCGTCGGCCAGCCCCCGCCCCGAGGCAGGCACAAAGGAATTCGATGTGAAGGCCATACATTAGGAATCAATGTGTAAACCTGCGCAACAGGAATTCGATTGTACCGTGCACGCTCGGAATCAATGTGTAGAGCCCCACCTAGGGATTACGTTGAAGACCACAAACTAGAAATGGGTTTGCAAATGCATAAACACTGTACAACCACAGGTTGTCGTTGCTTCCATGTTTTTTTTATTGTGCGTGTGCGTGTGTGTGTGTGTGTATGTGTGTGTGGGTGTGTGTGTGTGTGTGTTTGGGTTTCCATTTAAACATCGCAACATCGCGATTTTGGTTCCCCAAGTTGTATGGTTTGATTGTTTAATTTTTTCGTCGGTCAGCCCTCCACCATCCCTCCCTGAGCTAGGCACAGGGATTCTATGTGAAGGCCGCGCAGTGGGAATCAATGTTTAAACCTGCACAAAGGTTTTCGATTGTATCGTACGTAGCACCCCGCAGATGCGGACAAGAGTAAGAGGGCGGTGGGGACATCGGCAGCTTGCGAGACTCTGGATAAGCCCGCCACAGGCGCCGAACATTTCAAACTATACAACTAGCCCGCCGCAGGCGCCGATTTTTCCGTTAAGCCAATGTGGGTAAGTCGCGGGTGGGTCGCGGTTGGGTCGCGGGTGGGTCGTTGTTGGGTCGTGGGTGGGTCGCGGGTAGGTCGCGGGGTGGGTCGCGGTGGGTCGCGGGTTGGGTCGCGGGTGGGTCGCAGGTGGGTCGCGGATTGGTCGCGCGGTGAGGCGCGGTGGGTTTTGGGTGGGTCGCGAGTGGGTCGCGGGGTGGGTCGCGGTTGGTCGCGGGTTGGGACGCGGGTTGGGTCGCGGGTGGGTCGGTGGGTCGTTGTTGGGTCGCGGGTGGGTCGCGGGTAGGTCGCGGGGTGGGTCGCGTGGGTCGCGGGTTGGGTCGGTGGGTCGCGGGTGGGTCGCGGATGGGTCGCGGGTGGGTCGCGGGTGGGTCGGTGGGTCGGGTTGGTCGCGGTGGGTCGCGGGTTGGTCGCGGGTTGGGACGCGTTGGGTCGCGGGTGGGTCGCGGGTGGGTCGTTGTTGGGTCGCGGGTGGGTCGCGGGTAGGTCGCGGTTGGGTCGCAGGTGGGTCGCGGGTTGGGTCGTTGGTGGGTCGCGGGTGGGTCGCGTATGGGTCGCGGGGTGGGTCGCGGGTGGGTTTTTGGGTGGGTCGCGGGTGGTTCGCGGGGTGGGTCGCGGGGTGGGTCGCGAGTGGGTCGCGGGTTGGTCGCGGATTGGGTCGCGGGTGGGTCGCGGGTTGGGTTGCGGGTGGGTCGCGGGGAGGTGTCGCGGGGTGGGTCGCGGGATGTGTCGTGGGTGGGTTGTTGGTGGGACGACAACAAACAACAACAGCAGCAGTAACGCAACAAACAGAGTCTTCACCGCGGATCCCCACTGCAGCCACGCACCCAGGGACAATGCATGACCATTCGGCCCCTCACTCTGACACACTAGAATAGATCTGTAGATCCCCACCAAGGGATTTCATTCGAAGGCCACACAGTAGGAATCAACGTGCAAGCCTGTTCGATGGATTTCGATTGTATCGTACACACTAGGGATCACAGTGTAGATCCCCACCGACGGATTTGATTTGAAGGCCGCGCAATAGGAACAAATGTGTACATGCGTCAACTGTGAAACCACATGGTTGCGTTGCTTCCAGGTTGTTTTTTTGTGCGTGCGTGCGTGCGTGCGTGCGTGCGTGCGTGCGTGCGTGTGTGTGTGTGTGTGTGTGTGTGTGTGTGTGTGTGTGTGTGTGTGTGTGTGTGCGTGCGTGCGTGCGTGCGTGCGTGCGTGCGTCCGTGCGTGCGCGTGCGTGCGCGTGTGTGTGTGTGTGTGTGTGTGTGTGTGTGTGTGTGTGTGTGTGTGTTTGGCTTGCAAGTAAAAACTACATCACAATTTCAACACAGCGTGCTTGGTCCCCCAAGTGTCTTTGTCCCAGCGAACCAGAAGGTCCGACGATATTTCGGTTGTCTCAGATTCAAGTTTGATGCGGCTAGTGCTGCTGAGGAGGACTCCCAGAACAGCCCGGCCTCAACTTTTCATACGCCAGCATCAGGTTTGATAAAATCTTTGCGAAATCGCGGGTTACGAAGACGTTCTAAACATGAACCAGACAACATGGGTTATTATTTCGTGGGTTCACTCGGTAATTGGGTTGGCTCTGCCCCGCCTTGGTCCCGGTGTTCTTGCAGTCTTCTGAGCGCCAGTACGGCATGTGCGACATTCAGTGCCATGATCTACGATGAGACAAGCAGGGTCGATAAGTACACATGTCTTGTCGTCAACGGTGTTGTTTTATCAGAAGGCCCCAAGAGGTCCCCCAAAAAACGACAGAGGAGTTTCAAGACATTGCCAGCAGTCTCTGAATGAAGGTCCCTGTCGTTCTGCGGCTGCTGCTGCCGATCTTCCTCCTGCTGCTCCTCCACCTTGTCATTCGCCACCGTCGTCTCCTTCTTCTCCTCCCTCTCTCCTCCTCCTCCTCCTCCTCCTCCTCCTCCTCCTCCTCCTCCTCCTCCTCAGCAGACACCGAGGCCAGCATGGCATGCCACGCAAACCTTCAAGGAGAGGAGGTGGGCGGGGGGTGTCGCGCCGTTTTGGATCAGGATGGAGGCGGGGGCATTCACCTTCAGGCTACAGGGCCGAAGACAGAGTTCGCTCGGGCCGTGGGGCCGAGGGGGGTACTTCAGGCCGCAGGGCCGGGCAGGCTGTCGAAGTCTTGCCACCGCCCGCACGGGCAGCACGTTTTCTCGCCTTCGAGGGAGGGTCGCAGGACCCCACCTCGCCTCCTCCTCCTCCCCTTCCTCCTCTTCTCCTCCTCTCCTCCTCCTCCTCCTCTCCTCCTCCTCCTCCTCCTCCTTCTCCTCTTCTCCTCCTCCTCCTCCTCTCCTCCTCCTCCTCTCCTTCTCCTCCTCCTCCTTTTTCTCCTCCTTCTCCTCTTCCTCCTCCTCCGTGAGTCCGACCTCCGAGCTTGTGGAGGCTACTTGGCATCGTTTGTGCCCCCCCCCGCGGGTGCATGAGGGGGGAGGTGCTCCGCGTCGCAGGGCGCTTGGGAGAAGCGCGGGTCCATCATGGTTGGCAGCTCCGCTTCCTAAGTCCAGAGATCCTCAAGGAGATCTGCAGAGACCCACTGGAGCGCCAGGTGGACACCACGGCCTTCTGGCTCGTGTCGGCCGTGGTCGAGCGGCTCCAGACGCAGCCTGCGGAGCGTCCCCCGGCAGTACCGCCGAGGGCGTCGGAAGTTTTCAACGAGGCATTTGTGAACGCCATGGAGGCTGTCGCCGTGAGCGCCCGGCACTCCACGCGCCACGGAGGCGGGCGGTCCCGGTCGGCCTCTTCTTCGGACACGAACGACAAGAAGACATCGTCAATCGATGTCTGCAACTCCCTCGTGAAGTGCGGCTTGGAAAGGGCTTCCATTGGAGAACCTTCCCGAATCCCGAATCTTCCACGCTCCAGCCCCTCTTGCGCAAGGCGAAGAGGAAGGTGGCACACGACCGCCTGCCTTGGGTTTCTGGGAATTTGGGGCGCACCTTCGGGCCGTTCTGGTGGTCTGTGGACAGCTCCCTCCAGAAGGCCCAAAAAGGTCAAGAGTGCGCTTCGTTCGCACACTTCGCTTCGCGCTGGTGGAGCCTTGCAGGCCGAGGCTGGGGTCGAGTCTGTCTCGATAGACAGGCTGCCCCCGAGGTTCTTGGACCTGTGCCATTTGCACAAGAGAGCAACGTGGCCGTGGCCTGCGAGCTGGACAGGCGCGAGTGGCAGCACTTGGCTACCCGCCTGGAGAACAGGGACCCGCACGCGAAGCCGGCGGTGACTTTCGAGAAGGCGGACACCCACGTGATGCTGGAGGTGTGGGACCAGGTCTTCCGGCCCAAGGCGCTTGCAGAGGCGCGTTGGCAGCGGCGGTGGGCACGCTTTGGTGGCGGCGCTGCAAGCGGCGGCAGAGGCAGGCCCGAGGGCAAGGGCGGCGCGCCGCAGGGGGCGGCGCCCCACCCGCCGCCCCCGCCGCGTTTTCCGCCACTGGCGGCTCCGCCGAAGGGCACCCGCAAGGGCTTCCGAAGCGGCGGCGAGGAAACGAGTGCTTGGATGTCGAGGGGCATTCCGCCCTTTGGAGAGGGGCCGCTCGCGAGTGAGGCCGCGGCCTCCTGTCGTGACAGGAGGCAGGCCGAAGGCCAGTTCTTCTCTCTTGCGGATGATGGCGCCTCGGGTCCACGGGATCTTCTGCGTTCCTCTGCCGTCCGCTTCTCCCCCTCTCCCCCTTCCCCTCCCCGCCCCTTTCTGCGCCCTGGCCCTCGCCTCTCCTGCTCTTCGCAGCGGGCGCGAATCAGCCCGCGGGGGCGCGGCAGACCGGCAGACGCCGACTCTTCTTTCTTGCCTGGCGGCATCGCCCGCGGACCCCGCGCCGCCCTCGCCAAGAAGGGGCGCCCCGGGCCTGGGCGCCCAGCTAGCGCGATTGCCCCGGAGGAGCACATCGCGCAGCATTGCGCGTCGTCAGAGTGCCTGCATGGCTTCCTTCGTTGGATCCTGATATCGCTACAAGTATTCAGGCTGTGGCTTCCGACGCAGCCGCCGCTGTGTCCGGGAGGGCGCGCGATGTTCGGTTTTGGCAAGAGCGGGCGGGGGCCCTCCAACGTCCCAGGCGGGAGTGGCGCCGCGTGGTGCTCGCGCAGTTTCGGACCACCGCGGGCAAGTTGCACGCGCCCCTCCTGCGGGAGATGCGAGAGGCAGCGGGCCACGGGGGCGCCGACTTCGTTCCTTGTCTGACTGACTTCCAGGCGTGTTGCCGCGAGGTCGACTCCCGCGCGCTCGCGAAGGCTGCGCCGCGGAAGTCTGGCGGAAGCATTGCGAGGAAGTCCGCGCAGGTAGAGTCGGCCCCCTTCGCGCGGCGTCAGACATTGATGTGGGCAGCGTTTTGCCGACGAGCCTTTCGGCGTTGACGAGGCCAGGAATGGTCAAATCAAAGTTGATGTGATCAATGAGTTCAGCAGAAAAGCCGTCGACTCCTTCGCAGTCTCATCATGAGAAGAGTGGGATGACACTCGCGACCATTTGGCGCGCGCAGCGTTGTTGTTGACGCGCCTTCTCAATGATTTCGTCGCCGCAGGTCGCTGCCGACGCGTCGGTGGGGAAGGATGATTTCGTTTTTGCATTGAAAACAGTTTGGCCGAACATAGGCCAGTCTCGGTTAATGTGGTGCCTAGTGTTCGACGCGGATGGCAACCGCTGCGAGGTTTCGCAACTGCTCGCGCAGCCCTTCGGGGCCGTTCGTGGCGCGCGCCCGTGGTCGAGGCGCGCGCAGGCGATGAAAAGCACCGCAGCGCGCTTGTTCGGTTCAGCGTCGCTCGCGCGCGTGGGCGGCGCTTTCGTCGCCGAGCCCCGCGCGCGCAAGGCAGAGCGGGCTTTCCCCCGGCCCGGTCGCCACGTTGGGTTGAGTTTGACCCCCGCAAATCAGCAGGCACGTGCTACTCCATTGCGTTGTTGGGGTGTGACCTGCGAGTTGGGCCACGCGACGTCGCGCGGCCTCTCGGGCTTGGAACTTCAGTCGCGTGGGTCCGCAGTTGCGCCGAATTTTGGACCCCGGGTCTTCTGCCCAGACTTGGCCATTAAGTTCGCAGGGCGCAAGCATTTTGCGCGTCAGAGAGTGTTGGGCCTGGGCGGACGTCCCCTTTGGCGGCGGCTCTATTGGCGGGCAGCCGCAGGCTGTCGCGCCAGTTTCACCCTCGCGCGCTGGGGGCGCTTTTACTTGGGCCGGTGGGTTCGCCTGCTCAGGGAGCAACGGGCAACGTCGTTCGCGTCCGCGAACTCGCGGAGGCGGCTTTTGACATGCTTCTATACACTGCTGCCGGCGGCGCAGGGTGAGTCGGAACCGCAGTAGCGTGGACTCGCCGAGAGCACGGGGAGTCTGCTATGCGCAGGGCCCCGAAGTCTTGGCCGCGCAGTCAAATCCTCGCTGTAGCCGCAGCGCTGCGCACTTGGAGGCGTGAGCTTTCTGGTAGAAGGGCCCTGATTGTCATGGATAACGCATGCGCGAAACATGCGATGGTACCCAGATGGTCACGACATGAGGACTTGAACGCTATCGCGGGTGCTGCTTGGATTGCCGCTGCGCAGGCGCGCGCCTGCGTTGAACTGCGCAGGATAGCTGCTGCCAGTAATCCAACCTAATGTGGAAGTAGGAGCCCCCCAGGGGGGCCTTCGGTGGCCGACCCTTGACGCTGCGTTCGCTGACCCGTGAAACGCGATGCGCGTGAAGTTCTTGCATCCATTGTGACGCGTCCGTTGTTTTTCTTCGCCGTATCCAATTTCCCCTGCCCCCTCTCCCCCTCCCCGGAGGGCGCCTTTCCGGCCCGCGTCCTTGGCGGGCGACTCTGGATATCGCGGTGATAGGCGCGTGCTCGCAGCATTCATTAGTTTGTCATTTTTGGGCGTGCCGATGTGTCCGCGACCCCTGGCCGCGCTGGGGCTCGCTGTCGGAACCTATGCTGCCCCCGCCCCGGACAGACACTGCGCGGGCGGTGCTGTCCTACGAGCGCGGCCGAGATGCGCGCCGTCGCGTCGGCGCGGAGGCGAGGGGGCGAGGCTCGTCCCATGCGTTCTCCGCGATGCCCGCCCCGAGAGTTTGCCGAGTCTTTTCTCTTCCTTCGCTCTTTTGCTCTTCCTTGCCCCATCTCCTTGCTCCGCTCCTGCTCTGTCCGTCTCCAAGCCCGCGTGGAAGTGGCCACCGTAGCGGACCCAAGGAGAGCGCCTCCGCGGCAGCCTTGCACCTCCAGCCTGGCCCAGGGCAAACGCGGTTGCGAGTTATGTCGACCGACTTCGCCGAGCACGATGGAGCGCGTGTTCTTGGGGGCTTCTTAGAGGGGACCGCCAGGTGCGCTGCGCTGCGCAGAGCCGTTGCAGGGGCGGTTCACGGCAGTTCCCCCCGGCGGGCACGCCGGAACAGAGGGTGGCGTACTTCCAGGCGAGCCAGCTCGGATTGCCAGCGAGCGTGGATCAGGGCGCCCTGTTGCGAGACGGTTCCAGACGCGCCGCCGCGGAAACAGTGCGTGGCTCGTGGAAGACAGTGCGCAGCGCCCTTTACGCGTGGGCCGAGTCTTGCGAGCGTTGCGTGGCCACGCTTTCCCGTGGCAGCTGACGGCGTCCGCCAGTTCGCGGTGTTCGCCCCGCATTGCCCTGCGTTGCGAGCTTATTTGCGACGCCTTCGTTGGGCGCGCAAGTGTTTGGGCTCATTTGACACCTGGCGGGAGGGGGGCGCGCGGCAGTTGGTCTCAGGGGCGTTCCGCAGGGGCGCCAGCCAGCCTTGCGCGCGCATGCCGTGGAGCGGATGATATTTGCTTCTGAAGCAGAGGGCGAGCTTGAGGTCGCTGATGCGCTGGCCGCGGCGCGCGGCTTCCTTTTGCGCGCTGGCGCAGAGCTTGTGCCGTTGATGCATGGCCCATGCTTCCCCGGCCGCCACGCAGGTCGACGTGCCATCGTTGCCTTAGCAAACAAGAGGATTCCACAGCTCCTGTCACTATCCGCAGGGGTTGCGCGCGTAGAACCCAGGGTGCGCGCGCGCGCCTCGTGCGCGGGCTAGACGCAGCAGTGCATGGGGCCAGGTCGCTTGGGCAGCCGAGAGTTTCTTCTTTCGGGCGCCGCGCCGTTTCTCCGCCAGATGCGGGCGCATGCCGGGCGGCGCGGCGCAGGGGATGCAAGGGCGCGCGCGTTCCGGCGCGGAACCGCTCAGGACAGGCCGCTCAAGGACGTCGGCTGTGGGGGATTTTGCAAGCGGGTGGTTGGCGATCGGCGGCTTTCATGACGCGCGTGAAGCCACGCGAGCTCGAGACGGGTGCGTGCGCGCAGCTCGTTGGTGATCACAGCGACAGCGAGCCTGGGGCCGAGCGCGCGTCAGTTTCGGGCGCTACGTGGGGCGTTCGCGCCCAGCCCATACAACTGGGGCGCAGACCCTGGGTTGGGCTGGTGCACCTGCACCATTCATCGCCCCGCGTTGGTGCAAAGGACGGCGCGCCCGATGACGCGCCGCAGCCTGCGCCCTGGCGTTGCACGCCCTCCGCCCTGCAGTTCAAGTTTCGCTTTCTGCGGGAAGCGAGGTCAGCATGGCATGTCACGGAAAACGTATGAGAGAGGAGTGGGGCGGGGGGCGCCGCGCAGTTTTGGTTCAGGGCCGGAGGGTCTAGGTTGGTCAAGACCCCATCCAGGGTTTGCCCGCCCACGTGCCCCAGGGTGTAGACCGTGGGCAGGGTTGCAAAACATAGGCTGCTGGGGTGCCATCCCCAAGTTGTGCCCGCAGTTCTCCTGGGGTGCAGACCCTGGGCCCGGCTGGTGCACCTGATGGCCCCGCATCAGTGCAAAGGACAACGCGCCCGATGACAGCAGCCGCGGGTGGCAAGCGAGCGGCGCACCGCAGCCTGCTCCCCGGCGGTGCACGCCCCCCGCCCCCCAGGTCGAGTCTCGTTTTCCTCCTCCTCTTCCTCCTCCTCCTTTTCCTTCTTCTCCTCCACTTCCTCCTCCTCCTCCTCCTCCTCCTCCTCCTCCTCCTCCTCCTCCTCCTCCTCCTCCTCCTCCTATTCCTCCTGTGGCAGAGCATGGCCCCAACGCCCTTCATGTGCGAAAATTGGCACCAGCGTAGCTCCCCAGTGTGCGGCATTGGCCTCTTGGGAGCAACCGCTGCCTAGCGCCCGGCCAGGGCGCCCAGGGCACGGGGCTTCCAAGCCGCCCGCGGGACGGAATAACGGTGTCGGCCGGGGTTCAAATACAGGGTTTACCTGGGAACGGGGCGGGGACCCATGCCATAGGCTGCCGCGAACATTGGCTGCGTTTGCCCAGAGTTTTCCGCAGTCCAGTCCAGCGCCCGCCGCCAGGTCCCTTCCCTCCCATTCTCTTTTCCCTCCCCCCGTCTTCCTTTGCCTCCTCCTCCTCCTCTTCCTCCTCTTCTTCCTCCTCCTTCTCGTCCTCCTCGTCCTCGTCCTCCTCCTCCTCCTCCTCCTCCTCCTCCTCCTCCTCCTCCTCCTCCTCATCCTTCCCCCTGACACAAACACATCACCAGATGTCTTGCCACATCCGATTCACAGGCAGGGTGGAAGTGTTGCGACGTGGGTTGTGTGAGGAGAGGTTCGCCCCCACAAAGGAGAGGGGGAATATTGGAACAGTCGAACAGTGACTCGTGTCCAGCTGGCCGGCTCTGTCACTTCTGTCATTCGGCGCCAGTGGTGAAACGTCGTTTTTATTCACCGGAGACATGAGATCCTCCCTGTCGCTTGTTAGTTGTTCTCATTTACGCAAGCCTATCACGGGGCAGCTCCAGAGATATAATTGAGATTGGACATTTTCATTCTCCCCTCCCGTTCCTCCCTCTTCTCTATCGGGACTGACACCATGGTCCCTGTAGTTTTCGATCGATCGCCTTTTACTTACAGCCGTCCGCATGTCGCCTGACATGTCGCTTCAGACTCATTGCCTTTGCCGCCGTCTCTCTCCCGGAGGCGTGCGCCGTTCCCCCCCCCCCCCGAAATGCTGTGCTCATGTCGGTCTTCTGACTGGGCACCGCGCCCATCTCCGGGTGGTGCATGATCTTGGTTGGCCATACAATCTTTTGCAGGCGCCCTGCGAAGCAGCAGCCCCCCCCCTGTTCCCCAGAGGGGCCCTCCGGCCACGCTGGCGGAGAATCTCCAGCGCTGGGTCTGGCAGGGCCCCGAGAGGCCAGCCTGGGGCAACCGTGCATGAGTGCGACGATAATCGACTAGACGTAAGAGTGACCTTTCGCTGGAGTGACCTTTGGTGCGGGCACAGATGGGTCCCCAAATGGCTGAAGACGAAGCAGCAGCAGCTACTTGCGCGCCCAGGTTTGGTCCCCCCGCGGCACCCAGAAAGTCGCGCACCAAAGGTCACTCTTACCCAGGGTCACTCCTGCGTGTAGCCGAGATAAGGCGCAGCATGAGCAGAGGGAGGACTGGTGATGGCTTCTTTTTCAGCGCCACAGCCCCGATCGCAGCACGCCTCTTCGGAGGGCACCAACTATACACCTACACCGATCCTGGCCAGGCCAATCTGGGGCCCAGGATCGGGGTGTACATGCCTTCCTGCCCCAGGTAGGAGGTTGTGTATAATTCGTCAACCCGCATGGTAAGGATGAGCGACTTTCCAAAGGGTGCCCGTGCATCTTGGGCTCCTCGGTCCATCCTTGGCCACTGTCGTTGGCCGCGCCCTGCCCGACAAGTTTCGAGATGGGCCTGCAGGGCCCTCGAGTCCTTGGTCGCGCACCCTTCTGCGGTGTGGGCCGACTGTGCATGCGCCGATCCCGGACCCGGCGCGGTCCTGGCCAGGATCGGTGCTGGTGTACGGTCGGTGCCCTCCTGCTTCTGGTGCGAGGCAGAAGGTTGTCAGGAGGGGAAAAGTGCACACAGACAGAATTCATCGTCGTAAACCTCAAAAAATATAGGAACATCTAGGGCCCCACACGACAACCCAGAAAGTATAGGACAATCTGGGGAATCCTGTTTTTTTTTGCGTGCATTTGTTGGTGTGTCCCGGGGCCTTCGGGTTGGCCGGCCTGGCGCGGCCCCTCCCGCCTGGTCCTTTGGACGCACAACAAAGTTTGTCCCATACCAAACAGCGGCCGCTGTTGGGCAGGCGGCCTCCTGTCTCGAATGGACACAGGCCGCGGCGGCATGGACAGCGAGTCCTGTTCAGAATGAACAGGAACTGCTGTTGGGCATTGTACCCATTCTTTCCGTACCAACTTCGGGCATCCAAAGGTCCTGCCCCGCCCGCGCGTGGCCCGCGTCCTGCCTTGCCGCCTCCAGCGGGGGGGCGCGTCGTCCGCCGCGCGCCGCGCACCGCGCGGCGCTGCCCCAGCTCGGCAAGGGCAAGGTAGCCCCGAGCCCCAAGACTACGAGGAGGAAGACGCGGCCTCACCGAGGCCCCCTTCTTCACACCTCGGGGGCGGAAAAGAGGGGGGTGATGATTAGGGGGGGGAATATCATGGCGCGGGCCATGATATCTCCCCAGATTTCGTGGCGCCTCTTCTTATTTCATTACGTCCCAGGCCCCCCCCGCTGGGCCGCGCACATGCCGCCGGTCATGATTTGCACCCCCCCCTCTTGGACACCCCCCTCTTGGCCGCTCCCGAAAGACTACGGAGGAAGACGCGGCCTCACCGAGGCACCCTTTTTCACTCTGGGGCTGATAAGGTATGGGTGGTTTGGTTCGACACAGCGGCAGAGACAAGGCCGCCTATAGCCTGATGTTCGGGGCGCTCCCGAACTGGGTCGCCTCCCCAAAGGGCTGCGGGGGTCCTTCTATGCCCAATCACCAGCCTCGCCCTCGCAGGGGCCGCCTGGCTTGGCGCAGCTTCTCCTCGCCCCCTCTCTGCAGGCCAACTTTTCGCATACGCATGGCGCTTCTCGTGGTACACGTTCTGCCAGGCCTCATCGTACTCGACCCTGATGTTCTCGAGCTCTACCTCCGCGCGACGCAAACCATGCCCACTGCCTCGAAATCGGGCCTGCCCAGCTGAACGCCCTCACTGCTGCGCCCCCACATCCTGCTTCCTGGTGCCGCCTCCTGTCGGCCTGGCGACTCGCTGGTGACATGCGCCTTGCCTCGCTCATCTCTGGCCCAAGCCCCCTCCGGTCTGGCACACCCCGCGCCTCCCCAGTGAAGTTCCTCGTCGTGGAAAGCGTCGTCCTGCCGTTGCCCCCTGCCACTGCGCGAATGCGGTGTCGTAGTACGCCTCGTAAATATCTGAGGTCCATCCCACGAGCCAAGGGGTGGCTATCCGCCCTCGTCCACTTCCACCCCTTCCGCTTCCGCGGCCTCCGTCACCTCCTTCAAAGCGTCCGCCTTGGGCACCAGGGGGTCCTCCGACCCCGTGAATAGAGGATTCCACCTCCCAGCGTCGCCGAAGTTGCATCCCTAGACCTCATATCCATAGTTGACTCGATGGGCGGGACCTCGCTCACATCGCATGGGTTGCACGTCCTCCCCTGCCCGTGGTGTGTCTAGGTGACCCCTCTCCATCTTCACTCGGACCGTCCATTGTCGATATCGCGCAAGTTTGAAGAGGGCTCGTCGCGCAGGGTTGCTGACGTGTCGCGAACCGTGAACGATGACCTGGCGCACATGCCCGCGCGGCCCAGCCTGGGCACCGCGCGTCAATGCCGCCTCTGGGGAGCCTCGCGACACGGGCGTTGGGAACGCGAACAAGAGGCATTGCGGTCGCCGTCGCCATGGGTCAGGGGTCGTGAGCCCCCCGCCCCAGGCGCACGGCGCCCTTTTCTGAGACTGCGGAACAGCCGCGCGTCTTTCTCTTGCCCTGCTCTCTGTGTTGCCGCCGTCGTTGCGCTCATCACGGTCTGTGTGGCTCGCGCAGCAGGCCCGACTCGTGACAGCTGCCGTCGCTCGGCCCTGTGCCTCTGGTCCGCGGCACTGCTCCCCCCAGAGCCGTGCGCTTCTGCACGCGCTCCTCCGCTGCCCTCGGCTCCCTGCTCTCTCTCGTGCTCTTGCCCGGGCCGGTGCGCGGGCCTGTTGTCGTGGTCGCGGGTGTCCCCCCGCCTCGGCCCGCTCCTGCCTTGCTGCTTCTCGGTGCTCTCCCCGCCCTGAGGTTCTGGCCCGCTTCCTCCGTCGGCCCGTCGCCGCGCTGTGCTCCTCTGCGGCCGGCCCCCCTGCCCTCGCGCTGGGTCCCGTGGTCCCGCTGGCCCTGGCCTGTCCGTCGGCGTGTCCGCCTGTCGGTCTCTCGCCGTCCGTGTGTCCCTCGTGTCGACTGTGCGTTGGCTGCTTTTCTCCGCCCTGTGTGTTGTGTTTAGGTGCGCTGTGCATCGTTCGGTGGGCCGTTGCCCCCTGGCTTCCACGGGGGTGCGTGGGCGCGATCCCCGGGCCGTCTCAAACGATCGTTCTGGGTGGCGGGCATCGGTGGCCGCGCCTCCCGCGCCCTGCGTTTCGGAAGGCACGCCGGAGCGACCCAGGGCCGCCAGGCCCGGGTTGTTCAAGGGGGCGATTCGGGTCGATCCCTGGGCAGGCCCTGCGTGCTATGGTGCGGCCCCCGTGCCGTTGCGCCGAAGTCGCCCTGTGGGGCAATCTCTGCGGAGGACGGTCAATGGAGAGGAAGTATGTTGCCAAATCGTTTCCAGATGTCCAGCGCATGGCTGCAACATCTAAGAACATGTCTCAAACATTTGAGCACATGTTGAATTGAATGGTAGGATTGTCAGGGCGCCCACTGTCATGGCACCCGCGAGGCAATCTGCGGCGGCCCCCCCGCCCGTCTCGCCCGCGCGGGAATCCGCCCTGGCGCTCCCGACGACGAGGCCGCTCCCGACGAGGCCGTGCGGCGCCGCGAGGGCCCCGCGAGGGGCGCCCGCGGCGTCGGGGCGGCGGTCTTTTGCTCCTCGCGCGGGCGGGGCGGCCACGTGCGGGCCCCGCCCCGCCACCCACAAGAGTTCGGGGGCTTGCCGCGTGGCAGGGGCACTGGGCCGGGGGCCTTATATATAATAATAATTTTTATGGAAATTAAATGATTATATATATATATCTATATATATAGCCCAGCATATCATCTGTATGTATGTATGTATTTATTGATGTTATGTATTTATGGGTATGGATGTATGTATGTATGTATGTATGTATGTATGTATGTATGTATGTATGTATGTATGTATGTATGTATGTATGTATGTATGTACGTATGTGTATATATATATATATATATGTAGTGAACTGGAGAGAAAGCCAAAAGCCAACCAGTAGGATCTAGCAAGCCAGGCACCCCCGTGGCAAGACCACAGGGGAACGCCACCCGCGTGGGTGGGAGGCCCCGTTGGGGGGGGAGAGCGGGGTTTTCACTCCTCGTTCGGGGCCTCCCGAGCGAAGGGAAAACCCCACCTCCCCCCTGCGCGGGGGGGTGGGGGAGGGGCGCAGGATGCAGGAGGAGAGGAGGAGGGGTGGGGAGTAGGGAGGGGCTCCTCCTCCTCCTCTCTTCCTCCTCCTCCTCCTCCTCCTCCTCCTCCTCCTCCTCCTCCTCCTCCTCCTCCTCCTCCTCCTCCTCCTCCTCCTCCTCCCCCCTTCTACGAAGAAATCGCGCGGCGGGGTGGGGCAGTGTCCGCGGGCGGCGCCCCCCCGTTGGTGTGTGGGGGGGCGGCGCGGCGGCCTGGGCCGCGAGCCCGCTGTCGCAGCCCTTCCTCCGGCGCTGGAGGTGGCGGAGTGCGAGGGTCAGGAGGGTAAGAAGCACACAGACACAATTCATCGTCGATCCCCCGGAACATAGGGGAGAATATGGGAAGTGTGGGGGGGGAAGACACAAGCCCAGAACATATGTGAAACTATGGGGAATCCTCTTTGATTTGTGTGTCTTTACTTGTGTGTCCCAGGGGCCCCTTCAGAGTGGGCCGTTCGCGTCGCCTGGCTCCGGGTGCGTGGCATCTTCCAGGCTGGGCGCTCAGGGCCCGTGCGTCCCGTGCTGGCGGGGCCTGCGCCGCCCGCGGTGGGCGCGCGGCCTCGTGGGACCTCGGCGCCGCTGTCGCGGCGCGGCGCCCTCCGTGCGCCGCGGCGCCCCGCTTCGGCGGGGGCGCGGCCAGCGAGAGGACGGGGAGCATCATCGGCGGGCGGGGCGGGACGAGGAGGAACCTGAG